>JAACJO010000008.1:1800000-2102411 GCA_013368445.1 Leucocoprinus leucothites
CCACAGTGGCAATGGTTCATAAATGGATTGAACAAATTCCAAGGCCTCAACGAGCTCTATCTTGTGTAGTATGAGCTCTCTCAGATTCCAAGTACGCTGTTTAGAATAGGATAGTGGGCTTCGGTATATGGAAATGAAGGAAAATATGATGATCGTTTGATTCTACAGAACACACTGCCTCGAGTCTAGTTGGAGTTTAAGAGGGCTCCAAGTTGGATACGTATAGCCTCAGATTTTTTGAGCTAGAATGAATCACGAAGTGAGCTGATCTAGACTTCATCACGCTACTACGTAGGCTGTGGAGGTCAATCAACCGTGAATGTTTGAGCGCGTACTAAGTGCCCGAGAGTCCTCAGTCAAGCGGCGGAGTCCTTGGCCGAGTTGACATCAGCTCCTAAATTAATCAAATACAAACAGATACAATTCGCTGCTCCCGTTTCGCTAGAGTCTAGAGGGCAGCGCATTGGACTCCTCCGCTGACAATGGCTATCCAGAGAATAGCATGGCCCTCGTTTCAGTGGATCACATGCCTTAAATATGAAAATATCTTCAAAAGCCTACTGCTTTCAACTCCCAGGATTTTTCGCTCATTGCTCGCTTCCGACAACCCTTGAACACCCAAACTACTTGCAGCCATGCACGGCGTCCATTCCTCTTACGCAAGGCCGCTAGCCTATATGTCCCGAATGAAACTAGGAGAAATTAGGATCTTAGCCTACCAATCCATCCTTCCTGTCTCTGTGTTTGAGCGATTCCTTCATGTCTCGACAGTCCACCTGTGACTCTCGACCAGAGCCAAACGAAAAATCACGACCAGAGGAGAACCGCGAAAGCCTTTCCCACACGGACTTCGAAACCGATCATTCAGATGTTCAGAGGATTGGAACTGCCAGGCTCTTGAGAAAGCTCGACTGGAACCTCATCCCCTTTGTCTCTCTCCTTTATTTGTGGGTAATCTCTCGGGAAACCTCTTCTATGAAAAGGTCTCTGATACTTGGTAGACTCTCCTTCTTAGATCGCTCCAATGTAGGGAATGCTCGTCTGGCTGGTTTGGAACGTGATCTGCACATGGAGGGTTTGGATTACAACGTACGCCAACAATTCCTCTTAGACAGTTATGATCACTTTGCTAATGATTGGCTTTTGTTCTTTTTGTCAGATCGCTCTCGCCATATTTTTTCCCTTCTATGTCATCGCAGAAATTCCAAGTAATCTCATGCTCAAGCGTACCAGCCCTTCCGTGTGGATCTGTTTAATCATGGTCATTTGGGGAATTTGTATGTCACCTTGCGGCTTCGTTCATTATTAAACCTAACCGATTTACGGGATGAGGCATGACACTCATGGGCTTCGTCCAAAATTTCACTGGCCTACTATTCGCACGCATGGCGCTCGGCCTGGCAGAGGGTGGCCTTTTCCCTGGAGTCGCCTATTACATTACTCTGTGGTATCGACGTCATGAGACCGGCTTACGTATGGCGGTCTTCTTTTCAGCCGCTACACTGGCTGGAGCATTCGGTGGTTTACTGGCAAGTGGCATATCTGAAATGGATGGAATTCGCGGCAGATCCGGCTGGTCCTGGATTTTCATCATTGAGGGCCTGGCCACTATCCTTATTGCTATGCTAGCGAAGTGGGCCATTACCGACGGCCCCGAAACGTATGTTCCGCCCAAGTGCTCCTCACAATTTATTTAATGATCTATCCCAGGGCTGGGTTTCTAACTGCCGAGGAGAAGGCTGAGGTCAAGGCGCGCCTCAAGAGAGATACCAGCGACCTTGCCGAGGAATATGCAACTAAGTACATATTTGATGCTCTCAAAGACTGGAAGATTTGGGTCAATAGTCTCATTCTCCTCGGTATGGTATCTTTGATCAGTCTTGCCAAATATTCTTATCTCAGTTATCGTAGGTACTGGTACCCCACTTTACTCCATTGCCTTCTTCCTTCCAACTATTCTGGCAAACATGGGTCACGGTAACGTCAAATCCCAGCTCATGAGCGTCCCACCCTATGTTTTCGGGTGTATCGTCACCATCGTTGTCGGTTACGCTGCGGATAAGTCTCATACACGCGGGCCTTTTGTAATCGGCTGCAACCTTCTCGCGATTACTGGCATGGTAATGCTGATTTCCACCCAAAACCCGATCATCCAATATATTGGAACTTATCTTGCTGTATGTGGGTGAGTATATCCCCCTGAATATTCCGAAGAGGACACTGAGTTGTTGTGTTTCTAGCTTATACCCCAACATCCCTAGCATTATTTCGTGGAACTGTAACAATGTCGGCGGTTCTACCAAGCGGGCTGTAGCTATCGGTTTGCAAGTAGGTGAGGATAACAACCGGCACAGCTAAGTCTGTATTTGAGGCTGATATAGCAACAGGGATCGGCAGCTCATCCGGCATGATATCTGGATTTACCTTTCGCTCTTCCGATGCCCCACGCTACTTCGCTGGATATGGCCTCCTAATCGGCACACTCACAATGAGCACTGTTCTGTCTCTTTTCATGCACGTTTATCTCATTCGAGAGAATGCTAGACGTGATGCAGAGATGGAAGGCCGTGGCTTGACTCTGGATTCATTTACGGACGAAATGAAATATGACGAACGCGAGAAGGGAGACTATGCTTCGGTGAGCATCTAAGTTCATTATCACTCATCGATGCTTACTGATTTCGGCATCTCAATTCCTAGTTTTTCCGCTACACTACCTAGGACCATGTACTTCTCTTTGGATCTCTTAACCCTCTGTCCGCCATTTTACTAGAACTGTATGATCTTGAACGTTCGCATTGTGTACCAATTTCAACATCAACTCGTTCATGGGGACCCGATTTTTCTTCCACAGTCGTATAAGGGACCACTGCGTTATTCACCGATCACGATGCCACCCTTGGGACGTCACACGAGTCATGGTTTCAACAGTCACCAGATAAATGAAAAGACGCGTCAACGACAAGGCTGACGCTGGCTACGGCCCATCCAAGCGTAGAACAGAGGTCCAAGCTAGACTTACGTGTCAGTCTTGTCTAGCAAATCAGAGGGTATCGCTGCGACAACGGGATTTAGGCTCGTTACGGTGCATAAACATGTCCCGGGAAACAATAACATTGTTACAGGCAATTCAGTCTGATATATTCAATTATTGCTGGACATAGCGATTTCTCGTGTTGCTCGGTTTATTGCTCCTGTGGACTCTGGATACCGACTGTATATCTCACCTAGTCACCTTTGTCTAATCTTCTATCTGAATAAAGATCCGGTGTTCTCCGGTCAATCGTTCACATATTCTGAATCAGCGACAAAGGATGAATTCAACCCTTATCCACATCCCATGTCGCTCTCAACTTTTAGCCTCACGTTCAGCCCTTTTTTCTCTCTCCATTTCCTCCGCACTCGACCAAAGGCTCTTTGAAATTCCCCTTCCAGGATGTCCAATTCTTATATTCAAATCCGTAATCTCCCCATTCTCGAGGTCATAAGCCAGCCTGTGGATAAAGAAATGCGTGCCGTTGAGGCCATTCGGAGTTGTTCCTTGGATTGGTTCTGGAACAGATGGAGACATTGGAGATACAAGCGATATGTAATGCTGCAGTTGAATGCGAATAATTATGAAGGGCTCGGCATAAGAGCAAGGAAAGAGGGCCAACGGGTGTCGCGCATGACGCAGGAACTGGCGATTCGGTTCACATAGGATCTAACATTCTCCTCGACGAGTGCACGGAATGTAGCTTTGGAGTGAAATGCCCTTAAGTGTAATATTTTAAGCGGACAGATCACCGACGTATGATTATGGAGGGCAGGACGCTTGGTCAGAGCGTGTAATATTTAGGTAGAATTGTTGACCCACTGCCCCTTGACTAAAAATAGATCTACTCTCTACTCGCTCTATTTATAGAAAACGTCTTGGCACAAACCTCTGGTCTATGCATAGGAACTCAATTACGCTGGATAGACAATGAATTGGCCTCTATAGCAGTGAATTGTAACTTCACCTTGTTTCAGCAAGATCACTCCTTATTCAAGCATCCACAGCATCTTGGAATCTGCAAGTCTAACCCGCCAAGACCGTGCAGGAGACAATACGTGCACAGCACCTGGTACCATGGATGATTCTCACAGGAATCGGTGGGCTGAACCAAACTCCGTGGGCCCTACTACGGCCTCTAATTACTAAGCTACGAAAATAAGCAAATCACTATAACTGTAGTCTTCTGCTGTCACTCACGGGCTCTTTCTGTGCCAGACTTTCAATCTTAGCCTACTAATCCATCATCCTTCTTGCCTTTGTGCACGCGCTTAAACAATCCCCTCATGTCTCCACAGTACACCTCTAACTCTCGACCCGAGCAAAGCGAAAAATCACAAACAGAGGAGGATTGCACAAGGCTTTCGCCCACTAACCTTGAAACAGATCGCTCAGACCTTCAGGAGTTTAGAACTGCCAGGCTTATGAGAAAGCTTGACTGGAATCTCATCCCCTTCGTCTCCCTCCTTTATTTGTGCGTAATCTCTCGGGCGGCCTCTTCTATGAGAAGGCATCTGATGCTTGTTAGGCTCTCCTTCTTAGATCGTTCCAACGTGGGGAATGCTCGTTTAGCTGGTTTGGAGCGTGATCTAGACATGAATGGCTTAGATTACAACGTGCGCCA
Organism: Leucocoprinus leucothites; assembly: GCA_013368445.1. Lineage (NCBI taxonomy): Eukaryota > Fungi > Basidiomycota > Agaricomycetes > Agaricales > Agaricaceae > Leucocoprinus > Leucocoprinus leucothites. The sequence goes on from JAACJO010000008.1 coordinate 1,804,659, forward strand.
TTAATTTCTCCTGGCACGTTAGGCCCACTTCGCTAACGATCATTGGTTCTTTCTGTTAGATTGCACTCGCCGTATTTTTCCCCTTCTATGTTATCGCAGAAATTCCAAGTAATCTGATGCTCAAGCGTACAAGCCCTTCCTTGTGGATCTGTATAATCATGGTCGTTTGGGGGATATGTATGTCACCTGGCGGCCTCATTCGTTACTAAACCTGACTAATCTACTGGACGAGGCATGACACTCACGGGCTTCGTCCAAAACTTTACCGGCTTGCTCGTCGCACGCATGGCGCTCTGCTTGGCAGAAGGAGGCCTTTTCCCTGGAGTTGCTTATTATATTACTCTGTGGTATCGACGTCATGAGACCGGCTTGCGTATGGCCGTCTTCTTCTCTGCAGCTACCCTAGCTGGAGCATTCGGTGGTTTATTGGCAAGTGGCATATCTGAAATGGACGGAATCCGTGGCAGATCTGGCTGGTCCTGGATTTTTATTATTGAGGGCTTAGTCACTATTCTTGTCGCTATCCTAGCAAAGTGGGCCATTACTGACAACCCTGAAACGTACGTTCCATCAAAGTGTCCCTGATAATTTGCTCAATGATCTGTTCCAGGGCTGGTTTCCTAACTACTGAAGGGAAGGCTGAGGTCAAGAGCCGCCTCAAAAGAGACACCGGCGATCTTGCCGAGGAATACGCAACTAAGTACATATTTGATGCTCTCAAAGACTGGAAGATTTGGGTCAAGAGTCTCATTCTTCTCGGTATGATATCTCTGATCAGCCTTGTTAAATTTCCATGTCTCAGTTATCGTAGGCGTCGATATCCCGCTTTACTCCATTGCCTTCTTCCTTCCGACTATCCTGGCGAATATGGGTCACAGTAACGTCAAATCCCAACTCATGAGCGTTCCGCCCTATGTCTTCGGGTGTATCGTCACCATCGCTGTCGGTTATGCTGCAGATAAATCACATACACGTGGACCTTTTGTAATCGGTTGCAACCTTCTCGCGATTTCTGGCATGGTAATGTTGATTTCCACCCAAAATTCGATTATCCAATACATCGGAACTTATCTTGCTGTGTGTGGGTGAGTACATCCCTCTGAGTATCCGGAGGAGGATACTGAGTCGCTGTGTTTCTAGCGTATATCCAAACGTTTCTAACGTTATCTCGTGGAACTGCAACAATGTTGGTGGTTCTACCAAGCGGGCTGTAGCTATCGGTTTGCAAGTAGGTGAGAAAAGCGAGAGGTATGGCCTACATGGTCCGTACTTGAGCCTGATATAATGCCAACAGGGATTGGCAGCTCATCCGGCATGATATCTGGATTTACCTTTCGCTCTTCCGATGCCCCACGCTACTTCGCTGGATATGGCCTCCTAATCGGCACACTCACAATGAGCACTGTTCTGTCTCTTTTCATGCATGTTCATCTCATTCGAGAGAACGCTAGACGTGATGCAGAAATGGAAACTCGTGGTTTGACTCTGGACTCGTTTACAGACGAAATGAAATATGACGAGCGCGAGAAGGGAGACTATGCTTCGGTGAGTGTCTAATGTTCACCATCACTCCGAATTCAATGCTGACAGACTTGCTAGTTTTTCCGCTACACCACCTAGAATCGGGTACTGCTCTTTCGACCTCTCAACCCTCTGTATACTATTCGTACCAGGACCGCTTGATTTCCGTTTTGTGTATAGATATATTCGACGAAATCTTCAGAGACCGGGCTCGATTTCTCTTCCACAAGCTTGTAAAGGGGCATTTGCGCCATTCGCCGACCACAATCTCCGAGCCCTGCGTCACCCACTCATAGCCTCAACAGTAACTAAGCGAAATAAAAAATGCGTCGGGGACGAAGCTGACACTAACAATGGCTAATTCAAGCGTAGGATGGAGGTCCAAGCTAGACTCACGAATCGGTTGTGTCCAACAAAACAAAGCGTGTTGCTGAAACAATGGGATTTAGACTCGTCACGGTGCATAGACCTGGTCAACATATCTTAGGAATTGATGGCATCGCTGTAAGTAATTTAGCCCTTTATGCAATTATTGCTAGACACAGCAGTTTGTCGTGTTGCTCGGGTTTATTGTGTCTGTGGACTCTCCGATCAAGAGTCTAGTAGGAGTCAGAGTACCGGTATAAAGCTGAGAAAGATGTCTGGTTCAATGCCTACCTCACCGAGTCCGTTCAGAAAGTTGTTCACCGACCTCTGTCTTCCTCTTTGTCGAGTCTATCAGCGCACACATAACTTCGATTTCTTCACTATCGTAAGTCCTTCATGAACGTAACAGATCCAAGTTGACGCGTCTATCAAATCCAGATTAGTCCCAATGTCGATGCCTCAAATAGCCGAGCGCCGAATGCTAAATGCATCGAAATCAGCCACCAGCTCAATTCCTTCCGAAGTTTTATCAATGATCTTCCAAGAGGTCATCGAACCTTCTTATTCCTTCCGAAAAGGCGACTACAATTGCAGCATGCGCCTCAAGTTCAAGATACTTTCCATCTGCTCTCAATGGCGTCAAGTCGCATGTGGCGCACCAGCATTTTGGCCCGACTTTACCCTGTCCTTCGTTACTCTCAGCGAGCTGAAAAAGGTTGGATATATACTAAAGCTTCACCTTCAACTTTCTGGTAACCTCCCTCTGGAAATCGAACTATATTACAATTGCATGCCTAGTGAGCGTCCCCGCTTCGACACCGACAATCTCGTCCACTCTTCCATCGATGCCGACCTCATTCAACATCTGCCCCGTGTGCGAAGCTTGCGATTGATGACATTACCATTCGCAATGGTCGAAAACTGGCTCGCTCACAAATCTCATCTTTCCGGACTCCAATCCTTGAATATCCGTACGGGTTCAGAAGGCAGTCATTCCGTTGATCTCCTCGACAGTCCTTCACTCACCGATCTCGTTCTCGATGGTATGCACGACATCTCAGTTCAACCAGACAGCCTTCGCACGCTCTTTCTCAACCTCGTCTCTACCGACCTCTGCATCAAACTTCTCCTCGAATGTCGTAACCTCAGATCATTCACGGTCGTCAACCCAAGGCCCGTAGCTCCGGATGATGCTATCTCTCTCCCTGAAGAGGCCGTAGTTCTCCCCAACCTTGAAGAGCTGAGTTGGGTCTTTATGGAATCGGAGTGGGATGAATATTTGCTCCAGCACTTGAGCGCACCCTCCTTGAAATTTTTGCTCTGGAACAACCCTTTCGGTTGCAGTCCCGAATACGAGACACAGAACATGGAAAGCTTCTGCAATCGCCTTCCTACCTCAATCGAACACGTAGAGTTGGTGGGACTCACCGAGGACATGAACATGCTCAAATCTTTCCCGAAGCACCTCCACATTGAGCAATTCTTCATCGAGTGCGACAGCTGGGAAGAAGCCATCAAGTATGCAGAATTGCTAGCTGGGACTTACAAGGGTGCTGGTGGACGATCTACGATGAGGGCCTTCCCGAAGTTAACTAAACTCCAGATAACTGGCGTGGACGATGGAGGGGACCTCACCGACCAAGCTGCGCAATTTGTAAGCTTCCTCGAGACTATTTACCACAGAGTGGAACCGGGAGAGACTTTCGAGGTTTATTTTTGCGGTACTACGATTGACTACGCCAGGGATTCCCTTCCCGCCGATGTCGTGATAATGGTAGAGTGTGGGAGTTTGGTCCTCCAGGATGACCAGGGCAGGATGAACTTTTAGATCTAGTCTTATTGCTGTCGACTATGTTATTCCGTCTTTTACTTTGTGTTTCTTTATTGTGGACCCAGCTTCATATCTCAATAGTATATCTCGTCTAGTTGCCTTTGTCTAATTGTTTATCTGAATAAAAACCTAGCATTCTCTGGCCAATTGTTCACACACCCCGACCCCCCGACAAAGGGAGAATTCGAGCCCCATCTTCATCCCATATCTCTCAACTCTTAGCTTCTCGCTCAATCCTCTTCTGCCTCTCCCTTTCCTCCGCGCTCGGCCACGGACTCTTCGGAATCTCCCTGCCAGGAGGTCCAATGCTCACATTCAAATCCGTAACCTCCCCATTCTCAAGGTCATAAACCAGCCCGTGGATGAAGACGTAAGTGCCTTTCAGCCCACTCAGAGTTGTTCCTTGGATCGGTTCTGACATAGATGGAGACTTTGGAGGTGCAAGCGACGCGTAATGCTACAATTGAAAGCATAAGCATAGTACAAAGGGAAGGGAGGAGGATACAACGTACGTCGCGCATGACGTAGGACCCGGCGATTCGGTCCACATTGGCTTTAACGTTCTCCTCGACGAGTGCGCGGAATGCAGCTTTGGTGTACAAGGTTTATAAGTTTACTGTGTTCGGACGGACACGTCAATAACGTACGATCATGGAGACTAGGAAGCTCGGTCAAAGGCGTGTGCTCATTGTTGTTCCGGTGGGCAACGATTTCGGGCCTAATCAGAACGTTCATGAGTCCAGGTCCAAGTGACAGACGGGTGAGATACGCGTACCGAGTTGAAGTCTGATAAATTTCGCGTATAGGTTGAATCCAGGTCTGAACTGCAATATGGGCTGGGCGTTCTAGAGGCAATGACATAGGTAACATTGCTGCGGCGACGCCACCACAACCATAGTGACCCATAACAATGACATGCCGGACTTCGAGGGTCTCAACGGCATACGAAAGAACCGCGTTTCTACGCCAAGCAAGTTCAGCGAAGTATTGGGCCAGGAGCCAGACGGGCCGCTTACGAATTCATATCCCACTCGTGGAACTGGTTTGCGATTGATCCTGAAGTGAAAATGGTACCGGGTTGAGCGTCAAAAATCGCTTGTTCGGCGACTCTGGATCTGTGGTGAGTATTGAGGCGATTCGGTACATAGCAAGTACTCACCGACTGTCAGAGCAGTCAATCAACATGTATGGCGGTTCTGTCGCAGAACGCGGGTCAATGCAGGAAAAATCAAGTCTTATCACTTGTCACGTACTCTGCCCCTTCGCTGACTCTTCAAAAAACATGGGATTACTAGTCAATGTGTTCTCCCTAAAAGCGTGATTTCCTTTAACTAATTCCTCGATATCGGATATATATTGAGCTGAAGTCCTGCATTGGCGTGTTTGCATTATCGGATATCCATTGTTCCTATTAGCCGCCGTTGAACTGTGGGGCAGCTGTCTGGTAACAGCAGCAGTGCGTGTGGTCGATCCCAGTAAATTCGCCGATGGAGGTTGAATGGCGGTCGTACAGTACGAGCGATTGCGGAACGATTCAAGATGAGCGACCCATGGGGGGATACTTGTCCGATATACTCCGAGGCCACTGCTCTTGAAGCTTTCCTCGGGGCCCCGAGTTTCTTTGGTAAGGTTCGTACGCCGTTTCCTGGTCGAGTTGGACACAAATGTTCGAGTTTGTCCTGTCGCAACTGCCTCATGAGTTGCGACTAAAGTGCGCAAAGAGAACTGCCTCTGAACGAGGACAGAAAAAGGCATGAGTGTGTCGAAGTTGTGTGGCGGAACAAGCTACGTTCGGGTTGAAAGAACTGGCTTTGATCCTGCCAACCAATGAGGGCCCTGCAAGGCCTTCCGTATCGGGAAGTTCCATTTCAAATGGTCATCCCATCGCTGGGAGGCTTTGAAGCATTTATGTCCTGATATTTGGCTTGAAACCTGCGATTTCTTGTGTTTACGAGCGGAGGACGATGTTGGAAGGAGAGAGAGATATCTGAGCGGTCTGGGCCTTCCAGAGACTAGCGTATGAGTGATGTTAGAGTAGTAAATAAAGACAAACATACTCGCTGTCGGGAGTTTCGTACCTTCATTCCGTTGAACATTTACATCTTCAGCAGTTCAATCTCTGGCCTATGAGCGCCAAATTTACTGCTGGCTCCAGTTTAAGTCTCGCGAATGTATATGTGATGGGCACATAGGAGCTTTAACGGCACTTGGAAGTTGGTGTGCGTCGAGAACCGAAATAATCGGCAATTCGGAAAGTACCCGCAAATACTTTCAAATTTCCGACTCGACTTTCATAACGTGCGACATCGGTCTTCAAAGTCCGGAGAATATATCCGCACGCGTAAATTTGCTGTCGCGTGTAGTGTTTACACGAAGACCAAAATCGTATGTGTTCGGTTTACTTTGAAGTTACCACGGGATCTCGAGCCTCAAGGGTATCCATATTCTCAGCGTCTCCTCAGGTGCAGAGGTCTAACATGGCCCCTAAGTTCACCAGAGAAGCTATTCTTACATGGGAGGATGTAGTACAAAGCTGCATGCGACCGCATGATCAGCAAGGGGCGTACGAGATCAAAGCTTCGTCTTCTCGTCACGAGGGCGGCATATGACGTCGGATACATGCGTCTTTAGCCCCGTCCCAAATCAAATTATACGCTCTAAACATATATATATATCCTATCTTCTCTTCTTGAACCAACCTGACGCCACTGTCACCGTACTACAGGTGTAAGAGCTCCAAGCTCAACTCTCGAGATGATTGCCCTCCTTTACACTTTTCTGTTCTTCCCGCTTGCGTTTGCGATATGGCCCAGGCCACAGAACTTGACGACTGGCACAATACCTCTCCGTCTTTCTCCTAGTTTTTCTATCAAGCTATCCGGAGTTAGTCAAGTACCCAAGGACCTCTCTGATGCTATTCAACGTACCACCAATTTCCTCAAGACCGACAAATTACAAGCGCTCGTACCGGACAGGGGAGCATCTTCGTCTGACGCAGTCACCTCGGCAAAGGTATTGCAATCTCTCACTGCCAAGTTATCCCAGACTTCGGGGTCGGTGAAGAGCATCAGTGAAGGTGCAATGGCCGGCCTTGGAGCTTCGGACGAAAGTTATACTTTGCAAGTACCGGCGAATGGTGGAACTGCAACCTTGACAGCGAACACTGCATTGGGACTTTTCAGAGGGTTAATTACCTTCGGGCAGTTGTGGTACGACCTGGACGGGACGACATACACGCTCAATGCTCCAATCCAAATTACGGATTCCCCTGCTTATGTGAGTGCGTTAATATCGTATCCTCTTCGTCATAAAATAACCATGCAAACGCTCTACCCAGCCTTATCGAGGATTTATGCTGGATACATCACGGAACTAGTAAATAACAATTTCCCAAACACCCTCGTGATACATACACTCAACCCTCCCCAGTTTTCCTGTCGATGACATCAAACGCACCTTGGACGCAATGAGCTGGGTCAAAATCAACCATTTACACTGGCACATTGTCGACTCCCAATCTTTCCCCCTCGTCGTTCCGGGATTCGAGGAACTATCTCAAAAAGGAGCATATTCATCGTCCCAAGTTTATACCCCTGATAATGTTAAGGATATCGTCGCCTATGCCGCTGCGGTACGTGCGAAACCCCGCACTCTTCTCTATTCTCGTTTCTACGACTGACGCTGACATGTATTCTCATAGCGCGGTATTGATGTTATGGTCGAGATTGATACCCCTGGACATACGGCAATCATATCAAAATCTCATCCTGAGCACATTGCATGTCCTGAAGCTTCCCCCTGGTCACAATTTGCCAACGGTGAGCCAGTTCTACCCTGGCATCAGTGACAGTATAATTGAACCTAGAATGGAATCGCAGAGCCTCCTGCTGGCCAACTTCGTCTTGCTAGCCCAGCAACGACACAGTTCACGGCTAATCTGTTCAAAGCCGTTTCTTCGATGTTCCCCTCCAAGCTTCTCAGCACGGGAGGCGATGAGTTGAATACGAACTGCTATGCAAAAGACGGTCCGACGCAACAAGACCTCAGTGAGTTGTGTTTGACAGACGTGGATGTATGAACCTGAAAGATCATCTTGCCCTTAGAGTCTCAAGGCAAGACGCTTGAGCAAGCATTAGATACGTTCACGCAAGCCACTCATTCTGTCCTTGAAGCTTCAGGGAAGACACCAGTCGTTTGGGAAGGTAACATCAGGCTTTCGTGGTGGCATCTTTACGAGCATCACTGAATTTAGCGAATAGAAATGGCACTCGAACATCAAGTTAAACTCAGCAACGAAACAATAGTCTTGTAAGCCATAGATGAACCTGACTGCCTCTTGACTATGCTTATGTTATGTGTTCGTAGGGTATGGATTTCTTCGCAGCACGTCGCAGCGGTTGCCCAAAAAGGGTTCAGACTGATCCACGCTGCGTCCGACTTTTTCTACCTCGATTGCGGAGCCGGAGATTGGCTCGGCGACAACATCAACGGCAATAGCTGGTGTGATCCTTTCAAGACATGGCAAAAGTCGTACTCGTTCAACCCGACTGACGGACTGACGACGACTCAGGCTAAATTAGTTGTCGGCGGTATGGCTTACCATAGCAGTTGGCTGGACCACATACTCATAATATATCAACTAGGTCAACAATTGTTGTGGGCCGAACAATCCGGTCCCTCCAACCTCGATTCCATTGTCTGGCCACGAGCTGCAGCGTCAGCTGAGCTTTTCTGGTCCGGCCCCGGAGGTGACGTTAGGACTGCGCTTCCGAGGTTACACGAAGTGGCGTATCGATTTATGCAGAGAGGTGTGAGGGCTATTCCACTACAACCTCAGTGGTGCGCTCTGAGGCCGGGTGCTTGTGACATTGATGCGTAATTATCTTCTCTTTTTTTATATGAGAAGAGTCGGTAAGTTACATTAATGTTCGGGTTTTCTTTTTCTTTTCTTTTTGTCTAGGCGTATGAGGTTTTTGTTGAGGGTGAGGGGTGTGGTGTTGAAGTATACGGGTGTTCAGTTGACTTGGGAGTTGTTCGGGATTTGGACGAGGGCTTTGGCGATCTCGGGGATTGGATTGGGGAGTTGGGTCATATATGCCCGGATAATTCAAAATCCTTAGTCGTTGCGGTGCGAACTTTGGTTTTCAATAGGCTCTTTCTTCTGGAATAAGATAGACATCAAAATGTCGAGTAAATAAATAACTGCTACTCCATGAACCTCCTTCTACTTCATATCCTAGTAAATCGGTCAGAAGTGCCTAGAACAACCAGAACGCATCCCTAAAGCAACCTAGAAATTAAATATACTGCTAGCTATTGTTGAGTAAATATGCGTTCATGGTGTTATGCTGTCCATGTGGTCCTCCGAGTCAGGCTCTGTAGTATGAACAGAAGTGAGGGCATGATCTTCTAAATTATCAAACCCAATACGAGAAGGCACTTCACACTTCGATAAGCTCATAAGCGTGCGCAAGTTGAACAAACGGACGTCTGCAACTTCAACGACATGTAGTAACAGCATTATTGTCAGAACTACTGCAATGTCCAGGATCACAAGCGCAATCAAGAATGGTGCACTTGCCACCAAGGCAGTCTGCTGATACTGCACGGTGACGTTCTGATTAATGTAGGAATATTCATTTATCAGGGTGTCGAGAGGATTGCCTGCCTTACATTTGTATCCACTGGTGTAAATTTTAGAGGCAGTTTGAACGAGTTGACCCATGTTCTCGTTGATCCTGCTCAGCGGGAGAACAGGGAAAACCACGCCGACGTTGAGCAGGTACAGTCTTGGGATCAAGCCCCAACCAATGAGCCCCCACCAAGACAAGGAATGAAACAGGACTCATTTCATCACCGAGTTCATCTTGTCAGTTGAGGGCATACATGGTGCTGTGGGAGAAAATGGCATGCGCCACGCTCTCCGGAAAGTTTCCCAAGAGTGAGGAAGAAGGAGGGAATGGGACTGCCCTCAGGATATTCTGGTGCAGCGTAACTTTGGCTCTTAGTAACTTGCTACTGTGCACTGTGCATGACAAGACACTCGCTAAAATGGGGCAGGGAGGGATAATTTTGGGTGACCATGATTCTTCTGGGAGATTGATTAATGGGTTGGCAATGGTAAGGTCCATGGGTCCTTGGTCATGACCAATAATCAGGACAGCCATCTGTGGACTAGGGATTGATGGCATGCCTTGGCCAAGGTAAAGGGGTACGGTCGATCCTGGTGGCATGGAAGAAGCCTCCAAATTGAGTAAGTACCAAAGAGTGCCATCACCCAAGTCTACGAGTTCTGAGTCTTACACGGTGAAGTTGGACCAGTGGCAGTCGTAGTTGTACATGACTACATCAGTCTCATATGTGAAAGTTGCTTGGCTTGAATTCAAGCCCGTTTTTGGCCAAGGGATGAGCATCTGCTCATTCTCCACATGATACCCATATGTATAGTTATGTAGCCATTCTGATTCAACAATGGCGGCTGCCTTCTGTGAGCATACCCTTTGATCAGCAGACTCCCAAGGGCCTTCCATTGTCATATTGGCAATTTCCAACTCTTGAGAGTGCAGTGTGGGGGAATATCCAATGTCAATTGCACTAGAACCCAGGATTCCCAATGCTAACACCATTATGAGTGATATATATGCCAGCCAGTATTCTGGGGATGTTTTTCTCGAAAAAAAGTGGCCAGTCTGAGTGAGGAATCCACTGGTTATCCTGGAAACCTGATCTGTGTGACCGACATCAAGGTGCCCATCACATTTGTGTTGAGTGTGAAATTCTGCACTGAAAATGACATTGATAATGTCTTGGAGAAGGGATGCAGCCAGAGTGTGCAAGACAACAGTTGTAGCTGTCGTCACTGCTTTAATTTTGTGGGTCGACAGATAAGGTGGTGGATTTATGGTAATAGGTTTGATCAAGGACCAGCAACCAACCAGGATAATAACAAGCTCGAGAGCTGCAAAGGCACCTATATGGTAAAAGAGATCACATTTATCAACTTGAGGGATCCTTTCAAGTTACATGTAAAAAGTCAGGCACAAGAGCATTTACTGCCCAGTAGGAATGATGCAATACCTTGTCCACTTCTAGCAGCTGGCAACTTCCAATACTCCTTCCATGGCCCTCATGCATTGTTTGGTGCAGGAAAGAGCTCATTGACAACGGGAGAGGGTCTTAATAGCCTAGTAAACAACCCTCAACTGGCTTTCAAGTATGTAGTATTGCAACCAAAGAATTCATCACAATTCTGAACTGCCACCATCATGGCATGTTATCATTTCATTGGCGGCATGTTACTGTTGTAAGATGATAGTCACCTTGCTTTATTTGTGATGAGCCAGAATGGGTTTAGGTTGTTTCTGAACGCTACTTTGGAGAGAAGTAAACTGTCAGTCTGTCACAAGAGCCCACCAAAAAATGAGCCAAGGTGTCTCATCCTGAAAATCTATACCCATAGGGCTAAGCATGGGAATGTCAATTTTGAAAGTTACTGTGTCGCACGCATTGTACTAGATACACCTGATGAACCTGCTTTTCCTGCCTAGTTAGATAGTGGTAAGGGGGTGTTACCAGGGTCTAGTAAGGCAGAAAAAGTGGGCTTATCAGGTGTGTAGATACTAACTGTGTCCATTAATTATGGTGTACCCTCAGGCTCGAATGCACATCCCTCATGGTTAAGATGATTCTGGCTCTTGCACACCAAGCGAGCTTACTTGCCTTAAAATACATTTATTTGGTTATGATCAAGTTACAGTATCCTTCAACTGGTACCTGAATAGCACTATGTATGAAGGTTTGGTAGCTGATTCCTGATAGAATCTAAATTGGAAGGTGAGGAACAGCATTGCCTTCAAAACACATTCACTTACTTAATCAAATGTACCCTGTTGAAACAGTAATTGCTGCTACACAGCATAGTGCACAGTGACTGAGCAATCTATGACACACTCACTTTGTAAGAACAATAGTTCGGTCAGTTGTAACGGCAAGTAATCAGTGTAGAATGGTAGCTGAGTAAGGTTGTGTAAAACATTGAGTTCAAGTGAAGCAATGATGATGATAGTTGTTTAGTTGTATACAATAGAATTGGTAAAACTTCTTCTACCACTGAATTCTAGTCCGTATTTTATATGTTTCTACAATATCTACTGAGTCATAGAACATATCGCATATTATCGACTCATATTGTGGTATCATAATCATTCTGACTGTGTCTGAGTTGTTCTGACTCATTACTAGTCATATATGTTATCCTGACTCATGAATGGCTTCTTCTAGAGTCATTCCGACTAACTATTTAGTCTACGGATATCATGTACAGTCATACTACATATCATGGAATATATTAAGACATAATGATCGGATCATAACTATAAGTACTGATCCATGATAGAATCAATCCTAGAATAGTCTGAGAGCAATTATTGGAAAGGTTCTCATGCTCACTAAGGGCAAGTCCATAGGGCACTTCGTTAGAGCGTTTAATACTTTCGCAACACTCCTCCTTGCTCGAAGCTCAGGTAAACCTTAAACCATAGTAAGGTAAGAATCATTTAAAGAGAATATGATCTAGATTTTTAGTAAGTAAATTGGCAGGGTTATTTTTCCCTTTAATAAAATCTATTACAAGTTTCCCTTGTGCGATCCATTGCCTTATGACATGATAATGAATATTGACGTGTTTTGAGTGTTTCTCAGTTACTGGGTTTTCAGCCCAAAACTTCAAACCCATATTATCTCTAAATAAAATAGGAGGATTGATCATTATCCCAATTTCTTGTAAGAGATTGGATATCCAAACAAGTTGTTTTCCTGTGTTGGATATTGCCATATACTCAGCTTCAGTAGAAGATGTTGCGACAGACTTTTGTCTTCGAGAAGACCAAGAAATTGGTGCATTCCCTATCAACACAATGTTGCCTGTTACGCTTAATTGAGTGTCAGGATCTTGAGCCCAATCCAAATCTGAATATGCTCGTACATCGATAATTGGTTTATTATTTTTGAATTGAACTCCAGAAGAAGTATATGAGATACTATACTTCTGTGTTTGATTCAAGTATAGAAGTAGATGCATTCCTGCTCAATAATGAGCAGCAGATGGGTTAACCATGTGTTGTGATAATTTAACGGTGGCAAAGCCAATATCTGGTCTTGTACCAATCATCAAATACATGATTGATCCTACTAGTTGCTGATAAGCATTCGTGAATTTGGGACTTGCTTGTTCTTTGTTCTTTTCAAAGATATATCCTCGAGGAAGTGGAGTTTCTTCATAGCCAGAAACTTCAAATCATTCTAAGATTTTCTTTAAATAAACAGTTTGATCTATCAAAAGCTCTCACTTTTTTCGATTGTGAATAATAGTCATTCCTAGGAATTCTGCATCAGGTCCTAAGTCACGACATTCCCATTTCTTCATGAATGCTGCTTTCTTTTCAGCAAGAAGTTTAGAACCTTTTGGTCCTATGAACTTAGCATCGTCTACATATACTAATGCAATGATCAATTGATTTGTTGATTTGTCGCACATATAGTATACTCTGGCATCAATGGTCGAACATGTAAAGCCCAATTCTTCCATGTAAGAAGAAAGTTCAATCTACCATTGACGTCCAGACGGCTTTAGTCTATAAAGTGACCATTCCAATTTAAGAATGCTCCCAAGAGGTGCTGATTTCATTTCGAAACCTTCAGGCATCTCCATATATATCTCTTCGTCGAGTTGTCTGTAAAGATATGCAGTTTTCACATCTAGGCCAAACATATCCCAGTTGTGAAGTGCTGCAAGTGCAAATATAAGACGGGTTGTCTCATATCGGACTACAGGACTAAAGAGTTCATCAAAGTCAATTCCCTCTACTTGGGAAAATCCTTTGGCAACCAGTCAAGCACGTTTTCACCCATCTGATTTAGGAGTAAATACCCATCGATTTTTAATTGCTTTTCTTCCTTCCGGAAGCTTGGTAATAGAATACACCTTTCTATTATCCAATGCGTTTAACTCTTCCATGCATGCTTCCATCCATTGTTTAGAAATGTCTGGTGGAAGTCTTGCTAAGTGTGAGAACTTTTTTGGAGTTAAGTCATCCTCAACTTTGCAAGCGCATAGGTAATCAATAAATTGTACCCCTTCTTCTTTACAAAGTTTGTTAAGATGGATTGTCAGAGCTGATTCAGCATTTTTGCTGATATTCATCGGACTTCCATCTCCTCCTTGATTAATATCAGGAGTATTTTGTGAAGGATATTGATCTGTTGTCCTATTTTGTATTGCTCTATCGAAGTCACGGCTTCTTTGTCTTCGAATGCGAAGATTTTCGAATATGGGACTTCTATTTATAAGAGCTCGGACTGGATGTTCTCTTTCTCCATATATGTTACCTTCACGAAAAGGGGGTTTCCTATTTCGTTGAGGTCTTTCTGGTAAGACTCTGATTGGAGAAGGCTGATCCTGTGGTTGATCTAAATTTTCAAGAAGAGTATCTCCCCTTCTGAATGTACATCGAACCACTGTTAATGGATCTTCTGGAGGTGGTACATATGATGGGTAATTTTTAAGGTTCACCTGTTCATATATGTTTTCTTTTTGCTGTTTGTGTTGGCGATCAGATAAACTTTGGTCTAATTGACTCCAGTTGTGCTTTCTCGTCGGAGATTCTTGTATAACTTCTCTGCGAGATTGTTGCATCGAATGTTCAAGAAGTCTTCTTTTAGAGGAATGAGGTAGTCTGTCTGAATCACCGGTCTCGGGAGAATACTCCTGAGGGGGATCTTTGTACCTCGAAAAATCATATGGAGAAGGTGATCGAGAATAACTAAAGGATCTAGATTGTGATCTATTTCCAGGAGATCTCGGATCATCTGTGGGATGCAAGCTTATGCTTCTTAGACATTCATTTAAGTCTTGCATTTCATCCTCATCCATGTATGACAGATGATTATTATAATCTGATTGATCATTGCGTGGTGTTTGTTCAGGTATTTTGACCTCAGATTCACTCTCCTCCTTGATTTGTACAGATCGAGGGGGGTATGGAGTTGGCTTTCTATGCTTGAGAGGCTTTATCTCAGGCTTAGAGCTCGAACCCTGAATGAACTCAGGCTTGCTGATGAGACTCCTGTCAGGTCTCGGAGCAACTATACTAGAACCACATTGAGGTCTCTTCCCTCTCTTATTGGAGTCAGAAGACTTCGGAGATTTAGGACTTAAATCGTCGGAGGAAGACGAACTATTCCGATGAGGGTTGAGATAATAATCCAAAGGGTCATAGGAAGAGCTATTGCTGTTCCCTGGGACAGCAGGTAAGGGGCGATTAGCCCATACACCCTCAGAAGATCCTAAGACTGTCATAGGTGTCTCGGATTCTTTACACTTTGGAAAATGACTTTCTATGAATATAGCTTGGTTTTCCGTGAATACCGTATTATTGTGCATATGCATGAATAGGTAATTCTTTTTGTCAAGGGTGCATCCTAAATGGATCATATATTCTGTTTTGGAACTGAGAGCATTATTCCTTACTTCATCAGGAAGGAAAACATGTGCTCCGCAACCAAACACCTTTAAGTGATTAATCAAAGGCTTTCTGCCAGAGATCATCTCAGATGGTGTCCTCCAATTCAAATGCAACAGTGGCATTCAATTGTAAACATGTGTCACATGGTGAAGTGCGAAATTCCACCAGCCATCAGGAATGCATGCATGTTTACGCATTGCCTGCATTTTCTCATGAAGAGTTCGGTGCATGCATTCCACACGACCATTCTGTTCATGGCTAACCAATGCTTTAGTTGGGCTGAAGTAAATTCTCTGCCCATATCAGTTCGAAGAGTTTTCATATTATGGCCTGTTTGCATTTTGTTCATATTAATGAAAGCAATAAGCAAATCAGCCATTTCTGATTTCTTCTTTAATAAACCAATCCAAGCATGTGAAGAATAATCATTGACCATCATTAAAACATATTTATGTTTATAATACGATAATGTCAGGTATTCTTTTAAGTTGGCATGGATTAATTCCATTGGTCAACTCGCTCTGGTGGGATTCTCAGAGTAATGGGAGTGAGGAGTTTTCCCTGCAATGCAACCCTTACATATCGGTATTGCTAATATAGGTCCTTCGATGTTGTCTATTACAATAGTATTTTCGTGTACTTTTCGTAAGACTCAATCTGAAGCGTGACCCATCCTCTGATGGAGTACTTCCCATGATATGTTTTTAGCAAGTCCAATGTTTAATGCTGTATGTTGGCTATGTATGATTTTTGTATGTAACTAATGCAAGTTAGGTTGTTCTTGTTTCAATGCAAATCCTTCAAGAAGGTGGACCCCTTCTCTTCCGAATTGCGTCATTTCACCATCTATCACCACTGTAGTTCCATCAAAGCATAGCTTTGCAATGGATACTAAGCAATAAGAACCATCTCTCATATAAAGGACTGGAGAAAGAGTGACGTGTCACTCTTCTATGTTAGCTTCGTCAACTCGTATAACAGTGTCAAAGAGTACAGTGCCCCAACCTAATACTGGTATAGGCATATCTTTTCCAGCTGTTCTTACTTTCAAGGCTCATTGAATGCTTCATAATACATAAAATCATGAATATTATTTGTGTAATGTGATGATGCGCCTGAGTTGAGTAGCCATAAGTCCTTATATCCCCTCATGGAAATATGTTGAAAAATTTCAAACATTTTCCATGAGTCTCAATCAATCTTGGATTCAGTTCTAGACTAAAGTCTTCAAGCTTCTCAAAGATGATCACCATGTAAAATTATCTCAGATTTAGTTCAATCAGATGAATCAGCTCCTGACAAAGTTCCTTCGGTAGCTGGACATGTGAATGATAAAGAAATTTTTTTTTGCCAGTTTAGTAACCGGCTGCTGTCCAAATCTATCTAAAGATCGATCTTTCGAAACTTCCCCTAGACCTTTCATCCAAGGTCGCTCCTGCCATGCTTCGCCCTCCTGTGGGAACCATTTCTGGTCTTCTTGTGCCAGGTGGCATTGCCGTCAACCTTCTTCATCTTCTTCTTCCTTCTTTGGGTCGGAAGAGTTGTCTTTGGTCTGATAACAAGCATTAGAGTGAGTTCTGATTGGTAAATCATGAGATACATACCCTGCACTGTGTCGGTGATCCTCATTGGTCATTTCGCCTTCTGTTGCACTGGCAGATTCAGCGAACAGATCATGGTCTATGACCATGCCCTCTTGCCATTCTTCGGCACTCGAAATGTGTGGATGCAGATCAGTGGCTGGAGTCAGGAAATGGGTGCATTCAACCTCCATTGGTTCCTCGGGAGCTGGCTTCCAATAACCATCCCATGGAGTAATCACTGGAGCAATGTCCAAGGAGTCTACATCCATCAATGTAGGCGGGTTCTGTGGATCCTGGAGGTCAGCATGAAGGGCCCTCAGTATTTCTGTATGCCACCAGCCTCGAAGCCAAGCAGGTATGCTCATGGCTTCCTCAACATAATCTTCCAGAGTGTGGTCACATCCAAGACAAAAGCAAGAGTGAGGATGCTCCACAACATCAATGTTGTCTTCCGCACCCCAGTACCGAGCCCATTTATTTTGGGTTCGTGGGATGCAGTTGAAGATTCCATCGTTACAAGTCCCGCAGGGGTGTCTTGTAGGCATAGATAGAAAAAACTGATTTTCACTCACATCCACTGGAGGGAGTGCAGGCCATTCTTCCGCTGGATCTTCCTGAGTATATCCAATATCCAGTAAGTATTCAGCGTAAATAGCTTTCTCAGATCTGGTCTGTTCTAGTGGAGCTCGCTGGAGAATCCGGTGAATGGTATGCATTAAACCTTGATCACAGATCATACATATGCAATCATCAAGATCAGTCAACAGTCCCAATAAGGGTTTCTGCTTAATAATCTCGTGTTTAGTACGTGGTAGGCAAAGCACTTTTGCTCCACTATTACGGCAACAGTAATGCTGAACACTGTTTTTGTGGTGGGAATTACTCACCAAAGGTCGTGGATCAAACTTGGGGGGTTCATCTAACCAATCAAAAATGTGATTAGAGGATTCGTTTTTCATGTTATAATTACACTCACAATCTCCTGTGGTTGGTTCCTGGGATGCCTTTCACTTTTCATGCGATCGGCTTGTGCCAGGTGTCCCCGATGTGGAAGGTGTTGGTGGAGCTCCCACTGAAGGAGCTCACGATGGTGTCGCTTGCTTCTCTTCAAGTTCGTCAGCCTTTCTCTGTCACTGAAGTTCAGCGGACTTTTTAGGGTCTGAAGACATAACAAGTGTAAACTGGCAGTGGCCAGAGCATACCTTTTTGGGATTCGCAGGAGGATTCTTCTTGGCCAGACTGTGATGGTCCTGGAAGATCTCCGCTAATTCCCCATCATCTCCTAGTGAGACCATGGACCATGCCCGACCATTAATATCACATGGATCCGTGGAGTACAGTCCAGTGACTTTCTGATCTTTCCCAACCTGCTCTGCTAGCTTATCCAGAGTTTTGATATCTGAAGGTGGTATCCAGCAAGCTTCCTCAGTCTGAGGAGGTGTGGGGACAATTTTGTGCTTCTTACCATCTTTGGATTTGACGGTAATAGGGTGTGGTCTGGGTGTAAACTTATTCGGCTGATATTTCCTATGTGAGTTTCTGGGTTTCAGGGAATCTAAAGCTAGTTTCCTAGCCTCTTCTAGCCCTTTCATCATGGTGGCCTTGTCATTGGCCAATAAGCCATTGAATTTGGCTTTCTCAGTGGCCTCCCAGTCATTGGAAGATCTCGGACTGGCCATTTCTACATCCAAAGAGGCTTTGGATTTGCCTTTTTCAGTGGCCATCTGGTCTTTTTCAGATGAGATTCTTGCATGTTCCTCCCCATTCAGTCAATTCTCCCAATTAATAATCGCATTTGCTTTCGCGATGGAGTAAGGAGATTCTTCCGGGATGAGGAAGTGGTTATTTGTAGCCATAAGTGTCAGGTGTTCCTGCCGATATTGGTCAGCTTCCCAAACAAGTAACAAAACACTATGAGCCACCTTTTGAGCAGGCTCAAGGTTTTCAGCATGCCAGGCCTTCAGGTATGCTTCTTCAGTGTCCTTAAGGGCCTTCTTGGCTTGTTGCTTAAGAAGTTTCCTATTAGCCCAAACTAGGGGTTTTGGAATGGCAGAGCTCACCAGAGTAGGAGAGACATTGGTACAGGTGTGTGGAGCCGGAGTACAGCTTGAACCTGGAGCAAGGGGCTGAAAACGATTTTGGTTAATAAACCTATCATTGAATCTAACTCCTTTGCTGCTTACTGGAGTTAATACGGCAGGCGCCGCAAAGCCGATATGAGGATCGGTGATTGCCATGTGAGCCCTATTAGAACCCTTAGTGGGTTTCTTCCCTTGCTTCTTCTTCTTTTGGACCAGAGTCCAATTTCCGAAGGAAGCCAGAGCTGGGTTTTGTCGCTGTTGCTGGGGAGGACACGCTTGGCCTCCCTGTGCAGCCTGAGCAGCTGCAGCTGCATGCCTCTTACACGCACCTTTGCTGACACCTTGTCCAGGCATCAGTGAAGCGTTAGGGGCATAGTGGTTGTTGGGGGGTCCAGCCAGTCTGCGCAAGTAGGCAGGCATTGCGTTGGAAGTGACATTAGCATACATGCTATTGCTGGCAGCAGCAAGTTGAGGAACAGAGGTAGGAGCACGAGTGTTAGATGATTGAGTTGATTGCATAGTAAGTTGGTGTTGGTTAGACACCCTATACTGGTACTCTGCATTTATACTCGATACAACTGTATCCCATGTAACCATATTCAGAGTAGTGCGGTTTGCTAAATACGTCTGAATGACTGGTTCCCAGTCATCCGGGAGTGAATGGAGTAAAATCATCACCCTCAGAAGT
Source organism: Leucocoprinus leucothites (assembly GCA_013368445.1). Lineage (NCBI taxonomy): Eukaryota > Fungi > Basidiomycota > Agaricomycetes > Agaricales > Agaricaceae > Leucocoprinus > Leucocoprinus leucothites. The sequence goes on from JAACJO010000008.1 coordinate 1,824,251, forward strand.
TCTGGTATGGTCGTGGCAGTCGGAGGATGCAGCACATCAGCTGGCCAAGTCATCATCATAGTTGCCACATTGGTTGGAACTTGTAAAGCTCCACTAGCTTGTGCAAGCTGAGTGAATAGGGAAGTAAGTTCCGCTACATCGGTAGTAGGATCTCTTCCTTTCTTGACTTGGATATGTAAAGCTTTCTTTAGAAGGCTAAGTATGGCTGAAGGTCCGGTCATTCCATACAAATTTCGTAGATGAACCCAAAGCTCATGCAATTGTTAGAACCCATGATTTAACATGGAGTTAGGAAGGCTACTATTGATGAGAGCCAAGGCCTGTGAATTCAAATTTGTTCTCCTTCGAATTTCTAATACAACTGCATTGGCATCGGCAAACTGTCCGGCTCCTGAACCCTGTGTGGGTGCAGTGAGAGCTCATTCAGTTACCGTCCATGCAGTCTCCACACAATCAGAGACAGTGCATAAGGACATGGCATCTTTAATTTGAAGAGACCAATTCTGATAACGATCCTGACTGGTTAAGGTGGGAATCGATTCACAGATTTGGTTTGCAGACATGGGTACTGTATGAGAAAAAAAGTTTGCAGACGGTTGAAAGTCTACAAATCAGATTTCCATCAGTAGGTGATCATGGAAGGTGGTATTGCTACCATTCCACGATTACAAGCCATATGGAAGGTTCCCTTTCAAGGAAGAACATTCCATCCGACAACTCTTTGTCAAATTAAGTCAAAGGTGCTGTTGGGGCCCATAACCTGTTGAAACAGTAATTGCTGCTACACAGCATAGTGCACAGTGACTAAGCAATCTATGACACACTCACTTTGTAAGAACAATAGTTCAGTCAGTTGTAACAGTGAGTAATCAGTGTAGAATGGTAGCTGAGTAAGGTTGTGTAAAATGTTGAGTTCGAGTGAAGCAATGATGATGATAGTTGTTTAGTTGTACAGAATAGAATTGGTAAAACTTCTTCTACCATTGAATTCTAGTCCATATTTTATATGTTTCTACAATATCTACTGAGTCATAGAATATATCGCATATTATCGACTCATATTGTGGTATCATAATCATTCTGACTGTGTCTGAGTCATTCTGACTCATTACTAGTCATATATGTCATCCTGACTCATGAATGGCTTCTTCTAGAGTCATTCCGACTAACTATTTAGTCTACGGATATCATGTACAGTCATACTACATATCATGGAATATATTAAGACATAATGATCAGATCATAACTATAAGTACTGATCCATGATGGAATCAATCCTAGAATAGTCTGAGAGAAATTCGGATAGCCAGTGCATTAGTATAGGTCAAAAGGGGGTGCACTTTTGTGCTTGTGTAAGGGTACCGTACTTGGTCACATGCTTGGTAATAGCGGCTGTGTTTACTACTACTAGTGCTAATAGCACCCTACTACTATCTGAGCATGAGCTAGCACCCACTGCTTTTACCTCTATACCCCCACCTGAAAAATGGAGCCCTTAAAAATAATTTGAGCGTGTACCAGTGCAAACCTTGAGCTTGAGACCTTCAACTTGAGGAAGTGTTGCAGCTGCAGAACTCAGGTAATTCTGGAGTAAAAGCCTACCAGTGGGGCGTGGTTTGTGAGTAAATGGTGAAAGACAGAAGGAACCGGTCGCTGCAAAACCAATTTGCACTGCACCAGCAGAGCTGTGGAACTGGTTTGTGAAGAACTGGTCTCAACGACAGCAAGGAAATTGTGCCATTAGTTTTTTAAATACCAAAGGTCTCGTATCAAGAGTAGTGGCTTTACTTGAGCAAGATCACTTTGAAGCTAGATACCCTGCAAGACCCACCAGAGTTGGGTTTACCTTGGATTAGCCAATCTGCCCACTGTCCCAGCATGCATATTAAGCAAGTGATAGTATTGAGTTTATTTAGAGTAAATAGGTGTAAGTCCATTCCAAAGCACTGAAGCACCAGAGAAAATATGGTTGGCAGAAGGCCTGGTGGCCCAGGAACCAGTCTTATCAACAAAAGGAGAGTGAAGCTGGTTCTAGAAAAACCAGTTTCACCACTGAAAGACCAATGAAATTGGTTCCTTGGGGACCAGTTTCAATGGTGAGAAACACATAGAGCTAGCTACTCAACAATTAGCCTTGGTATCAAGAGAGGGGTGAAACTGGTTCTCTAAGAGTTAATGTGAGCAACAAGAAAGCAGCTAAAGCTCTCAAAAAATCAGAGTTTCAAGAGTCAATTTATGTGTTGAAAGACTGCCAGTGAAACTAGATTTTGAGAGTCAGCTTCAGCTGTGGAGGACCAGCAAAACTGGTTACCCAAAAACTGGTTGGCTAGCAGAACTTGGTTTTTGAGGAACAGGTTTCAGTAATAGAGAAAGGCTGGCAAAATTGGTTGGCCAGAAATTGGTTGTTTGGAAACCAGTTTCAATGGTAAAAGGCAGACAAAACTGGTTTTTCTAGAACTAGTCCCAACAACAAAAGGCCAGCATAACTGGTTCCTGGTTGACCAGTTCCAGCATTGAAAGGCCAGTGTAACTAGTTCCCAGTCAACCAATTCCAGCACTGAAAGGTGGGCATAAATGGTTTCAAAAGAACCAGTTCCAGCAGTGAGTAACTGGCAAAACTGGTTCCCAGTCAACCAGTTCCAGTGTTGAACAGCTAGTGTAACTGGTTCCCAGTCAACCAATTCCAGTATCAAAAGGCAGGCATAACTAGTTTTACAAGAACCAGTTCCAGTAGTGAGTAACTGGTAAAACTGGTTCCTAGTCAACCAGTTCCAGTGCTGAAAGGCCAGTGTAACTGGTTCCCAGTCAACCAATTCCAGTATCAAAAGGCAGGCATAACTAGTTTTGCAAGAACCAGTTCCAGCAGTGAGTAACTGGTAAAACTGGTTCCTAGTTAACTAGTTCCAGTATTGGAAGACTAGTGTAACTGGTTTCCAGTCAACCAGTTCCAGTGTTGAATAGCCAGTGTAACTGGTTCTCAGTCAACCAATTCCAGTATCAAAAGGCAGGCATAACTAGTTTTACAAGAACCAGTTCCAGCAGTGAGTGACTGGTAAAACTGGTTCCTAGTCAACCAGTTTCAGTATCAAAAGGTAGGCATAACTAGTTTTGCAAGAACTAGTTCCAGCAGCAAGTGACTAGTGGAACTGGTTCCTAGTCAACCAGTTCTAACAACAAAAGGTGGGCAAAACTGGTTTTTATAAGAACCAGTTCCAGCATTGAAAAGCAGTCAAAACTGGTTTTATAAGAACCAGTTCCAATGATGAAAGGCTAGTGTAACTGGTTCCCAGTCAACTAGCTCCAGTGTTGAACAGCCAGCATAACTGGTTCCCAGCTAACCAGTTTTATAAGAACTAGTTCCAGCAGTGAGTGACTGGTGAAACCAGTTCTCAGTCAACTAGTTCCAATAGCAAAAGGCCAGCATAACTGGTTCCCAGTCAACCAGTTCCAGCAACAAAAGGTAGGCAAAACTGGTTTTATAAGAACCAGTTCCAATAACAAAAGGCCAGTGTAACTGGTTCCTAGTCAAACAGTTCTAGTACGGAACAGCCAGCATAACTGGTTCCCATCCAACCAGTTCTGACAACAAAAGGTAGGCATAATCAGTTTTATAAGAACCAGCCTCAGCAGTAAGTGACTGGTGAAACTAGTTCTTAGTTAACCAGTTCCAGTGCTGAATAGCCAATGTAACTGGTTCCCAGCTAACCAGTTCTAATGGCGAAAGGCAGGCATAACCAGTTTTATAAGAACCAGTTCCAGTAATGGGTGATTGGTAAAACTGGTTCTCAGTCAACTGGTTCCAATGGTGAAAGGCCAGTGTAACTGGTTCCCATTCAACCAGTTTTAGCATCAAAAGGCTAGTGAAACTGGTTGATTGAGAACTAGTTTCAACAATAAAAGGCTGGCAAGACTGGTTCCAAATCAACCAGCTTTGCCACTGAAAGACAGGTGAAACTAGTTGATTGGGAACCAGTTTCACCACTGAGCACCAGTTTTTGAAAAACTGGTGCATACTTGACAATGCCAAGGATGAGATCATCACTAAAACCACTGCATTCTTGCAAGTGCTGTTGCTGCATTATTGTGAGCATTGTTGTTGCACTGCTGTGAGTATTGTTGTTGCATTGTTGTGAGTATTGTCACTATATTGCTGTGAGTATCATTACCACATTATCATGAGTATCATCGCTACATTATCATGAGCATTGTCATCACATTATCATAAGTATCATTGTCACATTTTTGTGAGTGTTGCCATCAAATTGTCACAAGTATCATTATCACATTTTCATAAGGATTGTCGTCATGTTGTTATAAACGTTGACCTGATTGACGCTCATTGTGACTTAATCATCCTAGACGCCGACACAGCCACAAGGACCGAGACTGCAGTTCTAGATTGGGAAGAGTACGTTGGGAAGTTCGATGTAGAAGAAGAATGATTTGATATTGATTGGGATGAGTATAATTGGACAGACGTTATTAGGAGGATCAGGAGGAACAGTTTCACTGTTTGATTGCTATGGACTAACAGGACTGATTAACAGACAATGATGGTTTCATGGACATCGCGTTTGGATTTGAACTATTAGATATCTAACTATGATAGCTGTTACATCGGCGGACAGATACATATTTATCAGAATCGCGATAGTGATTTCGGACTTGTAATTGTAGTTTCATAGTTTGATATTGTTTCATCTAGTCAGTATTTAAAGACTTTATATCTGGAAGATTAAACGCAAATTTAATCTTTCCTTTGTTTCCCGGACTACTTGTGTTTACTTGCCCTGCCTTGAATTCACTTGTATTATTGTTGTTGTCTCAAACCTCGCGCTACCTTAGACTTACCTCAAGTCTTCTTGGCCTTCTCTTACTAGGCTTTCGAGAATACTCAAGCTTATTAATTGAAGTAGGTTAAAGACCAGTTAGCCACTGTCTTATGTAACCCAATCATGTGTTGTGACATGTGACGTTACTAGGCGCTCTGACTGTAAATCTTAACACATGTTGTCATAGGTATCATCATCACATGGTCATAAGTATCATCATCACATGGTCATAAGTATCATCATCACATGGTCATAAGTATCATCATCACATTGTCATAACTATCATCATCATGTTTTCATGAGTATTGTGAGTATTGTCACCACATTGTCGTGAGCATAATTGTCATATCACTGTGAGCATCATCACCATATTGCCACAAGTATAGCCCCTGCATCACTATGAGCAAAATCACCACATTACTGCAGCTCAGAGGAAGATCGTTAAGTCACTGGGCACGAGGTCTGTGGGATGCCAGGTAGCAGTGTTAATGCGAAAGGAGGATGGGTGTAGAAAAGGAGAATAATGCAAATAATAGCGTAGGACTGGAAGACAGTGAGCAAAACTGAAATGGCAGCCCAAGAATGCGTGAAGGACTTGGCTACTAGTAGTTATTGTGAATGTTACTGGCCTCGGAGCCTGGAGCATCTGCGTCAATATCCATCCCTTTGTTCTCTTCGCCACTCTCTCTCCTGCCCCTGCCCTCAACCTCAAATTCGCCATTGTCCTCACCCCCATTCTCGTCCCCATCCCCATCCTCACCCTCCTCCTCATCCTTGTCTTCATCCTCACCCACATCCTCATCCTCACCACTATCACCCTCTTGACCACTAGGCTCTGGAGCACCACCAGCACCTCCTTTCCTGGAAGATGTCTTCTTCGATGTATAAGCAAGGAGGTCCGATATGGCATCTGAATCAAATTCATCCAAGTCTGGATCCTCATAACCCCAGAGATTTTCTGGAACGATAGGGGTGTTGTTGTTGAGGCTGCTATGCTGTTGCTGGAGCACAGCAATTTGATGATCTAGAAGTTCGGAGTAAGTGCTGCTTTGCACCCTTCCATCTGGTGCGATTTGAAATAAATCATCTGGAGTAAGGCCACTCCAATCCATGAATGATTGCGTGAGAAAAAGTCTTGCCTGCGGCTCGAAGTGAGCATGTTGGTAGGTTTCCATTTCCCCTGAGCTTGCAGACTTGATCCTGGTGAGTTTGCGAAGAATGGCCTCCATAAGCACGGCCTGCTCAGGGCAGCCACAATTGAAGTGTCCCTGCTTGTGTGGTACCATGTCAGCAGACTCTTGGTAACTGGAAACAAAGTGGTCAAAGGGAACACCAGTAACACGAGTAGACTTGCAGTTTTCTGCACTGGCCCCATCCCAGACGTAGCCTTTTGACCCCCTGTTCTTCTTGTGATAAGGGCAGAGGCGATTGTGAGCACCAGTGGTGTGGATGTGTAGAGCAGTACGATGACTGTGAAGCATAGCTTGAGGAAGAACGGCCGATTCACTCCTGATTAAATCTAGGGCAGTAAATGACATGGGAATGTTGTGCGCGATGAAGGTGTTGTATTTGTCATAAGCCTCTTCTGAAAAAAAAAAAAAGTCCAATGATTAGCGGTGTGTAGTGAGTCTGAAATGCGACACAATAACTGACCAGCTTCTTTTTCTTTCTGCCTCCTGCTGAGAAAGGTAAAGTGGCCCGAGTCCTTCTTCTTGACTTCGTATGCAGGGTCAGGTTCGTCACACTTCCAGAACCTGACACTGTCAAGTTTCAAGGGATCGTATCCTGGAATATCATGAAGAGAAGAGGGGGGAGTGTAAGCTGGTGGATTGCTGTGGTGGGGAAGACCGACAAGGAGGCACCACTCAAGGGGCTTGTATTCCTTGGGTTCAGGCTCCTCGTCACCTGGGTAGTCAGCAAGCGGATCTGCTGCTAAAACTGACTTTGATGATGCCAACGCCTCTTTCCCCTTTCCTTTGGGCTTGGTTAATTTGGCCTTTTTGGCCCCCTCTCCCTTTTTCGCACTCCCCTTCCTCATCGTGTCTCTCTGCTTCATTGTGGCCCCCTGCTTCTCCTTTCCTTTGCCAGCCGGTGTGATCTTTGAAACCGGTTTTACCTGGGTGGGCATGGCAGTTGGAGGAGGTCGCACTGCAGGTGGAGCAGCAGGTTTTGCAGGACTGAAAGGAGGTGGTGGCAGAATAGTGAAGGGAAGGTGGACTAGGTGAGTGCGGTTTAAGTTGCGAGCACGACAGCGTCCGTCTGTTGTTGGTTCTGACCCAAATAGATAGTTTGATTAATAAATGTGTTTAATGAGATTTTTAATTGATATAATAACTCAGCGCTCGTGCGACGACGTGAGACGTTGCTGAGGAGTGAAACGATGATGAGGGCAGCCGGTTTGAGTGAGAACGATGCTTAAGAAGCTCAAACTTAGAGCTAAACTGAGTCGGAGAGATGGGGTAGATTTCACTAAAGAAAAGGGAAATACATCGTAGTATTTAAAGCTACGGTTCTACGAGTATCTACAATGCTGTAGCTGACTATAGGGAGCAGGAAGGAGCAGTTTACGAGACGATTTGTCGAGATTTTGTAAGGGAAAGCGAATTCTAAGGAATATTAGTGGTGGAGAAGTAGGTGGAGAGAAGGGTCCATGTGGCCATTTAGACCTACACTATTACATTAGGCGATGAGACGAAACGATAGCAGTTGAGCCGGAGCACGAGTGACGATTTTATTAGATTTTTAGAAGGAGAAAGAGAGGAGGAATGGAAAAGGGAATATAAAGCAAACATTAAATATTCGGACTTCTGTCAGTTGGATGACAGATCCTAACTCGGTTGCGTTGAAGCGGAGATGCCGAATGCGAAATATGCGTAGCGAGTAATAAAAGGAAAGTGTAGAATGGAGAGAGGAAAGGGGCATCTGGAATTGAGAGAGGAAAGGGGAAAGCTGAGGGGGATAGTGGTGGTAAGCGGCGGCTACTGGGCGAGGACTGTGCAGGGGCGTCTTGATACAGTAGTCGGCTATGATTGATGATTGGTGCGTTGCCAGGGTAGTAGGGTGTCGGTTAGTACACAGAGAGTTGTCGAAGAAGGAGGAAACTTAATCAGTAGTAGAGAGACGACGCGTGACGGCGGTGATATGACGTCACGCGACATCCGATCTCTACATCTGGGGGGTTCTTTTCATACTGACGTCCGCGTCAGGTGCCAAACGAGTGCGGAGAGTGACATTGAGAGTGGGGATATCGCGCCAGCGGTCTGAAAAGTCATCGGGCTCGTGAGTTTCGTCGACGAATTTGTCGATGTCATCGTTGATGAGACGCGTGAGAGGAACTGATCGGCGATCACGAGCGTGGTAAGGGATTAGTCGAAAGCCAGCAAACCGTAGTTTGGACAACGTTCCATCCATTTCTGCTAACACATAGCTCCCTCCCTTTACTCTGCGCACAACAACCATGGGACCAAAATACCGCGGCTTGGTCTTGCCGCCAATATCTCCATCATGTCGTGAGTTTCTAACCAAAACAAGCGCTCCCTCATCGAAATTGAAATCGCGAATTAGGTTCTTGTGGGCTTCTTCAAACTGTCGGACGGACTCCCACCGAGCTTTCAAGAGACGCCGTTTAGCTTCAGCAAGATCCTTGGGCCGTTTTTGGAGCTGAATCGCACGATAGGCAACGAGATCGGCAGTGGGAAGGGGACTAGCAAGGATAGGGGCTAGATACGTTGCCTCAAAGAGGTCGAAGGGGAAGAGGGGTTCGGTGCCGTGTGCGAGGAAATAAGGTGAGTAGCCCGTTGATTTCTGAATAGTAACTCGTTCTGCCCAGAATACTGACGGTGCCACAACCGTCCACTTAGATTCCTGGCCTTCTGCTGCCTTGACCAACGACTCCCGGACATCGCGATGATGGCGTTCCACCGGACCATTTGCGCGGGAATTGTAAGGTGAGATGCGGATGTGGTTTATGTGATATTGCTTTGATAAGTACTCAACGGCAGCAATGAACGCAGGTCCATTATCGGTGACGATTTCCTCAATGGCACCCCAACGGCAGAGGATATCCTCGAAGACAAACGAACCTATGGTGCGGCCGTTTTCGTGACGAAGCATGCGCCATTCCGGATACGACGAAAGCGAACAGCGAGCATGAACAATGTAACGATACCCGTTGGACTTCGGCATCAGCATGGTGTCAATATAGACCTTGCGGAAGAGTGAGAGGGGCACAGGGACCGTCGGAGGTATGTATAAATGCTGTGTGGATCGCGTCTGGCACTCATGGCAAGTTTTCAGGTACCAGCGAATATCGTCATCGAGATATGGCCACCAGAAACGTTCAAGGACGCGCGCTCGGGTTGTGAAGATGCCTTTATGACCGAGGTCGTCATGCGCCTGCTGTAGTAAGTCTAACCGCTTGCCCTCTTCAACAACCAACTTATGCTTCGCCCTAGAGTCCTTCTTCCACAACTTTCCATCTGCCGCAAAGAAACCTGACGCCTTTCTAATCAACTCCTTCAGTTCTTCGGCCTCCTTCCCAACTCGCATCAACAGGTCCTTCAAAAATTTGAAGATCTTCTTCAATTCCAAGTCCTTCGCCTTCGCCTTGTCCAACCGTGGAATTGTAGTGGGGGGATGGCTTGGTGAGTTACCACGCATTACTGTGAACGCTGATGATTGATGATTGTGACCTAGATCTACTCCCAGAGCTGGTGTAGAAGCGGATGGGTGAGGAGACATATGGGGGAATGGTGTGTGAGTGCGATCCGAAGTCGGAACGGCCGTATGCTGTCTCCTGTATAGGGAATCCTCGGGAGCCGCGAGCGCGTTCAGAGCTTCAATGCCGAACGTGTTAGACGATTCGATCCACTGGGGCAGAACTGGATGGATGCCTTGAAGGTTGGATGATGGCTGTGAAGGGATCGACTCGTAGAAAAAGGAATTCGCGACGTCGATCCACTCTTCATAGTCATCTCTATCATCTGGGTCCTCGGGTGCACTTGGGCGGCGAGAGAGACCGTCGGGACCGTGTGAGTGTCCTGGAACATGGCGTAGTCGAAAGTCGAAGAGTAGGATAGCTGAGATCCACCTGTTTATAGTCGCGTTGGGTTGAACATCAGGATTATTTATCATTCCTTTGATATATTTCGCGTCGACCTCTACCACCAAATTCTTCACCCCGACAATCCAAATCCGGCAATCTTTCAACGCTCGAAACAACCCGAACAACTCCAGCTTCGCCTGTGAATACCGGCTCTCCCTTTCGGATAAGGTGAGTGATCCAAACCGTGATGGATAGCGCTTGGCATCGGCACCAATCTGGGACAGAATGTAGCCGACTGCAATAACCGAGGTATCAACAGCCAAGATGACTTCGCGTCCACTTGCATAGTCAACAGCGCGAATCGCAGGTGAGTTCTTCGCCAACTCCTTCAACCGTTCCATAGCTAACAACTCCTCTTCTCCAAACTCAAACTCCACATCCTTCCTAGTGAGACAAACGAGGGGACGAGCAATCGTAGCATAGTCCTTGATGAAAATGCGTATGGTCCCGACAGTACCAAGGAAACCACGAACTTCGGTGAGTGATTTGGGAATAGGCCAATCAACAACTTTCTGAACTCGAGAAGTATCAGGTAGACGGCCTTCGTATGTGCAACGATGGCCGACAACAACAGCAGAAGGGACACATATATGAGATTTCGCTGCAGAGAAGGTACCGCCAGCATGCTTAATGCGTTGGATGACTCGGTTGACATTTTGTAGGTGTTCCCAGACAAAGCGGCGGATTCCAGGATTCTGAGGGATGGTCTCGAAGGTATCAGGGCCTAGCTCGTAGCGGGTGGGGGGTCCTTTGACAGGGACATCGTCAACAAAGGGAACGGCGATGTCAGGGATTTCATCTTGGAGAAGGAAGGTGAGATCGCCGTGCTGAATTTGCATGGAATTCGTGTAACCCATAGGAATAGACGTCAGCCGAAGAGTGCCGAGAGGGGATTGGAAAGTGGTAAGGTCCCGAGATTCCTGTGCGAGCTCACGCTGATCAAATCCGACGAATAGATCGAATATCCCATAGCATCCACGTCCTCCAAACGACTCTGCATACTGCTCTACCATCGGCGGCAACCCAGCGTCTTTGATGACCACCGCATTCAGTGGCTGCAAGTCATGCACCAACCTCAATGACTTTCCATCCTTCTTCAACACACAAAACCAACGCGAGCGATATGACGAATTTGAGGGTTCATAAACCCCGGCGGCGATTTTCGACTTGATGATCTCAACAACCCGATCGAAGATACCTGGAGGAATTGGAATATTCCTAAGACTCCAAGGTACGTGTTCAATAGTTGGTATCACAACGGGGTCGAAATAGTCTGACGAAAACTTCCCTTTTTCCTCCTCTGTCCATGCAAATCCCAACTCCTGTAGTTTTATAAGGTGATGTACCAGCTTCTCTTCTTCTGGCCATAAAAATCCGTCGGTGTTGACCTGTGTTGCAGACTTGCGCTCGAGTGTATAGCGAGAGCCAGGAGTAAACTCGGGAGGATGGAAGGGAAGAATAGGAAGAGATTCAAGAGGACTGGATGGAATGCGACGAACAATACGAAAATCTTCGGGTAGTGTAGTAGCAACGGGCTTGATTCGGTGAGCGACTTTCTTGTAAGCATACGACGAAACTGTTATAGACGGCAATTGTAAAGCTGACAATGAGACTTCATAGATTTCCTTTGGATATACGAGTGGTTCGAAATGGGTAGACGTGAAGGCGATTGGCGAAATCATGTAGCAAGAAAGAGGAGATATGGAAATGGTAGGTTGTACAGCCGATATGAGTGTTCGATTGGATTGATTTAGTATATCTCCTCGACGAATAGCCGAATCATCGATGCTTAAAAACCCGAGGGTGCCAAGTGCGAAGGCAGGCTACGAATGCGAGGTTTAGTGGGAACAGTTATGATGGAATGGGAGTTGGGGTCGACGAGTGTGATGTGTGAGTCACCGTTGGCAAAGTGGCGAGTGTTGGCCTGAGCAAGTGCAAGGAAGGGGCGTCCAAGCAACATTTCGTATGACGTGTTATCAGCAACCTGTACTTGCAGGTAGAAGTCACACTCGCCAATAGATACTCGAAGATTGTGTAAGAGACCCATCGTTGTATTACAAGACTTGTTCGCTGATTCCAAAAGCATGGTCTGATCAGAGTGGATAGGAAGGCCGAGTTTCTCCCATAGGTCACGTCGAAGCCCGATAATTTGCGATCCTTCATCGAGGATAGCATTAACTTCAAGCTGACCTTCGAGTGTTACTGGAAGGGTGCGGAGCTCCATAACTGGCTTCGCAACTACAAGATCACCGACAGGAGCTGGAGTTGACTGGATAAGGGTTGAAACTGCCTCGGCGGGTTTGTCATGTTCCTCAGCCTCTTCTACAACAGTAACTGATGCCCCGTCAACCAGAAGTTTCCTCGGGGTGACCTGCACCTTCATCAGTTTGCGAACGTCGGGCGAGATTGCATAGAGCTCTCGTTGGGTAAGTGTGACTGTACTCTCGAGTCCTTTCTCTAACACCTTCTGTGCAGCAGCTGTGTCTTCGATCGGGGTTCTGTAGTGGAATTGGGGACCATTGGTGGATGAAGTGATGTTCGGAGGAGTGGTATTAAGCTTAGCTTGGGAAGGGAATGACTGAGGAGCAAGCGAAGAAGTGGTAGGTTTGTCCTTAGGAGCGGTAGCTGCTGCTTTTGCTGCAGAGCGTGTGGTGACACCTGGTCCGGTTTTTGGTTTAAGGGCATTCCCGACTCGTTTGCGAATATCCTCGGCACGCTTCAACGTCGTGACAGCAACGGCATCCAAACGACGGAGCTCTTCGAGTTCGTCAACAGTCACTTCTCCGATGGTGAGTGTCTCGTGGGTATTGTCTGGGATAGTGTAGATGTATTGCTGAGAGGTAGCAGGGAATGCTTCCACAATGTTGGTGGACACCTTCTGGCCTTGAGCCTTGAGCCAGTTGTCGAGGCGTTCCTTCACGGAGCGTCCAGGTGCAACACGATTGGTGATTAGAGTTCCATCCATCAGAATGAGACGGTTATACTCATCCCGCTTGCAGATCCCTCGAGTAATGTAGTCAGCAATGACAGGGCATGATTGGTGATAGTGGGAGGGGTCAAGACATGCGATGCACCCATAAGCGCGGCCAGGAGCACGTGGGGTAGAATTGTTGGAGGAAGGGGCTGGTGAATGATTCCCTCTAATTCCAAGTTTGTCAGCTAACTTTGAGATGAATACATCAGATACCATGAACTGCTCGAGCGAAGACATGTCGAATGTTTCGCGAGCTGGCATCACAGGTGCTGGTGTGGCAAATTGAGACTGGGGTGCATAGGAAGGGGTAGGCGACTCGAAGTGGGGCTGAGGTTGTATAGTGGGAACGGGGACAAGATTGCTAGCGGCTGCGTTGGATGAGAGGAAGAACCTGGCGGCCTCAGTGATACTTTCCATACTCCATGGTTGATGAAGAGGATGATCTGGATTCTTCAACCGGAGGCGAGAGGTAAGTTTCTCGCGGAATTTACTGTCAAATCCGTTAAGAAATATATTGTTCCTTTCTCGCAGGGAAATTTCGCCATTTGCTAGAAGCCAGTCTGAAATAGTGACAAACTGACGATAGTACTCGCCGAACTGGTAACGTGCTTGCATTGCCTGCCGAACCTGCTTATCGGCAAGAAGCTCCAGGTCCACCAGGGTATACCTCTGGTCCTCATCGGCTCCTGGGTATAAAGAGGTAATCTCCCTTTTGAAAGCCTCCCAGTCACGTCCTAGAGCTGAAGGACGACTCTTCCAGGTTTCATAGTCACGGTAGTCAAGGTATCGAAGAGTGTGCTGGATTTTCTCTGCTGGGGTGAGTCCAGAAGCATTTCCAAGATAGTCTACTTCATCGAAGAAGCGCTTCAAAGACAGGGGATGCCCGTCAAAGGTTGGAGCACCTCTATCACGAGGTCCAGGCATTGTAGGACGTGCCGGGCGAGCTGAGAGCGAGGGTGGTAGGTTCCAATTAGCTGGTCCGAGGCCGGCTCGCTGAGGAGTCTGGAATGGGTTATTAACGTCGTCCATAGCAAATGGGAATGCAGGGCGATAGCGAGGAGGTTGTCGAATTGGAGGTGGGTTTTGAAGTCCTTGGTTTTGTGGGTTTTGTTCATCACCTGCATCAGATGCCATGGGGATAGATTGTGGACTCAAAGGTGGAAGGGAAGTATTTGCGTGAGGGGACCGTAGTTGGGACAAGTGGAGAGTCGAAGACGAGGATGACGGTGGACTAGGAGGGCAAGTGAAGAAGTCGGCAGCTGTGGATAGGGAGAGCTCTGAGAGAGACAAGGGGTCCTGGAGGGACAGAGAGATTTCCTGGGCTAAAGAGCGATCCGTAAGGGCAGAAATGGGTCAAGAACCCCTCGCGGTGGGCTCCAGTTGAAGGGAAGGTGGACTAGGTGAGTGCGGTTTAAGTTGCGAGCACGACAGCGTCCGTCTGTTGTTGGTTCTGACCCAAATAGATAGTTTGATTAATAAATGTGTTTAATGAGATTTTTAATTGATATAATAACTCAGCGCTCGTGCGACGACGTGAGACGTTGCTGAGGAGTGAAACGATGATGAGGGCAGCCGGTTTGAGTGAGAACGATGCTTAAGAAGCTCAAACTTAGAGCTAAACTGAGTCGGAGAGATGGGGTAGATTTCACTAAAGAAAAGGGAAATACATCGTAGTATTTAAAGCTACGGTTCTACGAGTATCTACAATGCTGTAGCTGACTATAGGGAGCAGGAAGGAGCAGTTTACGAGACGATTTGTCGAGATTTTGTAAGGGAAAGCGAATTCTAAGGAATATTAGTGGTGGAGAAGTAGGTGGAGAGAAGGGTCCATGTGGCCATTTAGACCTACACTATTACATTAGGCGATGAGACGAAACGATAGCAGTTGAGCCGGAGCACGAGTGACGATTTTATTAGATTTTTAGAAGGAGAAAGAGAGGAGGAATGGAAAAGGGAATATAAAGCAAACATTAAATATTCGGACTTCTGTCAGTTGGATGACAGATCCTAACTCGGTTGCGTTGAAGCGGAGATGCCGAATGCGAAATATGCGTAGCGAGTAATAAAAGGAAAGTGTAGAATGGAGAGAGGAAAGGGGCATCTGGAATTGAGAGAGGAAAGGGGAAAGCTGAGGGGGATAGTGGTGGTAAGCGGCGGCTACTGGGCGAGGACTGTGCAGGGGCGTCTTGATACAGTAGTCGGCTATGATTGATGATTGGTGCGTTGCCAGGGTAGTAGGGTGTCGGTTAGTACACAGAGAGTTGTCGAAGAAGGAGGAAACTTAATCAGTAGTAGAGAGACGACGCGTGACGGCGGTGATATGACGTCACGCGACATCCGATCTCTACAATAGGCAGTGGCGTTGGTTCATGGAGACCGGACTGAGGAATGAAGGAGTAGTTGCCGAAGGAGTGGGAGTGAGAAGCACTAGTCACCCTGTTTCCAAATATATTCGCATCGGCTGAGTACTCATGGAAGGGAAGCTCAAACGGAACCAGCATCCCAGTAGCAGCATCCCTATCATAATATTCAAGAATACCTTCCTTCAATTGAACAAGGCTGAGCATTGGGAAACCTTGCTTATCCAGGGCAAACACTCGAGGAAGAACAAAAGTAGCAGGTTGGCCACTGCTTGCAGGAGCAGTGGTAGGGGAAAATGAGGAAGCATGAACAGCACTGAGGGGAGGGCTAAAGGTCGTAGAAGGTGGTGCTGACTGGGCCTGATCCAAACAACCAGTCGAGTTGGATGCCCAAGCAGTGGCATGGCCACTGGAGCGTTTCTCAGGAGCAGCAGTAGGAATGGTAGCTGAAGGAGCAGAGGGTTCTACGGCCATCGGAGCATAGTCAGCTGCAGTACTACCATTCAACTCAAGCTGAATGCTATTCTGATTATCAGAAGAGGGGGCAGGAGCCAAGTTAGTATCCATGGTAGTGCCATGAGAAGCAGCAGGTGCCATGGGCATAATGTCAACGAGCATCTGAGTGTTGCTAGCAGCACCGCGTGGTAAGGGGATCTCTCCGGGGTGAGGCAAGCCGTAAGCAGGAGTCTCAGGCGGTGTAGAGAGAGGACTACTGCAACTAATGGAGAAAGCATGGGCCTTGGGTGAAATAACCCTAGTTGCTTGCTCGATGGACATTGGTTCTTCCTCCAAGTTCACTGCAGCACTTGCAGACTTGATAGCAGAATCTATGGGAATAGGATAGGAGACATGAGCAAGAAAATCCAGAACCAGAGTCGAGGTTGCTTACCGACTGACTTCAGCTCAACACCATCCATGCCATGAGCTTTCAGAGTGGCTGCTGTGTCCTTTCAAGCTCGCCTTGCAAAATCTCATGCTGATGTGAACATGCTATAGCGCTGTTTGTAATTCTTTTCAGCGGCAGATGCAGCTGAGGCCAGGTGTTGAGCCACCTCAGTGTCTTTGCCTAAGAACACAGTGAGGTGCGCACTTTGCGTCAGTGACCTGCCACGAAAACAAGTAATCAGAAGCTCACCAATATAATTTTTCTTCTCTGGAGTGAAGAATTCGCAGTGAATGTTTAGACCAGAAGCTCAACAATTTCTGGAACTTCAAGCTCACCTTTAATAGCCACCGTTCGCATTCTACTCACAGTGAGAGCCTGGTGGCAAAACTCGATCATCGTTGACAGAGCTGTTTCAAAGGCAGCAATGGCCTTGGATGCATCTAAAGTCTCACTTGATCAGCCACACGGCATGCAAAGAGAAATTGAAAGATAGCTGACCTTCAGGTAGTTGGGCCAGATCCATTGGACTCAGAGTTAGTGAAGCTGAAAGGAGGATGTAAGAAAATCTTAAGGTAAAACTGGTCGCTCCAGAACCAGTTTGCCTCAGACTTTTAAAGTGTACATTTCTACTATTCCCAAAATGTAACCTTGAAAGCAAGACCTCAACGAGGACAGCTAGTGCGCTGCATGTGCCCAGCTTGAGGTAAAACCAAGAGCAGTCTTAAGACAAAAGTATTCAGCAGAGAAAGATTGTGGCATTCAAAATGATTCAGGAAAGTACTATGGCAAGGGCGCATGTAAACGATTAACAAAAAGAATTCTTCTCAGGAGGTATGCATTGGACGAGTTTGATAATTAGGCATGTCGGAATCAGAGGTGGCTACATCACAAGGCATCACAAAAATTTATGCAGTTGCTGGTCTAACTGGCTGATGAGTTACAGATGAAGGCTCAGGCAATAAGACCGCTGTGCACCTTGATAAAGTCCTCTCTGTACTGGCTCGGCAACCTAGATTTCCACCGTGGTCGATTGTTGCCAAAGTGTTCACCTGGTGGATGTGCCACCTAGCAGAGTAGGTCTGGGTCAGGTCAAAGTAATAACATGTAAAAAGGAGCAAGGCAGCAGCATGCAATAAGATCAAATTGAGGGGAAACGGACGGCTGCAAGGCAGATTGGCTCGAGTGCAGAATGAAGGTTGAATTAAAACCCCCAGGGTGCGATTTCAGCCACTAGCAGTCATGTAAACCTGGCCCAGTAAATTGGACTTGGGAAGCAAAACGTCAAAAAGACGGTAGGCAGTGACGGCCTGAAACAAGGTAGAGTAGAGTACTTACCACAGTGCCAGTTTCTGGCGATTTCGGTGCACTTGAGAGGGAAGGTGGAGGCAGTTTGCCAGCAGTGGAAGTAGACTTGGATTGAGAAACTGATTCCTCGTTTTTGACAAAGGATTGATGCCTGAGCAGCAACTCTTCAGCGGCTGCCATAGTTAGCTCGTTAGCTCGATAAGCCTTCCAGGCAGCAGGGAGGCGTGAGGAAGTCACAAATGCCAAGCCTCGTGTGCAGAATGGAGTTGAGGGAGCATCTGGATCTTGAATGCAGAGGCTTGTTCTGTGCCACAGAGCGGGCTTCCAGATGAGCAGTGAATTTTCTGCTGCTTGGATTCGGACACCATGTGACGCAAGGAAGAAATTGCCGCTGTTATCGACAGAGCTGATAGAGGTATCCATATTCCGTGAGGTTGTCCATGCCACACTGTATGTGTGAGGCTGATGCTCAAGGTGAATGAATCTATTTCCAATAAGGTCACTGCCAGAAAACGAAGCCAGATCAGGAAGAGCGACATACTGAGTGTAATTTTGGGCGCAAACACCAGCAGGAGGTGCCAATTCTGCACCATGAAATGTGAACATAAAATTGGGAATCTTCACAGTGTAGTTTCCTTGACCCGTCTTTGAGTTGTGGGGCATTTTTCCACCCCCATCCATGCGACGAATATCCAAATCAGTCAGGAAAAGATTGAAATCAGCAAGTACCTCAGGGGGAGCCACAGCGCAAATGATGTTCCAAAAGAGAGCAAATGCCGAGCTGCCCTCCTCATTTAGATCATCCTGGACGCCAGATGGAGTAGCCTTTGATATCAGGTTTCTCACCCAGTCAAGTTTCATTCCAAATCGTGAGCCAGCTGACAAACCAAACTGTGGAAGTGCTCCTGTGTCTCCTTTCTGCAGGAGGTAAGCAATAGGGGAACCAGATAGTGAACACTGTGACTCACCCTAGATGAGATGTGGGTTTGAACAATCTTTTCAACGGCATTGTCAACGAATTTGAGAGTGTCAGCATTCTTGCAAACATCGCGAATAACCATGCCCACTAGGCTTCTGTTGACCTCATTGTAAATCCGCACACTCTCAGTTGGCTTGACATCCAGCCGAATCTTTGATTCATTGAGCAATTGAATGGGGCGGCACCGATCTCAGATGTTGTGAATATCGGCGCGGAGGATAAAGTGGCTGTTGATTTTTTGGATGGCCTCTGTCTCAGCCATCCAAACGTTTGGTGGAGGATAAAGAAGGTCGTCGGAGAGGGGGGACAAGGAAATGGACTGAATTTGATTGAGGAACGCTGCCTTGTCAACCGTTTTCCAATTGAGGCCAACTGTTTCAATGAAGTGCTGCTTCGACCAATGGTGGTGCTCCTTCTTATTGAGGTGATATACCATAGTGGCAGGGATGTTTTGAGTAGGAACGTCCCAAGTGGGGCCCAATTGCCCAGCCCAAGACATAAATCTTGAAAACAAGCCGCTGGTGGGCAGTTGGCTTACTGGGAGTTCTGGAGGAATATGGTGCGATCTGAGGTGAGAGCAGAATGCCTCCCTCCCACCCTCTGAGGTAGCGACAGCCAGAAGACTGCAAGCATCTAAGTCTGCCTCTACAGATACCAGAAGAGCAACAATGAGAGCTGATTGAAACTTTCGCTTTGCAGCTGCGGTCAGCGCAGAAGACTCAACGTGCTGCTTGGCTTTTTTAGAACTGCTGCGACCCATTGGCAAAGTAGAGAGGGTAGAGGTGGGCTTAACTTCGAAGGTAGGTTGCTGGGCTAGTTGCCGATTATCAAAGGACGAGCGCCAATCGGCCAGCGCATCATCACATGACTGATCAATCATTGCAGTCGTTCCGAAGCGGAGTGCGGTGACTGCCACCTTGCGTCCCGCTCTCTTTGCACCCAGCCCTTCTCAAGTCTTCTTGCCGCACTTGCGCCGTTTGGCCAGCTCACTGTCCTCCTGCCCATGGCGCCAATATCTTCGCTTGTGGATAAAGGTGTGCTTGATGGGTGGGTTGCTCCAGTTGGGCGAACCAGGCGCTTTGCTGCCCAAGATGCCCGGGTTACTCTCTACCCTTCATATCTGGCATCCCATTCTTTGGGAGAGAAGTCCAGCAGCTAGTGAGCATTTGTCTAAAAGTAACTACAAGCAGAGGGGAGGAACTACGAAGAATGGAGGTAGTGTAACTTGAAATATGATATTCATTGAGCACTGCCCGCACCCTGAAGCTCAGCAATAATGGCAGCTTGCTTAGCCAGCTGCTGTTTCTGCCTTTCCAGCTGCTTCTGCTGCCGCTTTGCCTCCTTCTGACTCTCAGCAAGCTTGGCCTTTGTTTCACCAAGCTCCATGGCCACCTCCGTTGTAGCTCGGCGCCGGGAGCTCACTAGGGCTGATATTGTTTGCGAAAAATTTCCGTGAATAATGTTGACTTCTTTTGTGGCATCAGCTCTGAACCTTGGTGAGACATAGTGTATAAACGGCATTGTAGCTGACGCATGCTGGCCAGCAATGTACAGCCAGCAGCTGGTCTCAGCAGCTAGGTTCTCACCCTGAATAGTAGAGTCAGTGGTAATTTGAGTACGCCAAAGATGCACAACAAACCCTCATGACAATCTGCTTCATCACGTGCCGGAAGCGCCAAGATGCTTCCTTGCTGTCACCGCAAGGTTTGCGGAGGGCTCAAGTGCACTTGATCACTTGAATAAAAGTATCAAAGGCAAGTTCACTTGAGCTAGATTGAGAGACGCACAATATGGATAGTTTCCTTTCATAGCACCTTCCACAAAGCCGTGTTCAGCATTTGCCACTGCTGTTCCTTGGCTTTTCTTGGACTCCTCATAATTTGGCTTGCCTTCACCTTCCCACTCATCGTCGCCATCACCATCACTGTCACTGTCACCATCACTGTCATCATCATCTGGAAAGACCCAAGAGGGATGCAGGGAAGAATTGGCCAGATTCCCTCTGGATTGAGCACTCTGGGGGGCACAGCTTTGGTAAGGTCACCAGAAGACTGGGTAACCTGTACACTCATTAAAAGCACGGAATTAAACAATAGAAACATGAAAGCCATACAAATTGAAGGGAAGAGCCACCGCACTGAGATTCAGCTGGAGTTAGATTCTAAAGCTTTGCCACAAAATGAGAATACACTCAAAGGAAATCTCTTACCTGGTTAGCACCCAAGGCCTCTCCCGGAACCAAGTCAGGCAATTCTACGCTGCCCAAATAATCAGGAGTTGAAGTAGAACTGAGGCTAGGATCAGTGGCGGGCAATGGAGAAGGGACAGGGGGGCAGGAGTCAGCAGCTGGGCCGTTCAAAGCCAGGCCACCACTAGAAGAAGTTAGAAAAGTGCTGAACCCACCATCAATAGCTGGGGTTGGAGTTGTGCGATCCGCTACAGAGAGGCCGGCAAGCCTAACAGGGAGCGGACTGGGAGCAGTGCTCGCCCCGAGTGCAGGGAGGCCCATGTGAATTGGAGTCTGGGAAGGGGTTTCGCTAACCCTGTCATTCTGAAGAGAGAGCGCAAAGCTTTGGGGTGTAGCTGGGCTTGAAGGCTCGCCAGTGATCGCCAGCTAAGCAACTGTTATATTGAAACAGGGTAATCCAGAACAAAACTGCATGCACTTCATTGACTGCAGCCAGCTGGCTAGCAGGCAAACTTGGCAAAAACAGATCCTGAGAATCAGCAGGTGGTGGCTAGTAAGGTGATCAAACAGCAGTTTAGTGTTGGCAAATTTGTAGATCAGCAATAAAACTTACTTCAAGGCTAGAGCCACGGCTCAGTATTGCTTTCGCAAGGCGGGCACTCTAGCGACATGTTAGATACACATCCAAGCAATGGCGAAAGTAATGCACCCTAGAATGTTTGCACTGCTTGAGAAGGGGTTGCCTGGGGCAGCGGTGGCATCGCCGAGCCTTAGGATCTTCTTCGAGAGCAGCAGCATTAAGGGAAGAAGGTTGCGCCATTCACGAATGAGGTGAAAGGGAACAAAATCAGAGAAAGTTAGTGTAAAGGGCTTTTTAAATGGGGTCAGAGAAGGAAATCGCCGCACCACTGGAGAGAACTGGTAGCAAAAAAACCAGTTTTGAAGCCTTGGACTTTGGACCTCCAACTGTGAGTCTGCGAGGTATACAAGATGCGTCGACCTGAGCCCCAGGCGGAATCCAGATCTTTCCTGCAGCTAGTCGGTTCAAGCATCCCAGGTGCTGAACCTTTTCAAAGCACTCTTCTGACACCCCCAAACGAAGATCTATTCCCTGTTGCAAATGTTTTCACCGCCCCTCCTGCGGCTCCACTCATCCCCAGTCCAACAAAGCGAGTTCGTGCAGCTGACCATTGTGCCCGCTCGAAGCGGCTGAAAGTGACTGCTCATTCTACTGATCTTGCAGCAAGCCAGCCAACCAGGTGTGCCGAATTTCTTTTGCAACCGAGAAATTGGTTTAACGAGCCTTCTAGCCCGGTGAAACCAGCCTGATTTGAGAGCTCAGACTTCATTGCAAATTGCACCGAGGAGGGTTCAGAAAACCTGGCACTAGGTTTTGGCGAATACGTTGATGCTGTACTTTTTGAAAGTGCAGGCTTTATGCAAATTTCAAATGACTTGTGCGCTGTCCAAGGGTGGGATGTGCAAACCTCAGAGGCAACAGTGAGTCATAGTGCTTCCAGCCGCATTAAGCCATCTTAACCCCATCTGCTCTGTCTGCAGAACTCATGGTTTCACACTCACTTTGGAGTCGTTGGGGGCACTTTCAGGGTTGCCTGCCAGTGCCCTGCCAGAATTTGCTTTCACAGCCAATTTCTCAAAGAGTTTTACGGGACAGAGTTCGTGCCAAACCTTAACCTCCCTTCGGCTCTAGGTAGGTGTCCGCCAGTTGGCGCCTCCAAAACTTGTTTTATTGATTCAGCAATATTCTGGGTGCAGATACCCCCATTTCCTATTTCTACCGGAGAAATCTTGGTAATGGAAGCTTTCGGAATATTTTCTCTGTGGCTGCTAGCTCTGGGGGAAACCCAACCAATCGAGCCATTGTGATCTATGAAGGCCTGTATACTGGAACTGGATCCTGGACCCGTTCCAAGGACTCACCTGAAGCACTTCAGTACGGTGGTACCTGTTCTCACATCAAGCTAGCGGCAGAGGAGCTTGGCCTTGCCACTGACGGCGGTCCCACTATCACTGAGAACAAATGTGAATACTCATTGTTCAGTGCATTCCAACATGCCAATATCTTCCTTTAGGACTCAACTGACATTGAATTCTCAGCCACTCCTATTTGGCACATCAGTGAAGAGATTGCTGTCTCACACCTTCCCATCCTTCCTCCTATCTGGGCTGTCATTCCGGCAGATCTGCCTATTTACCCTCGACCCCCTCCTGCTTGATATGAAGCCCAAGTTCCTCATTTCTGGCTGGATGCCAGTTCCCGCTGCTCTTGTGCTGATTCCACTCAACCACCATATTATCAGCCTGAAGCTCCGGCCATCGTTCAGGATGCTACCCTGTACATGGCTTCTAGCTCAATTCCCTGCAAGATTGAGCTTCAGCCCTGTCCAATTTGCCCCACTTCTTGAAAGCACTTCATCGGACCTGACCTCCGAGAGCTGGGTGTTTTTAATTTCAATAATGTTATGCTTATATCCCATGAGCTTCTTGATGAGTACACGAGCATGTATACTTTATCGGAAACACCATTTGATGCCTGGGTTGAGTTTATTGACTGGAGATACATGCTATCAGGCACGCAATTTATGGGAAAGGACCTTTTTCACTCCTGTTGGTTTGCCTTTGTCAGGCTTCAGCAATTCAACGCCAACTTCTTTTGTCCTGAGTGTGGTAAGCACCCTGAAAGTGTTATCTGGGACGGCGTCACTCTCGCATTTCATCGCCGGCACCTGCTTCCTTCAATCAAGCCTCTAACCACCCAGTCTATCAATTCAATTACCCGCCCAACAAAATATGTTCTTGCTCAGCAGGTGCTTCCACATCTTTCCCTCCGAAAGTCTCTGTGGTCCATGGTGGGGGGAGATGAGTTGTGAAAATCAGGGAGTCATTCCCAGACTTCTAGCTCTGGATCCTCAGCTGCTGTTAACGAGGTTGCACTCCACCTCTGCCAAATTAACCCTGGCTTAGCAGCCCTGTTTGATGCTTACTATGAATCAGTGGCCAAGGGTGCCAGCAGTGTACCTCGCGCAGTGCGCCATTTTTTCCATCAGGTAAGTTGTACACTTCCTGTTTTCTGCCAATGTACTGAAAACAATGCTTGCTAGGTAGCAGCAGAGGAATCCGTTCTTCAAATGATCACAAGACCAGACCAGCAAGTCCTCAAGCAGTTTGTTGATGACCCTAAAGAAGACCTGGAGCAATATCTCTGGGACTCGCCACATATTTTCCACCTCCTCCGCTTTGATCATCTTAAGCAAGGTGGAAGGAGCTATTCTCCTCCTGTTATCACTGCTGTGCGCTCACTCCTCCACTGCTCCGATGCTGTTTTTGCGCAGCTCATGAAGAATATACCTCTGGTTAGCAAGTGGGAAGCTGAGCCAGGTGCTGCCGATTTCAGCAGTTCACCCAATGATACATATACGACTTTTCGTGTGCCCTTGGACCTTATTGCCTGCTCCGTGAGCCCAACTTCTTTGCTGACACAATATTTATGATAGACAACTTCCACTCCCGCGACCACACGAAGTGCTCACCTGCATGTTTTGCCTCAACCTACGCTGAGGTTGACCCGGGGGTTGCAGATATCAACACCAGTGCTGCTGAGTGTGGGAACAGTCTGATTGCCCACATCCGGAAGTCAGTGAGCTACATGGGCCAGTGGAGAGCTATTATCTACACTAAAATATTTCTCTCCATGTCCAACCGCCTCAAGATACAGCGTATGCTCAAGGTGGACCCCTGTTCCTTGTAGTATCTGATCCTTTGTGAAACGCCACACTTAATATATAAGTGGTTAGATTTATTGCACCTGAAACCAAAGTTTGGCAGTCACCCAGATGAGCTATTCCCCATTAATCAGAGACCTTCGCAAGGCCAGTACTGCCCAGAAATGTTAGTTTTTGAAGAACCAGCTTTACCTTGCCTTTTCGGGGTGACTGGTTCCTCGAGAACTAGTTTCGTCTTGTTTCCTTGGAGTGACTAGTTCCTCGAATACCAGTTTCACCTAAGTTATTCGCAACAACTGGTTTTTCAAGAACTGGTTTCATCTCATTTTGTCAGACTCAGAATAACTGGCTCTCGAGGAACCAGTTTTACCCAAGTTTTACAGCACAACTGGTTCTCAAAGAACCAGTTTCATCTCTTTTCCTTGGAAGGACTAGTTCCTCAAGAACCAACTTCGTCTCGTTTTCTCGGAATGACTGGTTCTCAAAGAACTGGTTCCATCAAGTTTTTCAGCATGACTGATTCTCAAAGAACTAGTTTCACCCAAGTTCTTGAGACAACTGGTTCCTCAAGAACCGGTTTCACCTTGTTTTCTTGGAAGGACTGGTTCTCAAGGAACTGGATTTACCCAAGTTTTTCGGCACAACTGGTTATTAAAGAACCAGCTTCACCTAAGTTTCTTGGAATAACTGGTTCCTCAAGAACCAGTTCTGTCTCATTTTCTTGGAATGACTGGTTCTCAAGGAACCAGGTTTACCCAAGTTTTTCAGCGCAACTGGTTTTTGAAGAACCAGTTTCACCTAAGTTTCTCGGAATGACTGGTTCCTCAAGAACCGATTTTGTCTCATTTTCTCAGAACAACCAGTGTTCAAGGAACCAATTTGATCCAGGTTTCTCACAGCAACTGGTTCCTCAAGAACCAGCTTTGTCTCATTTTCTCAGAATGACTGGTTCTCAAGGAACCAGTTTCACCCAAATTTCTCCGCACAACTGGTTCCCCAAAAACCAATTTTGTCTCATTTTCTTGGAAGGACTGGTTCTCGAGGAACCAGTTTCACCCAAGTTTCTCGTAGCAACTGGTTTCTCAAGAACCAGTTTCGTCTCGTTTTCTCAAAGTGACTGGTTTCTCAAGAACCAGTTTCATCTTGTTTTCTCAAAGTGACTGGTTTCTCAAGAACCGGTTTTGTCTTGTTTTCTCAAAGCAACTGGTTTCTCAAGAATCGGTTTCATCTCGTTTTCTCGGAACAACCAGTGTTCAAGGAACCAGTTTCATCTTGTTTTCTGGAATGACTGGTTCCCCAAAAACCAGTTTCATCCAGGTTTCTCGCAGCAACTGGTTCCTCAAGAACCAGCTTCGCCTCATTTTCTCAGAATGACTGGTTCTCAAGGAACCGGTTTCACCCAAGTTTCTCGGTGTAACTGGTTCCTCAAAAACCTGTTTTGTCTCATTTTCTTGGAATGACTGGTTCTCGAGGAACCAGTTTCACCCAAGTTTTTCAGTGCGACTGGTCCTCGAAGAACCAGTTTCATCTTGCTTTCTCGGAGCGACTGGTTCCTTGAATACCGAGGTGATCAAGATCCTTCAAAATAACCAGTTCTGCAAGAACCAGCTGTATCCAGTTTTCAAGTTCAACTCACTGGTTCCTCGGGGACCGACTCCTTGGTGCAAGTATCCTCAGTAAAGCTGGTTTTTCAAGAACCATTTTTACTTGCCTTCCCCATTTCACCGGTTTCTTAACAACCACTCATTTTAAGAAAGGGGCAGACCTGGTCCCTCCAAAACCAGTTTTGTACATCTCCCTCGCAGCACCAACAGTTCCTTGAGAACCGGTTTCATTTGTTGTTCACTGACTGCATTTGAGCAACTGGCCCCTTCACAACCACTTCCGAAGACTTTTCTCCGAGACTCCGGCGGTTTCTGAGGAACCGACCTTGTTCATCTATTGCAGTTTCTTGAACTTTTTACTATTAAAGTAACCGGTTCTCATGAAACTGTTTTGTGTCTCCTGCCCACCAAAACCGGTTTTCTAAAAACCTTGAAGCATCATTTTCAAATGAGTGACTGATTGCTAGCATGCTAATGAGCAAAAAAGGACCATTTCCGGCCCCTTTGCACTAGTAAATTTGGTCCCCCTTAGTAACACTTTATCACTCGACGGCTGCCCCGAGCAATTATTGGAAAGGTTCTCACGCTCACTAAGGGCAAGCCCGTAGGGCGCTTCGTTAGAGCGTTTAATACTTTCGCAACATACCCAATATGCCCAAGTCAAGTGACTGCATGACTCTTGTTCTGACGACTCCCAAGAGGGCTACCAGCATCATGACTATCCCAACATCCAGCGCACACAATAATGCCCAGAATGTTTGATCGGACACCAATGATGCCTGTGCATATTGTACAGTAGCAGACTTCTATGTATAAGAAAATTTAGGGATGAGTGAACGATAAGCACTACTGCTATCGCATATATAGCCACTCAGATATAGTTTGGAAGCAGATTGGACGACTCGATTCAAGTTATTATTGATTTTTTCCAAGGGGAGTAGAGGAAGCCCTCGTTGCTTTTGCCCGCCTGGGCTGCGTGACAGCCAGCTGTTACCCACAAAAACAGCGAAGGCAATAGATCCAGGGTAACCAGGAGAGTTTAGGTCTGGAGATATCACATTCATGAGGCTCTGAGAGAAAATGGCATCAGCGGCCTTTTTAGGGAAGTTTCCAACATGCGGCGAGTGATTGGAAAGGAGAGTAGCATTCAATCGACCTTGCTGTAATATTATCAGGGCTGGTTGAATGGAATAATGTGTGTTGCAGGATAGGATGCTCGTGTGGCGGGGATTGGCCTCATCTGGCATGTGAGACGTTAACGAATTATCTGTGCTGTTAATATCAAGAAACGAAAACTGGTTATCCTGCAGCTCGTCGGTGATTGAGAAGGCTGATACAGGTGTTAGAAATTCCGTATCTGGGTTGTCGAGTGGCAGTGCGGCGCTGTGCTCGTGGACAAGGGGCATCATAGTAGCCGGTAGTTCCACTGAGTCAGCGAACCTTCCCCCGCCGATAATCCATGCAGACCAGCGGGAGTTACTGGTGTGGTCGAAAACCGACCACTGTCTTCCCTGGCTCGCAGGAAACCTAGTCAAGTTGAACTTTGGCCAATGGCAATCATAGTCATACGTGACAACATCGCTCTCGTAGGTAAACCTGTTGTCACTGGACTCTAAGCCAGGTTCAGGCCAGGGAATAAGCATCTGCTCGTTCACGGTCTGGTATCCAAAAATGTGATCGTCCAACCATTCGGATCTCACTATCATCCCCACTCTACGGGAGCACAACCGCTGGTCGAAATATGCAAGAGACCGTGTCATAGTTAAATTTGCAATATGTAGGTCTTGGCTGCGTAGCAGGTGTGCATTTCAAGATTGACAACACTGCCACCAAGTGGACCGAGTGCAAGCACGGCCAGCAGTAGCACAAAGGCCAATCGATACTCTAGGGTTGGCGTCTTTGTGAAGAATGTCGACGTCTGAACCAGAAGCCCGCTCGTAATTGTTGAGACTTGGTCCGTATAATCGGGTTTCAGCTGAGACGTGCTTCGACATATTGCGCCATACACTCTGCGCTGAAAACGGCATAGATTACGTCCTTGACAAGGAATCCAGTCAATGAATGCCATGAGATGGATAGGACGGTCGCAGCTCCTCTGGCTTCACGAATAGATAGGTAGGAGGGTAGGTTGATAGGAATAGGGTTGGTCAAACATCGGTAACCGAAACCGAGGAAGGCGGCCTCTAGTATTACGAAAATGCCTGCACGCCAATAAAAGTCAAGTTTATCAATCTGTTGATTTTTGTGTAGCTGGTTTTTCATTAGCTTTAAGCCAGTATTGTCATGAATGAAGTAATATATCTGACCGAAGTGTTTGATTGAGCGAGCATGATTGTCGAAATGGGAGCAGAGACAATCAGGAAGAGTAAATTGCAAGGCTAGGGCGATTTTGTATCGGCTATCTGATGTTACAATACAACGATGATTGTAACGGAGTACGGGGTGAGCCTTAGCTTCGGACAGAGTGAATCTGACTGGTCGTGGTATCCGGTGAAGTAAGACCCCGTGACATGCGTACGTGGCGTCTATCTACAACGTATGTGACTACAGTGCTTAAAAGCACCATCCCGGTTACAATGATGGCAGAGCGTCGAATATCTGCGAAACAAATCTAAACCGCGATCAATGTAGTAACTAAAGTCTGCTTCAGTAGCCTGCGTTCTCGGTTTAGACTCACAGCTTCACCATGCGCCTCGGTTCAGGTACCTCAGGTAGATCATATACGTAGTCAAGGTATCGTTTTACATAGCTTTACTCCACGTCCACGATTGTAGCACTAAATACACGCCCATAAGGCATCATCCTTAGCACTTTCATTCCATTTGACGGACAAGGGGCTTGGTCCTGCGGGCTTGATCATTGCGTATAAAGTCTGCTACCTTATTGTGGGAATCAAGTCAGAAACATTACGAAAAAAAAAGATAGAAAACGCATGCACGTACTCTCTCGCCGATTGAATATACAGTCGAGGCCTGAAACATTTTTTGAGTGGAATGATACGTTTGAGCAAATCGGATACTCACCAGGTGTGCGCTGATAGGCATTGGTACGACGCTTGCATCAGCAACCCGCACGTTCTTGAGCCCATAAACTTTGAACCGGGTATCCACCACGCCTCCCAACAGTCGTGGCATCATTGCCATCGTTCCAACTTCGTGGCTATCGCTCGCTGCGACGGTCCTCAGGTAGGCCTCAACATTCTCATCAGATTCTCCCACTTTTTCGCCAGGTTCAAATTCTTCAACGAAGATGCTACTCAAAGGCTGCGTGCGAAGCACTTTACGGGCAGTTTGCAAGCCAGCGGTGAGCACGGAAACGTCAAGCGGATGTGTCCAATAAGCAGGATCAACGGCGGGAGGAGCAGTGTAGCTCGCCGAGCTGATGTGTGTACGACCACGAGAAAGCGGGCTATAAAAGACTGCGCTGATGGTAGTGTAGTTCTTGCTGCCCCGACCATCTCGAGGTGTTGGACCGGAATACCCTGGTTCTGCAAGAGCGACGTTGGCTCAATTCCAAGTATCATGATAGGGTGACTCACCAATGTTCAACTCGATGGGAATTTGTTCATCTTTTTCATAGAGGTCTAAAGCGATCTGATGCTGCGCCTTGATCCCTTCTCTGAGTGCATCATTGCCATTGGCAAATTCTGTGGCGTATTTATCAAGGTTGCGCCTCGCCTCGTTGAGAAGGGAAGAGATACGATCTTTCGGGAGCAAGTCAGTGGGAGCGGCGAGTCCAATGGCCCGAGGAGCAGCCGAGTAGAGTCCCGTTCGGTTCTCCTCCCAGAGTGCCAGCTGCTCCGCTTTGAAGGTTTCGTTGTTTGCAAGAACATCTTTGGTTATCCTGTCAATATGAATCATGATTTATTCGGAGACACAGGGCTGTTGATTAGGACGTACGAGGCATTCGTTATAGCATTCGCCCAGCTGTGAATGTGATCTGTGGTCCATCTGATTATTTTCGCTTAGGAACCCCTAGGATTGATTCAACATACCAGCTAAATTTTCTCCGACACTCGGCAGATCGAGCACGGAATCGATACCGAGGCTTTTGAGATAGCTGTATGCGTATCTTGATTAATAACGTGGAGGATAGAGAATGAGAATGACTCACCTTGAGTTCCCAACGCCAGAGAGTTCCATAATTTTCGGCGTTCCAATTGTCCCAGCAGCCAACACAACTTCTCCGCCAGCGTCAGCGTTGACGTCAGCATACCTCGGTACAGAGTCGCCGTCCACGAAATATTCAACCCGTCGCGCGACGAGTAAACCATCTATCCTGTCATCGTCCCATTCAATCTTCGATACCATTGCTCCAGCGATAATATGTAAGTTCGGTCTTCGATTCAAAAAAGGGGTGATGTAACCACAAACTGCTGAACATCTCGTATTGTTCGAGGCATCCAGCGAGTCACTAGAGATTCCGACGCGACTCTGTATGTCACCACCGCCCAGATCGAGCGCTCGCTGGAACCTCAGGCCATCGTCTCCGGTATACATTAGAGCTTGTGTAAACATGTCGCTCTGTGGATAGAAGTAGTTCGGGAACCCGACCTTGACCTTTCCTTTATTCGCATCGGAAGGCGGCAATCCGTGGACAGTTGGGTCGTAACTTGCGCCATGGGCTACTTGGTCAGGGTTCGGGGGAGTGAATATCTCGGAGCGCTTGAAAAATGGAAGTAGTTCGTCCCAGCGCCATAAGGTCGAGTTGTTTAATGCACCAATGGCATCGTACTGAGCCTGAGTTGCCCGAGTCTAATAATAGCGGGAGGATTGTCCCTGAGCATTGATAAGGTCGTCTATTCCACCAGAGTCGTCTCACCATGATCATGCTATTGACTAAACTCAGGATCTCAGGTCAATTCGAAGATAATGAGCTAGAGACGGACATACTTATTGTGCTTCCTCCCAAAGCCTTCCCGGCTGATATAGTCAGGCTTCTTCCATTCATGTTGCGCTGCGGAAGCGTTTCATATGCCCAGTTCAACGAAGTAAAGGCCTGTCCAGCACCAATCATTCCGGGAATATAAACCTGCAAGGGTGAGGCACAAAAAGTCAGATCTCGTGATAGTCACTGTTTTGATGCAAGGAACTGACCTCTGGCAAGTCCTCAACCCAATTCCCAGCCTCCAGCACCAAAACATTCACTTTTGGATCTTCTGACAAACGACTCGCCATAACGAGACCCCTGCCCCAACTTTGTTAGTGCTATAGATGGCTTTGAATTTGTGTGCTCTTACCCATTGCCTCCACCTACGATTACATAGTCATACATACATTGAACACGCTGAGTAAAGAAAAACTGGACAAGAAAGATGTACGCCTTGAGGAGCATCCTTCACGATAGGCGCAAGCTCAAGCTTTTCGGAGTCGCCAGACAGACAATAGAGACAAATCCAAGGGGGATTGTCTCGACAGACCCTTGATTTCTCGTGGCAGACCATTAAATACGTTGCACGAGCAATACTAATAAGACACCGGTGCATATTGTATGCCCAAGAGTTAGACCATAGCCGTGGCGGAGTGATGGGATTGGAGGAATTGGGCGACGGAATCTCATATAGACATATAAGGGCAAGTTCATAGTTCCCGAACGCTGAATTGAATGCGGCGAGCGATGCGGCATCGCCTAGCTGGCTCGGCCGGATTGGTAGAGTGTTGAGACGTCCGAGGAGCTTTTTGTGTGAACTACAGTTTATTGGTGGCCTGGATGCTTCATCGGGCCTCAGAGAGTCTCGGCTTGATGCTAGAGACAGATATTATGTTCTCGTTCCTAATATGAAAAGTGGGAAGAGACGTAAGGAGGTCGGGCTCGAAATTGTAAGTGGGAATCTTCGCGAAAAGGACGTAAAGAAGGTCAACTGTAAGCATGTGACCACCGCTGAGAACTAGTTGATAGAGTGGTGTAGGGGCTGTTGAAAGCGCCTGTCCTGTCGATGCATGCGACGCATCCGTAAACCTTTGCCCGAAAAGGGAGGAGAGGACCAGAAATTGAGGGCTTACCAAATATTCCATTCTCCGGCTCATGGCCTAGTACGGCTGGCCGGACTCGTCCACGTTACGCTTGTCCCAAATTCATGAAATCCAGTGACTGCGTGCGCAGTACTTTTCGTAAGGATCCTTGATCTGGGGAAAGTCCTTCTCATGGAGCTTGACTGGCACCTCTCGTCTGGTCAACATTCCGCCTATACCCTCACCAAGTAAAAATACGAAACGTGTGCACTCCCTCTAGCGATTAATTACTACGAGTCCGGTTGTTTAAGTGGTACGATGGCATAAGCATCAGCATGGAACTTTCATTTGGTGGTGCCAGAGAGTCGGCAGGAAGTTTTTTGTTGCCCTGAATAGAGATTTGGAGATGGCTTTGGTCCAACGCCAACGTTCGGGGATGGTTGTGAGACCTATTCCACCATACTGACTTAATTGAGCCCAGACGCAAACTAGGACTAGGAATGTCATATCCCGATTATATCAATGGGCGCTCGGGAGAAGCAAAACCAGTCGTCACCGGACTTGGGCTCTGCGAAGCAATCAGCACGCGCTAGTGATATAAATTCTAGAAGTCTCAGATGAGAGCTTGTCAGTCATAGACTTGTCCAATCTCCGTAGCTAGGAAGAACAAAAAACGAGCCTAGAGTAGCGTAATAAAGCGTGACCAGATAACATTCGATACCTAGATTTTATCCCACATTGGATGCAGGATTAATTCCATGATCTTGATGTGTAGACACGCCGGAGCATTTGATACCCAGTTCTGCCTATGCAAATATTAGGACAGAAGGAAGGAACAGACAATGGCCGCCTTGGTGTCGGATTTGCGGATCAGTCGGAAGCTTCTAGCAAATAGATGCAAATATGTTTTTCTCAGGGCCTTCCTCGAGTATCAACATGATTCTACCGCTCCAGGCTATAAATTCAAGAAGAAAGCTACTCCCAACGTCTACGAGCCTCTTCTCTACCATCAATAGCCACAACAATGGCTTATGTACATTCTTCAAAATGGTGTAAAATCTGGAAGCTGTCAGTTTTCATGCTCTCGTGAACTTCAAAGCTGGTAATGATGCGCTTGAAGGTGGCGGCAAACAATGTTGAGGGCTGGTGAGTTTGTGCCTATTTGCTAAATAGACATTATTGAAATACTGACACTTCAAGAAACTGGGTATACTTTTTATTGTTACCGTATGTGGAGCGAACGAGCTCAACGATTGCTGTTTCGTCTGAGGTTTCCAATGCGTCTGGTAGATGAACTTGAAGACAGGGGTAGTTGACGATCATAAGCGTCTATCAGCACGTGTCGTCACTACACAACTGAATCAAAATATTGTATTGGGTTTGGTGGCACCACCCAACTCGCTTCCGCCATCCTTCCTTTTACACCTTTCTTCTCTTCTCTTCTCCTCCGCACCGATGTTGCGTGAGCCCGGGCTACATCCAGAGGCCAACCTGATCATTATCTTCCGGGCAACAGGCAGGACCGTACGATCCAAGCAACAAACTAGGGATGAAACGAGGGAAGCTGAACAACAATACACTCGTTTGATCGATACATTGACCCGCGCGGGATTGAAGGCGGTTGGGAAAAAGGGAGGACCAGCTGGCCAGCTTCTTATACTTGTGACATGGACAGAGGAGCTCCTGGATGACTTGGTTAAGAGGGAAAGGTATGTTATGGTGCTCTTGTTTCCGCCCGCGGTTTGACTGATGAAGAATGTTCTGCATTTATGCATCATTCATTCAGACATACAGATTTCTTATCTGGTCTTCCTGTCACTCATGTAACGAGAGACAATGTAATTGAACCGCTGTCTCCCGCAGACAGAATACGACTTGTTCATACTTACATTACTTCATGTTCGAGCGAGGGTGGGCTTGAAATATCACCCAGAACCCCAGAGTGGGATCTTGTTGAGTCTATCACACCTCTGCATGACCGTGATTTCAACGAGAGATGGGTACGGTCATGGAAGCCGCGTCAGATGGGCTCCGTCGAACTGAACGGAATCAGAGAGCAGGTTCGTAATTGCGGTCCTCATTCCTGACCAAGCTTATGGACTTTCCACAGTTCGGCGAATCAGTCGGACTCTATTTTGCTTTCCTCAACAGCTACACACAGTTCTTACTGTTTCCTGCCGTCCTTGGACTCGTTTCGTATTTCTTCCTATCCCCGTACTCTCCGATTTACTCAGTCCTCTTGTGCATTTGGTCCGTGGTATTCGTCGAGTGGTGGAGAGTACGCGAGAGGATTCTTTCATTGCGTTTTGGAACGCGCGGCTCCTTCCGTGTTGAAAAACGTCGCGTGTCCCACAAACCTGGACAGACTTGGTGGGAACGCGAAATACACATTCTTACAAGTTTACCCGTAATATTACTATTTGCAGGAATTCTCATCGCGATCCTGACATTGATTTTCGTGGCCGAGGCTTTTGTAACCCACCTTTATCAAGGTCCTGGAAAGCAAATAATTGTTTGTCGCTTTTACTCCCATGTAACTATGCTTAATCTGACAGACCTATGTTCACAGGCCTTTTCACCTACCATTTTGTTCGCCGCTCTCGTCCCCCAAGTCCTTTCCTTCTACCATGCACTCGCAGTTCGCTTGACTTCATGGGAGAACCATTTCCACCAGTCCTCATACAACGCCTCTCTAACTCTCAAAACCTTCGCTCTCGGCGCCATTGTGGCCTATATGCCTCTGGGCCTTAGTGCATTCGTTTATGTGCCCTTCGGTGAAGACGTCATGTGCCATGTACAACGCTGGCTCTTCTCGGGTACTGCGGGAACTACGAACAGTGGAGGTCTAACAGCTAAAATCATCGCGCTGCTCAATGGTACGGCCACTAATGCTGTCGCCTCTGATGGGTTCACCGCAGCTGCAACCTCCGTTATCTCCGAACCCACTGTTGGCATCTGGGATATGGATGTCGACCGCGCACGAGAAAAGCTTCATCCAGCGAGACTTAGGGACCAGATGTTCGCCTACACGGTCACTAATCAGATCGTGAATACTTTCAATGAGGTTGCGCTGCCATTTGTTATGCGCTTCGTTACGACTTTGTGGAATGGAAAAAAAGCCCACAAACCGGATCCACCTGTGGAAGAGTCGAAGATAGGAGCTACGATCGAAGATAAACAAGAGGACAACGTGGAGGAAAAGTATATGGATAAAGCCCGAGAGGAAGTGGTGTTGCCAGAGTATGATCTATTCGCGGATTACAGTGAGATGGTGATACAATTTGGGTATGTGGTACTTTGGTCGACGATCTGGCCTCTGGCACCTGGTGCGTTTTTTCCTTCCTCCCCCGAATGTGCCATCCTGATATTTTTCGCCTTTTAGTCATGGCATTCATCAATAACATATTCGAATCGGAGTCTGATGCCTTCAAGTTGACGGTTCACCATCGCCGGCCAATTCCTACTCGTACCGATACAATCGGTCCATGGCTCGACGCTTTATCATTCCTCACCTGGCTTGGTGCCTTGACAAACTCGGCTCTGGTATACCTATTTTCTCCAGAACTCTTCAAGGCCTCCGCTGTTCCCCTCGGAGCTTCGGGCGTCGATGGGAACAATGAAGGAGCCTATGACGCAATGAAGAAACTTCTTGTCAAGGCCGTTTTTGTTGCTATGATCGCATCTCACGGGTATATCATTTTACGTGCTGTTGTGCGTCATGTTGTAGAGAGGATATGGTGGAAGGGATGTAAAGAGGTGCAGGATAGGGAGAGGGAGGAAAGGGCTATGAAGCAGAAGTTCCTGGAGGGTACTGGCACCAGTATTTATGCGAAGAAGGGTGCTTCCGGGCCAGAGAAACAACGAGGGTCGTCGGCTGAGAGGGAGTTGAAGGCAGAAGACAAGGCGGGGTTTTGGGCGCATGATGAAGGTATAGATGAGATACAACGGCTGGTGAAGGAGGCTTGACGGCTGGCTTTTGAGTCTGTGTGGGTGTCTAGTCAGTCACTTTTGGGATGGCGCCAAATTTCTAGTGCCAGCCGCGCAATCGATATCCAGTGGATCGTCCTTGCAATGCCTTTCGTCAGCACGCCCATCGCGCGATGTTTTCACAACCAAACGCTCGAGCTCTTCGCACTACTATCTGTCGTTTTCATTGGGATCTTTCTTGCCTGTCTGATATCATATTGCAAGCACGATGTTCATTCCACATCATGTCCAAGCTGGCATTCTCTCAACGCACTTCTAGGATTTTTTTTACACAATTTCCACTCAAGAGTTGACTAATCTTATATCATGCGTTCATGGCATTACTATTGCTTTCAGAGTTTATCGATCCCTGGGTATTTTGTGTCCATCGTCCTTCGCTTAAGTGCCGAAATTCGACCTATCGCTCCCCTCTTCCCCTTTCCATTACCCTAATCATCGCCTTGTGGTCGCTCGGCTTGATTTCCTCTTCGCCTCGTGTTCAAGCTAGAACCCTGGTCCTCAGGAGAGGCTTGAGCGCTGAGCGTCGTCCTAACATGATTTGCACGGCTAGTTTTCCGGGCATGCTTCGAAAACCTACCTAAGCCCTCTGCCCCGCTGGAACCTTTCTAGACGAGCTAAGAGACTTCTATCTATATCTGTGTTGACCTCTACATCTGTGCATAGGCTGTCGGCCGTATACGTGGGAAGGGTAACCTTACTGCAGAGCACCAGCCGCCCTGCAACCCACATAGTCAACTTGCTGCCTCCCACCATCATAGCCGCGGACTTCATGGTGATCAAGTTATGAAGTTTATCCACAACTCTGGGATCGCCCATCATGGTGTGTCTTTGCACACACACACACACATATATATATATATATACTATTCATTATCAGAATTTTAATGTCGATTGTACAAGCACGAAACTTGCTTTTTTGAGCACCAGAAGAGACCAAGGATACCACAGCTGCATAGTCTGACCTCATTAGCCTATGGGATATCCAGAGTTAATCTAGCTGCTTGGGATTCGAGGAGCCTCAACCGTTGGCGTAAGTCCCTCCATTTCTCCGATATTATTATTATCAAGCTCAAAGTAATCCCTAGTACATGACCCCTAAGACGTTCAAGTGGAATAAGCTCCTAAGCATACCCTCAACCCAGCGCAAATAGTTGATTACTGGAAACTCATCAAAAAATGAGGGTTTATGAAATAGCGCGTCCTCGCAGGATAGACCC
Source organism: Leucocoprinus leucothites (assembly GCA_013368445.1). Taxonomy (NCBI): domain Eukaryota; kingdom Fungi; phylum Basidiomycota; class Agaricomycetes; order Agaricales; family Agaricaceae; genus Leucocoprinus; species Leucocoprinus leucothites. The sequence goes on from JAACJO010000008.1 coordinate 1,861,381, forward strand.
CATTCGACAGTGATTCCTCGCCATGGAAGCCATGATCACTGCTGACCACAAACATGGTGACGAATATCTGCATCGTCCGGTACTCGCTACTGAAACCCTACAACAGAACGAGGTCCGTCTTCTCATCTCCTCGGATTCTTCTCCTTTTGTTGATATTTTTCATGACAGCGAGTGGTCGACGAAGAGCGATTCAAAACGGGCTTTGACCCGAGAAGAGCCTGGCGTAAAGGGGCTTTCAGCGTTATAGCGGTTAGGCGTATGGTGATTCTCGCCAATCAGCAACACGACGCTTCCGCAGAGTAGTAAGCGTCTAGTTGAACAAGTACAAAGCGGAATTAGAAAAGGTGAGCGAAAGCCGATCTCCGTATGTGATAGGACACTGGTGATGCTATGAAAGTCATACAGGGAATCATAGAGGATACTTCGGTTTGCCCCCTTGTGTGATTTAAAAAAAACTAGTATTTGCGGCTGTACCCCTTTCCTTCTTGATATACCGTGTACACACAATCTGCCGATTTGAATTGATCTCATGCCACCCCGAGTGTCTGAAGTCTCTGGGAGTACTGCCACCGGACATAAATTTGATGGATTAATTTACTGTAGAACGAAACAACCGCTGTACACAGCTGTACTAAGCAATTGATCGTCCCTGTGAATGCGTGGAAATCAAAGCAGCACTGGGAGGCTCTAAAAGAGATCGCAGATCTGCTGTCAGCGATTATTATATTGAAGTCACCATCATCGCCTCACAGGTAAGTACCGGCGCTGCAAAGAACTTGAGTGTCTTCTCCTCATCCTCGCTCGTTATTCTGGTTGGTTCCTGTTAGCCCTGAGGCTCAGTAGCTGAGAGCATGAAGCGCTCGATCTGCTTCTGTCTGCCATCATCACTATATGATGGGACCTCTTGTTTACATCCAATTGGAACCGCCATGGATCAAGTTCTAAAGATCTAATCAGTCACGCCTTGGCTATTCATCACGGCAACTTCCATCATTCATCGCCACCTACTTACTTCAAGAATACATTGACATTCATACGTGAGTCAACCTCTCGCCTCTATCTCCTGATCTCGGGTAGCTTCAGGTGGACAACAACGGAGTATTTTCACTTGAATGTATCTTAATCCCTCACTTACGGCAGCGGTGTTTAACGTTCAGGTGAGGTGTTTTTTTCTACCTGAACGTCGTTTTCCATGTCTGATAACAATCAGATCATTTCTCAACGTGATTAGGCAAAGTCTTCCCAGAAATTGTCAGTTTTCCAGCTTCTTGCTTGTCTTCTGGTCGCCCTTTGAGAGAAGAAATCATTGAGTTGCTCGATGCCAGTGATGATCCCAGTGATGACTTTGCCGTTACTACGATTTCTCAGAAGGCAATTACATTCTCACATATCTACCATATACAAGCTTCCTTCTCTCTGCCAGCATCCTCAATGAATGTATCGGCGCCATGACCTCAAACTCAACCTCTTCCTCCGAACTGGCTTCGAGGACCATATCCAGACCCATGACCACAATCCGACGACGACTTCTCTCTCGCCTCTTGGTATTCTTCTTTCTTGAGATTGCCTTCATTGCCCTTGGTATCGCGTGCTTATCCAATGAACTTCCCTGCTCCCTATTCTCCTCCCCCACTCTCACAAAAGCCATATTCACCGTCCTATTTATTGCATGGCATGCCGTGGCCATAATGTGCGCTCAAGAAATAGTTTTCCAATCGTTTAGCAGTGAATGGTATTTCCTGCTACAAAAACAAGGAAAGCTAGTCCCAGGATATACCGACATGGTTTCGACAATCACGTCTGGATTCCGGAACCGCTTCTTGCATTTTTTCGGCCGATCGACTAGCTTTGCCTATCGCTTATCCTATATTGCCTCTTGGGTGCTGTTTGCCCTATCTGGGATCGGTCCAGGGTCCATAAATGTGGATGATGTTCCACGTTTCAGTCGAACGACTATAAATATAACCAATTTCACCTTTACCGGAGGGGACACTGACGGTATCTTGAAAGACCCTATTGTTCGCGCTGGTCATGTTGTTGAACTCGAACTCCGAGAGAGCACCCCATTCAAGTTTGCTACGGAGGAGCATGTTGTGGTAGGATGGCCGCAAGTTGAAGCAGGGAAAATGACGGGGGATATGGAGTTTCCGAGCGATGCACTATTCTATAACATGACTTGCTGGTGGGAAGCACCATCGTTCAATATGTCACAGTGGAACACAACCTGGTATGCCGGAGGGTTCGCTTGGTACCCTTGGACTACCCCAGATCCTGATACCTTTTACGACGGCGGTTAGTGATTAGCTCCCCTCAATCTTCATCGTTAGTTGCTGATACCAACTAGGGCTGATGTCAATGTTTCGGTTTTCTACAAATCAAGACTTCACACCCGACAATTTTCCTATCCCAACTCCGGCAGTTGAGCCAATCGGGCTATCTGGATATCTGTTCTTTGGCCGCAACAGTTCATTTCCAGATAAACCATCCGAGAAGAGGACCTTGAGCCTCGATAACTTACCAACAATCTTCAATGATTCCGGTTTTCACTTCATTGATTTCGACGGCGCAGATGGCCACTTCAAGTCACCTCTTGCCTCATTTCTTCTCTGTGACCCCACAGCCCGGGTCTTTGACGGGCAGGTGCGATTTAGTAGAACCAACACAGCCATTACCCTCCAGTCAACCACTCCAACCAACTTTGGGAAAGCGAATGTCGGCAACATCTCTCCCGACGCCGCGAACGTAGTACTCGGTCTCAGTCTCTTGGGCGCACTCGACGCCGAGGACACTGACGTTCGTATATTCATCGGAGAGATCGCATCTCAAACATTTATCAATGATACCTCGCTTGACTTCAGTCGAAATGGCTCGAACTCTTTCGATGTCGGGCTCCTCCCGCTTCAAGAAATACAAAACAACCTAAATCAATTAATGCGATCTAGTTCAAAGGCACTGTCAGCCAATCTCAACACTCAAAACGCCGTGGCGCAGGAGCATACCCTTCTACCTGTGACGGGTGCTATTCAGAAGGGGGAACAGGTGCTTACTGCCAGTCGAGACTTTTTGATCGCCATAATTTGTTTGGTCTTCACGGCAGTCCTTGCAATGGTTTTAAACGTGCTTCTTTTTAGTGTATGGAGCACCCCGGCCTTCACGCTTGAATCGCTATTCCAGACATCGGATGAAACTCAAATCAAAACTGGTTTAAAAACCCCACATATGTACGCCTCAATTTCTTTTCAATAGTTAAGTGCCATGACTAAGACCGTCATAGATCCCCACCTTACATCTCTCCCTACCCAGACACTGTGCGATCTGCTACGAAAAATCGACTCCTTCGCCTTGTAGGCTTTGTGCTACTTGAGGTAGCATTTTTTTTTCTCGTCCTCGTGTGCTCAAGAACACCCTTGGTCGTCAACGTACCTCTTCTACCGTTGTCTTCAGTCAAGGGCGCTTTCACGGTGCTATTCATCATCTGGCATGGTTTAGCCACATTCCTCCTCTTAGATGCGGTTTCATTTGCATACAGCTGCGAGTGGTCGCTACAGCGTCGTAGGGCAAGTTTGTTTATACGAGAGGAAGCAGATCGCGTCTCCAGATTGACTTCGGGGAACCTTGACAAGATGCGATACTTTTTTACAGGGAGGTCTAGTGCTACGTTTCGCATAGCATTCGCAGCGTTTATTGCCTTTGCCTCCCTCAATTCTTTCGCACCTGGTACCCTGTCATTGGGCCAAATAACAACTCAAGTTAATACCACACTTAACATTGCCGACCTCTCGCTACTCACATCATCCCAGGACGACGACAACGATAACAACTCCGACTTTCTTCAGAGTCGAGCCGATGCCGTGACCTTGCTGGAGCATCATGAAGGATTCAATTTCAGATATGAGGTTCCGCCCAATTGGGTTATGGCTTGGCCGGACGAAACCACTATCAACTCGTACATTGTTGGGATGGTTGAATACCCAACGGACGTCATTCACTTCAATTATTCCTGCGCTTGGGAGGTGCCTGAGATAGGCGGGCTCAACGGCACCACGGCCTGGTATCTTGATGGCCAACCTGAGGCTTGGCAGCTCTGGAGTGATCCACTACCTAATTTCTCTTACACCGGAGGTGAGATTTGGTGCTGCTTCGAGGAGAGCTCCAAGTTAATGACAATTCAACAGGATTCCTCCCATTATACAGATATATAGACATACAACCAGATGGTCGTCTGGCAGTGCTTGCTCTCGGAACCAACTCGTCCCTTCCCGTTGATCCCGACGAAGACAAGCGCTCGTTTCTCAACCTCGACAATCTTCCAACGTTGTATCACCCTTCAGGTATAAACCTCAATGATTCCGACGGTGACCCTTCACAGTGGACGTCTCCACTCTCGACCATTTTATATTGTGATCCTCAACTCCAAGTATCTGGAGGGCGCGCTCAGCTCTCCCCAGACAAATCCCTGACGCTGGCAGCTTCAGGGTTATCACGGATCGGCAATATACCCGACGAGGCAGTAACCACACTCTTCGCCTCCGCTTTACTTCTCACACTCGACACAGCAGATGAAACAGATAAGCCGTGGGTCGGAGCACAGTCAATCGACATGTTCCTGCCAGTCACATCCGATGACGATTTCTCGAAGTATCCAAGCGGCGTTCCACTGCACAATATCACAACCATAAATTCCAAATTCAACGATTACACACTATCCGCAAGCAAAGCTTTCGCTGACGGCCTCTACGCAAATCCTCATAACCAGTCGGATCTCACACCACAGACTCGGCTCGTTGCCGGTATTGGAGAGGTCCAGCGGCAAGGGCTGGCAAGCGACAAGCGCCTTGGCATTCTTTCTCTGTGCCTGTCTGTTGCGTGTGCGATCTTGTATGGGTTGTTGGTGCGCTGGCTTGCGGTACATGGTGGTGAACCGTTTGAACTTGCCAGTCTCCTTCCTGTTATCTCAGCGGAAAAGGAGGAATCGTTTATGCCGCTGGACTAGAGTATCCTGGTGTAAGACGTGTATATTTCCTCAAAGTTTCGGTAGAATTGAATCGGACCATCGATCCACATGTTGTACCTTAATTAACAAACCAGTTCACCTAGATATGCAAAAAAATTCCTTGATCATGTTTCGTGGACGTTCGAATGTTCTTGTATCCTATTCCGATCAATCTAAACCAAATCAGCGAGACCATAATCCTTCAAGCCCTGCATTCCAAGGTCTGCGCTCACAAGACAACCAGTTTGCGCATTCAGATAATGACGGGGCGTCAAGCATCGCCCCGTCAAACCATGGTTGTAGGTACAGATTCGACCTCTTCACCTTCGCTACTAACTCGATGTCGATGGTGGAACAAGACGATGGAGAATCAGGCGCATATTGATTAACAGTGGACGAAATTGAGGTCAGATCATTCAATCTTCTCCATTAGTGAGGCGTATGCCTGGAGATGTGACGCAGCAGGCAGGGAGGGTGATCTCTCTGGGAAGAACAATTGTAGATCGGAGGTTCTGATTTTCCGGTTCGAGCTTGCGTTCCAGGCGTTATGAGCATCATCCAATTGGGGAGTGGAGGAGGGAGGAGACGCAGAGTTTGGTTGAGGGGTCCATGAGTTTGCAGGACGGGTCCATGGAGAACGTGGGTTCGTCTCTGCATTGATCATCATATCAATACTGCTCGTAAGAACAATCAGTGCAGTAGGGCGTATAGTCAGATATCAGATATAATCCGGGTAAGCTTCTAAGGCAGCAACTTTTCGTCAACGAAAATCCGTGCGTCTCCAGCCTCGATTGATGGTACGAACCTATCCCCGCACTCTCGACTTGGACTACTGTCGTTGGTGTGCGCCCGAGAGTCAAGGAAGGGAGTTCAAAGCTTGAATAAAGTTAGACGTATCCAGATCCTGTTGTGAAGCAAACAGACGCTCGTCAAACCGCGAGCTCTTGTTTCTAGTCTGAGTATCGGGGTGGTGACGTTGAAAGATATTTGCGTTACTCACTATCATACAATCGAAGGATGCGTAAGCGGACAAATGAAGGCAAGTCCCCTCCAACCTGTCTTGCACCACTAAGAGTCATCGTAGCTGCTCTTCGAGCTATGTGAATCTCAAAGTTTTGATATCTGCTTTATGCGCCGCTCAATGAGTCACACCCTATGCTGGTGTATCAGATAACCGCAAAAATTAGAGCGCATAAGACTCTGAGGGGATTATCCTGCTCTTGAAAGGTATAGACAGTCCAGCTTCATCAATAATAGCCAGCCGAGTGCTTCATAGCGGCGCGGGCGACTAGAACTAATAGAATTGTTAGCACACAAAGAGCACACCAGCAACACTGAGTGCATACCTTAAGTATGAACTACATACTGAGCCCGAGCACCGGGCCCACCTGGATAGGGATGATAATGCTGGTGAAAAAAGATCGAGGGCCAAGCATGGGCAAACGGTAAACGCCTTATTATATTGACTTACTCACGGACCCCTAGATCCTTGCGCCTCCCCTTCTGTGAGACATGAGGCCAGCAACGAATAAACAGCAATGACGAATGTCTGCATCGTCCGGTGCTGGCCACTAAAAACCCACAACAGAACAAGGTCTGTCTTCTCGTTTCCTTGGATTCCTCTCATTTTCCATGACAGCGAGTGGTCTATGAGGAGCGATTCAAAACGGGCTCTGACTCGAAAAGAGCCTTGCGTAAAGGGGTTTTCAGCGTTATCGCGATTGGGCGTATGGTGATTCTCGCCAATCAGCAACGCGACGCTTTTGCAGAGTAGTAATAAGAGCAGGCACAAAGCGGAATTAGAAAACGTGAGCAAAACTCGATCTCCCTATGCATGACACTGTTAATGCTGTAGAAATCTCATCGATTAAAGAGCATGCTTCGACTTTCCTTCAACGCCATTGAAAGGTTGAACCAAATTAGTATTTGCGGTTGCACTCCTTCCCTCCGACCTGATATATCTTGTACACATAATCTGCCGCTTTGAATTGATCTCATGCTACTCCCATGAGTCTCTGGATATAGTACCGTCGGGATCTTTGCCACATTGTCTGATGGGTAATTCTACTGACTACGACACGTTAACATGTACTACTAAGTCCCCAAGTCCCCATGGCAAACCGGTGCCCAGAGTCTGAAACCAAAGTAAATGAGTTTATACGAGAAAAAGATCCAACAGGCGCTACGATAACGAAACGGATGTCAAATATATAATAGTCGGCGATGGGTGCTCGGATGCGAAATCCAAGCGCAGACGGGAGCCCATCTCCACAGTCCGTAAGGTTAGTAACTCGCATATTACAGGCGATATAAAAAAGTTGATCATGGTATCAAATTCCACTTGATACCACTGTTTGTACAGATCATGCGTACAAATAACTCGTCACGATTAAGGAGCCAGAATTTCTCTACCTTATCAAATTTATGGCCATCCGTATCAGGTGCAGACCAGGTGATCATGATCTCGAGCTCATTCAAAAAACCTGTTTTCTTGATCCCTATAATATCGTGCAGCTCGATTGTAATTGACGGAGTCACAAGGGAAAAATAAAATGTCGTTGGGGTCAAGGTAATGAACCCAGGGATAGAGGAACCGTGATGGTGGGCAGGATATCCTATCGATTGATTTAGGAGCTAAACATCTCCAGTAAATTTTTCACGTACTATGCGTATTTGGAGATGGGTTGATCAAGTTTATGAGGGACGGTGTGTCATCTTCTGGCTGGCCAGTCTAGCATGATTTCAGGCGCAGCTGAGAGCAAGAAGATGAAGGATACCTTACCTGCTCCTTGATGAATTGTATACCATCCTGCAGTAAGGATATCCCTGAAATAAGAGCCTTCCCCAGGCCTTTGGCCGGCATAACCGTGGCATCGATGTGGTCACCAACCATCGACGAGCTGGGTGAATCCACCGGAGGAGATTCGGCGGAAACTGGCTTTCCTTTGGCGAGCTTCGAGTGGTTTATCTCAAGACCAGCAGCGACTCGCTGAGAGATAAGCTCCATAGCGTATTCCGTGTCCGTAGGAACGTTCAACATGAGGGGAGGCAAGCTGAATACTGTCAATAACGCTCATAAAAAAAGAAGGATATACTGACCGAAGCCTCTCATCTGGGGATAATGCTAGGATGACGGGCACCGCATGCCAAAATAAGAATCCCAAAGCACCCGAAACTCCTTTCAGTACAAATCTTGCCGGGATCAACAGTGATCCAAGAAATAGTAGGAGTATTAACTAATTCGTACTTCAGTTTTTTTTTGAACTTTCAAAGGCCTTACTTACACTGAGATAAAGCCATGAACTGGACGGATTTCTCCATAAAAATATGCTTAGAAGACATTAGATTAAAAGTCCTAGAGTGAAGATTTAAAGGGCATACTTTTTTATTCTTTCATGGAAATCCGCGATTTCATTCATGAGGAACAATCCCAGACGTTTGATTTCTTGGATTTCGTCAGAATCGCCGGTGTCCTCCAGAATAGTCCGTTCGCTAGTATCTTCTCCGTTTGAATGTGCTTGTACTTCAGGATGCGCTTTGACCTTGACGGTTTTTTGCTTTTCTTTAGGAGGAAGCATGAACAGTCTGCCCAAACGCCACACGTCACCCACCCCAAGGAGAGATGGAGAAGACAATCGTTGAAACAACTGTTCACTAAACTTGTCCGAGTGAGAGATCTCTTCACGATGCCTCTTCAGCTGGGATTGACTCGGATATGGAAGAAATCTATGCTTGAGGAGTATGAAGATGAGACTGAAGAAGAAAGCGGCCGGCAAAAGTTCCGACCACCAAAGAACCCAAAAACCCTAGAGCGAGGTTTGTACTAGTGAGTGAAAGTGATTGCAGAAAAGTTGATTCCGCCAGGACGCACTGCACAACGAATGGTACTTTGGTACCTGTCCTCCCATTTCGCCAGGCGATATAGCTTGACGATAAAGGGGGTGTAGTGCGGAACAACAGCTAAATAGACGCGCTGTGATGCGAGCCTAAAACGATCCAAGGTAAATTCCTGAGGGGGGGTTTTGGGAGGAGGAAGGAGCGGTAACAGGAAATGCTGAAACAAGAGGTTAAATGGCAAATTCTCCCAAATAAGTGTAAGACCTCACGTATGCCACTTGTTTTGAGAGACACCCGTAGTGAGATGAATGGTCTGGAGCTGACTCTCCAGGACCAGGGGTACTCTCTGGATCCGTGGGTCCTCCTTCGTCTTCAGGAATATCCAAAGACATAAATGCTTTCGAAGGCTTCTCAACGGCTTCTGGTGCTTTGACTTCGTTGACATACTAGAAGAGTCATAAATGTAGGGGATTTGTGGGTGGACCGAATTAACACACTGTAGAGAACAAGCGAAGGATGCGTTCTATTTCCTCATTTTCATATGTTTCGCGTAACCGAGCGTCGTTGGACTGCTCCAAATTCTTCACAGTAGAACTGGGAGCTATCTCGAGACTGCCAGGTAGAGTGGGTGAGGTCGCAGGAGGGGGCGAATCCATTGTAGAGCAAGATTGCAAGGTGCACAGAAAGCATAATGCGTCTACAGTGCATGTCTTATAGTGTGGAGCACGATTAAACACTGATCCGGCCTCGAGGACTCTAAATAGGATCGCTAAGTATACTGTGACCATCACACCAACGCCACTATCCTCGCATCATAGCCGCCCAGAGCACGACCAAGCAGCTCGCAGTTCGCCAATCGACCTTCTTGACCCTCATTATGAAGAAAGCTTGAAGTTTATCCTCATCCTGGTTGGTTCCTGTTTACGCCAGATGGCAGAGAGTCAGCAACTGGAAACATAAAGTTCTTCTAGCCGCTATCATCACCATGCATGAATGACCAGTTGGAACGAGGCGTCTGGGCGCCATGGATCGTCGATCAATCCATCAAGTTCCAGTCAGTTCCGCTCTGACTTCGATCACAGCAACCTTCCATCTGCCATCATCACCGCCAACCTACTTTAATCAGAATACGTTGACACCTATACAAAAGTCGATCTCTCGCCTGTGTCTCCTGGTCTCGAATAGCATCAGGATTCAGGTGTGCGTCGGCGAGCAAGTCTCACTTGAATGAACGGCGCTTTTATCTAAACATCATCTTCCATGTCTGATAGCAATCAGATCACCTCGAGGTCCATTACCAGATCTGTGTCTGCAGCCCGACGACGACTTCTCTTTCATCTCGTTGCACTCTTCCTCCTTGAACTCGCCTTCATTGCCCTTGGCATCGCGTGTTTGTTCAATGGAAACCTCTGCTCCATATCTTCCTCTTCTACCCTCACAAAAGTGATATTCACCATCCTATTTGTTGCGTGGAAGATTGTAGCCATAATGTGCATTTAAAAGAAACAGGTCTTCAATCGTTTAGCAGTGAATGGTATTTCCTGCTACGAAACCGAGGGAAGCTAGTCCCAGGCTATACCGATATGGTTCAACGATCGCATCTGGATTCTGGGACCGCCTCTTCCATTGTTTCGGTCATTCGACCAGTCTTATCTATCACCTCTCCTATACAACTTCTTGGGTGCTGTTCGCCTTATCTGGAATCGGTCCAGGGTCCATAAACGTGGTTGATGTTCCCCATTTCGGTGAAACGACTATAAATATAACCAATTTCACCTCTACCGGAGGGGATACTAATGGTGTCTTGAAGGATGCCATTGTTCGCGCTGGTCATTCATATTGTTGAACTTGAACTCCGAGAGAACACCTCGTTCCATTCGGTCATAGAGGAGCATGTTATCGTCGGATGGCCGCAAGTTAAAGCAGGGAGAATGACGGGGGATATGGAGTTTCCGAGCGACACGTTGTTCTATAAGATGACTTGCTGGTGGGAAGCACCATCGTTCAATACATCGCAGTGGAATACGACGTGGTATGTTGGAGGGTTCGCTTGGTACCCTTGGACTACCCCAGACCCTGATACCTTTTTTGAAGGCGGTTAGTGATTAACTCACCTCGTTCTTCATAGTGGCTGATGCCAAACAGGAGTGATACCAATGTTTTGGTTTTCTCTGAACTAAGCCTCCACCGATGGTTTTCCCATTCCGGCTCCCGCAGTTGAGCCAATTGGGCTGTCCGTATATTTGTTCTTTCGTCGTAACAGTTCATTTCCAGATGAACCATACAAACGGAGGACTTTGAGCCTTGATAACATACCGACAATACAGTATTCAACAAATCTGGCTTCCACTTCGTTGATTTTGATAATGCAGACAGCCACTTCAGATCATCTCTTGCCTCATTTCTTCTCTGTGACCACATGGCCCGCGTCTTTGACGGACACGTGCTTTCAGTCGAACCAACACGGCCATTACCATTCAGTCAGCCATTGCCACAATCAATGGGAAAGTGAACATCGGCAACATCTCTCCAAGCGCCGCGAATGTGGTACTTGGGCTCAGTCTATTGGACGCACTTGAAACCGAGGACACTGATGTCTGCATACGCATTGGGGCAACCGCATCTCGAGCATTTATCAACGAAACCTCCCTAGAGTTTGGTTGAAAAAATTCCAGCTCTTTTGACATCGGACTCCTCCCGCTTCAAGAAATACAAAACAACCTGAATTAATCAATGCGATCGGGTTCAAAGGCGCTGTCATCCAGTCTTTGCAATCAAAATACTGTACTGCAGGAGCATGTTATTTTACCTGTGAGGGGTGCTATTCAGAGGGAAGAACAGGTACTCATTGCCAGTTGAGGCCTTAAGTTGATCGCCACGATTTGTTTGGTCTCCACGGCAGCCGTTGCAATAGTCTTAAATGTCCATTCTCTTGGTGTAAGGAGCTTACCAGCCTTCACACTCGAATCATTATTGCAGACAGCTTGTAAACCTCAGATCGAAAGCCTAAAGAAATCGCACACGTACGTCCCAGTTTCTTTTCAACAGTTAAATGTTATGACCGAGACTACCATAGATCACCGTCTTATCCCTCCTCTCACCCAGACTCTGTGCGATCTGCCATGAAAAAGCGACTCCTTCGCCTTTTAGGCCTTGTCTTATTTGAGGTAGCATTTTTAGTTCTAGTCTTCGTCTGCTCGAAAGCACCCCTGTCTTCGGTCAAAGGCAGCTTCACCATGCTCTTCATAATCTGGCAGGTTTTAGCCACATTCCTCCCCTCAGATACTGTTCTCATTGCATGCGGCTGCGAGTGGTCGCTACATCATTGTAGGACAAGTTTGCTTATACGAGATGAAGTAGATCGCGTCTCCCGATTGCCCTCGGGAAACCTTGACAAGATGCAGTACCTTTTCACAAGGAGGTCTAGTGCTACATTTCGGATCGCATTCGCAACGTTTTTTGACCTCCCTCAAATCTCTTGTACCCGGTACCCTGTCAATTGGTCAAGTGACAACCAAAGTTAGTACCACGTTTCGCGTCGCCGACTTGTCGCTAGTTACATCATCCCAGGAAAGCGACAACGATAGCAATTTTGATTTTCTCCAGAATGGAGCTAAAATCTTGACGTTGTTGGAGTGTCATGAAGGATTCAACTTCAGATATGACGTTGTGCCGAATTGGGTTATGGCTTGGCCGGACGAAACCACTATCGGCTCGGACATTGCTGGGATGGTCGAATACCCAACCGACGTCATTCACTTCAATTATTCCTGTGCTTGGGAGGTGCCTGAGATGGGAGAGCTCAACGGCACAATCACCTGGCATCTTGACGGCTAGGCTTGGCAGCTCTGGAGCGATCCGCTGCCTGATCTCCCATGCACGGGAGGTGAGATTTAGTACTGCTTCGAGGAGAGCGCAAAGTTAACAATAGTTTGACAGGATTCCTCACTTTGTATCGATATCTAGATGTGCAACCAGATGGTCGGCTGGCAATGGTCGTTTTTGGAACCAACTCGTCCCTTCCCGTTAATCCCGATGAAAGCAAACGCTCATTCCTTAATCTCAACAAACTTCCAACGTTATATCACCCTTTGGGTCTGACCCTCAATAATTCTCGCGGTGACCCTTCAAAATGTACGTCTCCACTCTCGACCGTTCTCTATTGTGACCCTCGAATCCAAGTATCTGGAGGGTGCGCTCAGCTCTCTCCAGATAAATCCCTGAGGCTGGCTGCTTCAGGGTCATCACGGATTGGCAATATACCCGATGAGGCAGTAACCACACTTTTCACCTCCGCTTTACTTGGCATACTAGACACGGATGATGATGCAGTTAACCAGTGGATCGGAGTACAGACCCTCGATATGTTCCCATCGACCCCATCTGATCAAGATTTCTTGAAGTATCCAAGCGGCGTCCCACTGCACAACATTACAACCATAAATTCCAAATTCAACGACTACGTACTATCCGCGAGCAAAGCTTTCGTTGACGGTCTTTATGCAACTTCTCACAACCAGTCGGACCTTGTACCACAGACTCGGCTCATTGTCGGTACTGGAGAAGTCCACCGGCACGGGTTGACGAGCGATAAGCGCCTTGGGATTCTTTCTCTGTGCCTATCTATTGCGTGTGCGGTCTTGTATGAGCTATTAGTGCGATGGATCGCGGTACGTGGTGGTGAATTGTTTGAGTTTATTAGTCTCCCTCCTGTTATCGCCACGGAAAGGAGGAATCGTCCATGTCGTTGCAATAGAGTATCCTGGTGTTAATCGTACACATTTCCTCAAAGTTTCGGTAAAATTGAATTGGACTAGCAGTTTGGATATTGTACCATATTTACCAACCCATTTTTCACTTGGATGTGTATGAGAATTCTCCGATCCTGTTGTTTTGTGGACGTTCGTATACTCTCGTATCCTATGCCATCATTATAAGCCAGATCAACGGGGTCATAGGTCTCCCATGTACTCGGGTATGAGCATTGAGAAAATCAATATCAGATATCGGATATCGATCCTGAATGACTTCAGGAAACCTCTGCTTAAAGCTCAGAATTGAATAAAGATCGTCTCAAAGGGATTATCAGACATTGCAACAATATAACCACTCCCCGCATTGGGCGGTAAGAGGCAAATTCAATCAATGGTTCCACTTTTTGCTAGCAGCAATCGGAAATTCATAAATCGAATTTTCCATGTAGTTGGATTTTGACATGTCGATTGCGGGATCACTGATTGAGCAAGTGCTCACTGGCATCAACTCATCCATTATAATATACCATACCAGGTCCTGCTGCGAAGCGGAACAGACGCTTGTCAAAAACCGCAAGCTCTTGTTTCTAGCCTGAGCATCATGATGGTGACGTTGAAAGATGTTTGCCTTACTCACTATCATACGATTGAAGGACGCGTAAGCGAACACATCAAGGAATGTCTCGTCCAACCTCTCTTGCACCACTACCACCAATAGTCATCGAAGCTGCTCCTCGAGCTACACCTGCTTTATACGCCACCCAACGAGTCATAATATTCGCTAGCGGATAAGATAGCCGCAGAAATTAGAGTGCATGAGGCTCTGAGGGAATTATCCTGGTGTAGACAGTCCAGCTTCGTCAATGATAGCCAGTCGAGTGCTTCATAACGGCGCGGGTGATTAGAGCTAATAGGATTGTGAGCACGCAAAGAATATAGCAGCAAGACTGAGTGCATACCTTGAGTATAAAATACATACTGAGCCCGAGCACCGGGCCCACCTGGATAGGGATGATGATGCTGGTGAAACAAGATCAATGGCTCACAGGACACTTTCTCAAAGCTGGCGTTGATCCGGTTCTCACGAACTCGTTAACTGCTTACATACAGAATCTAATAACTCTGTGGCCTTGTCACCACTCGGCCCTAATTCCTCCTGGCCTCATATTCAAACTAGAATCCTGGTCCTTGAGCGCAACCCCCATTCTAACATACTCTACACGCCCAATGTTCCAAAGCATGCTTCGAAACCCTACCCAAGCCCCCGGCTGGAACCTTACTAGATGAGTTAGAGATTCTATTTCTGTGTTGATCTCTACATCTGTGCATAGCCTGTCGACAGTATATGTGAGAAGGGTAACCTTACTGCAGAGCATCAGCCACCTCGTAACCCCTTACTTGACTTGCTACCTCTCACCATCATAGCCGCGGACTTCATGGCAATCAACCTATTAAGTTCACCCACAACTTTGGGATCGTCTCATGTGTATCTTTACTTACACATACTATATCTAGTTCACCTTCATGACCAGACTCCTAATATCGACTCTGCAAACACAAAACTCGCTTTTTCGAGCGCCAGAAGACGCCAATGACATCATAGCTGCATAGTCCAAACTTCATTAAGATATGGGATGACCAGAGGTTAATCTAGCTGCTCGATATTCGAGGCGGTCCGACTGTTGGCGTAAGTCCCTCCATTTCTCCGGATATTGTTACCATCAGGCTCAAGGTAACCCCTAGTACATGACCCCTAAGATGTTGGAGTGGAATGAGCTTCTAATTGAATAATTGATCACCGGAAGCTCGGAAAATAATGAGAGTTTTATAACCTAGTTCCTCCTCGCAGGATAGACCTCATTCGATAGTAATTCCTTTCCATGGAAGCCATGATCACCGCTGACCACAAACACGGTGACGAATATCTACGTCGTTCGGTACTGACTCCTGAAACCCTACAACAGAACGAGATCTGTCTTCTCGTCTCCTCGGATTCTTCTCATTTCTTTGATATTTTCCATGACAGCGAGTGGTCGACGAGGAGTGATTCAAAACGGGCGTTGACCAGAGAAGAGCCTGTCGTAAAGGGGCTTTCAGCGTTATCGCGATCAGGTGTATGGTGATTCTCGCCAATCAACAACGTGACGCTTTCGCAGAGTAGCAAGGTACAAAGCGGAAATGGAAGAGTTGAGCGAAAGCCGATCTCCGTATGCAAGACACTATTGACGCTGTGGAAATCATGTAGGTCATACTAGAGGCTACTTCGCTTTCCCCAAATATAATTGAAAAAAAAAATAGTATTTGCGGCTATGCTCCTTTTCTTCCTGATATACATACCTCAGTGTACACACAATCTGCCAATTTGAATTGATCTCATGCGATTCGGAGCGTCCGGATCCTTTAGGAATATCACCGCCGGACACATTTTTGATGGATAACTTTGACTATTCGAAGCAACCACTGTGCACACCTGTATTTGGCGACTGATCGTCGTTGTAATTGCATGGAATTAAAGCAACACTGAGAAATTTCAAAAGAGGTTGCTGGTCTGGTATCAGCGATCATCATATATTGACGTCACCATCATCGCCTCATGTGTACTACAACAGCTGCAAAGAACTCAAGTGTCTTCTCCTCGCCCTCGCTCTTCATTCTGGTCGGCTCCTATTACCCCAGCGACCCAGCAGCTGCTTCTGGCTGTCGCCATTGCGGTGTAATTCCTTGGCTTTGACCGATTGGAAATTGGAATTACATCTGGACATCATCGATCATTGATCAAGTCCTGAGATCTGTGCAGTATTCAACTCCGCTTTGACTTTTATCACAGTAACTGGCATCATTCATTGATCATCGCTGCCTACTTACTTCAATCAGAATACGTTGACATTCATACGGGGGTCAACCTCTCGTCTTTATCTCTTGTTCCCGGGCAGCACCAGGCGGGAAGCAACGAAGGTTTTTTTACTTAAATGCGTCTCAATCCCTCGCTTTCGATAGCAGTGTTTAAGTAAGGTGTTTTTACCTGAACTCTGTTTTCCGAGTCCGTGTCTGATAGTAATCAAATTACTTCTCAACACATTTAGACCAAGTCTTCTCAGCAATTGTCAGTTTTCCGGCTTCTCGCTTGTCTTCTAGTCGCATTTTGAGCGACCAAATCTTTGAGTTGCTCGATGCCAGTGATGCCCCTTCCGTCGCCATGATTGCTCAGAAGGCAACTGCATTCTCACATATCTACCCTATACAAGCTTCCTTTCCGCTGGGGGGGCCCTCAACGAATGTATCGGCGTCATGACCTCAAACTCAACCTGTTCCTCCGAACTGGCTTCGAGGACCATGGCCAGACCCATGACCACAATCCGACGACGACTTCTCTCTCGCCTCTTTGTATTCTTCTTTCTTGAAATTGCCTTCATTGCCCTTGGCATCGCGTGCTTATCCAGTGAACTTCCCTGCTCCCTATTCTCCTCCCCCACCCTCACAAAAGCCATATTCACCGTCCTATTTATTGCATGGCATGCTGTGGCCATAATGTGCGCTCAAGAAATAGTTTTCCAATCGTTTAGCAGTGAATGGTATTTCCTGCTACAAAAGCGAGGAAAGCTGGTCCCAGGATATACCGACATGGTTTCGACAATCACATCTGGATTCCGGAGTCGCTTCTTGCATTTTTTCGGCCGATCGACTAGTTTCGCCTATCGACTCTCCTATACGGCTTCTTGGGTGCTATTTGCCCTATCTGGGATCGGTCCAGGGTCTATAAACGTGGATGATGTTCCACGTTTGAGTCGAACGACTATAAATATCACCAACTTCACCTTTACCGGAGGGGATACTGACGGTATCTTGAGTGACCCTATTATCCATGCTGGTCATGTTGTTGAACTCGAACTCCGAGAGAGCACCCCATTCAAGTTTGCTACGGAGGAGCATGTTGTGGTAGGATGGCCGCAAGTTGAAGCAGGGAAAATGATGGGGGATATGGAATTTCAGAGCGATGCACTGCTCTATAACATGACTTGCTGGTGGGAAGCACCATCGTTCAATATGTCTCAGTGGGGTACGGCCTGGTATGCCGGAGAATTCGCTTGGTACCCTTGGACGACCCCAGATCCTGATACATTTTTCGAAGGCGGTTAGTGATTAGCTCACCTCATTCTTCATCATTAGTTGCTGATACCAATTAGGACTGCTGCCAATGTTTCGGTTTTCTACGGATCAAGACTTTACACCCCACAGTTTTCCTATCCCGACTCCAGCAGTTGAGCCAATCGGGCTTTCTGGATATCTGTTCTTTGGCCGCAACAGCTCATTCCCAGATAAACCATCAGAGAAAAGGACTTTGAGCTTCGATAACATACCAACAATCTTCAATAACTCCGGTTTTCACTTCATTGATTTCGACAGTGCAGATGGCCACTTCAAGTCACCTCTTGCCTCATTTCTTCTCTGTGATCCCACGGCTCGCATCCTTGATGGACACGTGCGATTTAGTAGAACCAACACAGCCATTACCCTCCAGTCGGCCACTCCAACCAACGGGAAAGCGAATGTCGGCAACATCTCTCCCGACGCCGCGAACGTGGTACTTGGGCTCAGTCTATTGGATGCACTCGACATCGATGAGGATGACGTCCGGATACACATCGGAGCGATCGCGTCTGGAACCTTTCTCAACGATTCCTCGCTTGACTTCAGTCGAAATGGCTCAAACTCCTTCGATGTCGGATTCCTCCCACTTCAAGAAATACAAAACAACCTGAATCAATTGATGCGGTCTAGTTCAAAGGCATTGTCATCCAATTTCCACACTCCAGACGCCGCATCACAGGAGGATACCCTTCTCCCTGTGACGGGTGCTATTCAGAAGGGGGAACAGGTGCTTACTGCCAGTCGAGACTTTTTGATTGCCATAATTTGTTTGGTCTTCACGGCAGTCCTTGCGATGGTTTTAAACGTGCTTCTTTTCAGTGTATGGAGCACACCGGCCTTCACGCTTGAATCGCTATTCCAGGTGTCGGATGAAACTAAAATCAAAACGGATTTAAAGAATCCGCATATGTACGTCTCAATTTCTTCTCAATAGTTTAGTGTCGTGACTGAGACTGTCATAGATCACCACCTTACATCTCTCCCTACCCAGGCACTGTGCGATCCGCCACGAAAAATCGACTCCTTCGCCTTGTAGGCTTTGTGCTACTTGAAGTAGCATTTTTTTTTCTCGTCCTCGTCTGTTCAAGAACACCGTTGGTCGTCAACGTACCTCTTCTACCATTATCTTCAGTCAAAGGCGGTTTCACCGTGCTGTTGATCATATGGCATGGTTTAGCCACATTCCTCCTCTTAGATGCGGTTTCATTTGCATACAGCTGCGAGTGGTCGCTACAGCGTCGCAGGGCAAGCTTGCTTATGCGAGATGAATTCGATCGCGTCTCCCGATTGACCTCTGGAAACCTTGACAAGATGCAATACTTTTTTACGAGGAGGTCTAGCGCTACGTTTCGCATAGCACTCGCAGCGTTTATTGCCTTGGCCTCCCTCAATTCTTTCGCACCTGGTACCCTGTCACTCGGCCAAATAACAACACAAGTTAATACCACACTTAACATTGCCGACCTCTCGCTACTCACATCATCTCAGGACGACGACAACGAGAATAATACCGACTTTCTTCAGGATCGAGCCGATTCGATAACCTTGCTGGAGCATCATGAAGGGTTTAACTTCCGATATGAGGTTCCGCCCAACTGGGTTATGGCTTGGCCGGATGAAATAACCATTGACCCGGCCATTGTTGGGACGGTTGAATACCCAACCGATGTTATTCACTTCAATTATTCCTGTGCTTGGCAGGTGCCTGAGATGGGAGAGCTCAACGGCACCACGGCCTGGTATCTTGATGGCCAACCTGAGGCTTGGCAGCTCTGGAGTGATCCACTGCCTAATTTCCCTTACACGGGAGGTGAGATTTAGTACTGTTTCGAGGAGAGCTCCAAGTTGATGATAATTCAACAGGATTCCTCCCATTATACAGATATATAGACGTACAGCCAGATGGTCGTCTGGCAATGCTTGCTCTCGGAACCAACTCGTCCCTTCCGATTGATCCTGACCAAGACAAGTGCTCGTTTCTCAATCTCGACAATCTTCCAACATTGTATCACCCTTCAGGGATAAACCTCAATGATTCCGACGGTGATCCTTCACAGTGGACGTCTCCACTCTCGACCGTTTTATATTGCGACCCTCAACTCCAAGTATCTGGAGGGCGCGCTCAGCTCTCCCCAGACAAATCCCTAACGCTGGCAGCTTCAGGGTTATCACGGATCGGCAATATACCCGATGAGGCAGTAACCACACTCTTCGCCTCCGCTGTACTTCTCGTACTTGACACAGATGACGATACAGTTAATCAGTGGGTCGGAGTACAGACGATCGATATGTTCCTGCCGGTCACATCCGATGACGATTTCCCGAAGTTTCCAAATGGTGTTCCACTGCACAACATCACAACCATAAATTCCAAATTCAACGACTACGTACTATCCGCAAGCAAAGCTTTTGTTGACGGCCTTTACGCGAATCCTCGCAACCAGTCGGATCTCACACCACAGACTCGGCTCGTTGCCGGTATTGGAGAGGTCCAGCGGCAAGGGCTGACAAGCGACAAGCGCCTTGGCATTCTTTCTCTGTGCCTGTCTATTGCATGTGCGATCTTGTATGGGTTGCTGGTGCGATGGCTCGCGGTACATGGTGGTGAACCGTTTGAGCTTGTCAGTCTCCTTCCTATTATTACCACAGAAAAACAGGAGTCGTTTATGTCGTTAGAATAGAGTAGCCCGATGTAAGGCGTGTATATTTCCTCAAAGTTTCGGTAGGATTGAATTAGACTAGCGGGTTCGCATGTTGTACTATAATTAAAGCCTAGTTCACTTAGATATGTATGAAATTTCTTTGATTGTGTTTCGTAGACGTTCGAATACTCCTATTCCAACCATTATAAACCGAATCAACGGGGTCATGAATGAGAAAGGCAATATCCGATTGATCCGAAATGATTTCAAGAAACCTATGCCTCAAGCTCAGAATTGAACAATGTTATATCGTAACAATGCAATCGTTCCCAGCATTGGGGGGTAAGAGGCATATGCGATCAATGCTTCCATGATTCTTGATGTTTTTGTCGCGGAGGAGGTAACCGGAAATCCACGGGTTTCGTCGTACCGATCGACAATCAATTGAGCAACTGCTCACTAACATCATCTCATCCATCATAATATAATGGCGCCTTCCTTTTCGAGGGGAAGCAGATAGTACAACATTCAAATTTTCACCAATAATACCTACCAGTCCATTACAATTAACGTATCATCGGATACGAGATCAAAGCTAAAAAGGGGTGATCTACACAAAGCTTTTTAAAAGGAATATTAAAAATCATGAATCGGATCGAGATCCGCGCCACGAGAAAATTCAGAATGAAAATCAAACCCCATGGATCCCAACAACACCAGAAATCACAACACTGATGAAGAACGCAACAACCGCGCTCCAACCAACACAATCTCTAAACGAAGAACCAGCATTCGTACTCATCGGCGGAGCAAACTGGGTGCTAAACATAACCACAGTTTGGTGAGGCTGAGTTGTCGGTAATGTAAGACTTGTCGGTGGTACCACAAGCGTGGTCGAGTTGGAGGAAGTGGAGGACGGGATGGTCAGGGACGAGGACGATGTAGTTGTTGATGACGATGAAAGGGTTGTTGTTGGGAGACTCGGAATGATAGCAGACGTGAGAGAAGTTGTCGTTGTCAAGGGGCGAGTTCCCGGATTGGTGGTGGTGGTGGTAGTGACAGTCGGGGTCGTTGTCACGGGTGAAGTAGTTGATGGAGGGGTTGGGCTGATCACTACAAAGGGAAAGTGCAAAAGGGTTTTCGGGCAAGTCAGAGAGGGAGAGAAACACCGGTATTACGAGAGGAAAGATAAGAATTGGGCGTCTACTGCTCACCTCCTAGACAGAATTGACCGATGATAGCATGGGTAGCTGCTAGATCCGAAATGGGACATGATTGATTGATGCAGTTGTCAATGTCGACTTGGCCGGGACATAGACATTGGGGTGTCGTTCTGTACGGGCAAACGGCCAAGGAGAGGTAAGATGTGGAAGGAGCTTTGAGTCAGGATTGTTCTGTAGTGAGATAAACTATGGATAATCCTTACAAAACGCAATTTCGGCTCTGGGCAACGGCTGCTACACAAGTTTGTGCGCAGGTCGGCAACTGGCCCAAGTTTCCTCCTTGGGCGAGTGCAGATCGGAAAGCAAAAGTAGACCAGAGGAAACCTGTAACCACGAGTCGGACGAACATGATACTCATTCGGACAAAGGCCTTGGTCTAGACTTGAGACGTGAGAGAAAGAGGGGTGGTCGACCTGAAGGGTAGATGGATGGAAAGGAAAAGGGAGATGAGGAGCGAGGAAACCTCACTACACTTAGTGTGTGAACGCCAGCAAATTCAAAAAAGGACAGAATGACTAGTGGGTGGGTGTTGGGTGGCCCAGTGAAAAGAACGAGTGAAAGAGCAGAGGACGGTCAGAACGGAAGCTACAGCCGAATGTTAGCGTGTGGTCCTGTTGACTACAAAGCTTAGCCTAGCCAAGGTTAGTGACCGAAGGAGACGAGTGCATGATCAATCCCCTATTTACACATATGTCAGGCATCTGCATGTGAGCCTTGAGGCGGTGAGAAAAAGATGCAAGGGTCAGGCGTTTCCATTTGTTTTGATCTGTGTCGCTGTGCTTTTACCAGAACAGGTCATGAGTCCCCCAGCCTTCGGACTCATGAGCATATGAATTTGTGGGGTAGAGCGCATGTGCCACAAAGCGAACGTTGCTGTCATAAATAGACTCATTTGGATTCTTCGAGAGTGGATTAAAAGGGGGGGTTTTGGGTTGGTCTGAAAGAGTTAAAGATCGTCGGTTGGGCAGTGGTGGTGGTGATGGCGTCGGGCATGTTCCGGTTTCCGGATGATGACGGTTGAACTTGGTAATATGAGACGGGGTTAGTGGACCGTCCCCCCGAGTCGCACAAGTACCGAGTATTTCAGCAGGGTTCGTGAGCGCAGAGTCGGGCTTTGACTGTATCCCAAGGGAGTACATGTTGTGCTCCGATACCGAGGCATAATTGATCGAGAGGCTGATGAGTCCCCTCTTCATTCAAAAACCCTTTGTCGACATCCGATTAGCTCTCGCGGAGTCCAAACTGAATGGTTAAGCTGACTAACCTATACATTGTCGTTCGGTCTGGGAGTCAGCTAGTGTTAGGCGCTTATATCACATACACTCTTGGTGGAGCGCGTACCTTTCAATATTGAGTGCGAAAAAAACAGCACATTCAGACCTAGTAAAGCGCCATCAATGAAAAGCTGAATGTCAAGCACTAGCAGTAGACCAGTAGTAGCTCAACGCCCAAACGTTCAAACGTTCAATTCTAGTTGGCAGGTTGCCGTGTAACGACAGTCGAGTCGGCGTACGCTAAGAATTTATGATCTCATGTCATTGAAAAACCCACCACTCATATTCTTCGACCTCGTGTTCGTGGCGACAGGTATCATGTTGCCGTTGTTGTTGCAATGACACTTAAGCTCGAGGTCGCCGAGGGACAGGCCGTGTCGGCTTGAGATAATGTTTTTATTTTTAGGTCGATGGTAATGTGGTAGTAAGTAGTAGGCTTCCGCTTCTCTGTCAGTTGTTCCAGTTAGTTTGTTCTAGTGGGCTGTCTGATAAGACATATGTAATTGTGGTGGGGGGATGAACTTTATGTAAAAGATGTGCTTGAGTCGAAGGTTGGATTGTTGGAGGGATTAATTTGTGGTGAAGCGTCCGTAAGAAAGACGCCTACCGATGCCAACTCCCGGCCCAGACTCGGATACCTACCGAGTACCAATTTAACGGCCCAAGGTCCACTGGGTATAATTGGCCAATACAAACAATGACGATGAAACACGATGCTTTGTTTCTTAGTGAGTCTTGAGCCTTGGAAGGGGTTATGAGTCTTTGAGGCGCTCCGAAATGGAGACATTTGGACCTCATTCCGAGGTCCGTCACGGTATTTATTCGCAAGTACATTGGCATGTTCATCATTGTTACATATATATATGTATGCGCATGTTGCGTATGTGGCGGAAAACGGGCGCCGGCGTGTTCGCGATTGCTGGGAATTGCCGTTCGAGTTAAGGCTCATGTCACGCCAGTGGTCCTTTGTGTTCATTTATAGTGTATGCATGTAGTACCACGTATCTGCCAGTGAGAGTGCGAGAGTCACGGTACCTGGGCTCGTATGAGAATTAGAAGGTAGAGGCCTGCGAGTGGCTCGGATGTACTCCAAGGTAGGCTGACTCATTACATGTTTTTTTATGCGTAATGAGAAAAGCTTCAGGCCTCTTGATCAATCTGATCTGCCATCGGAAGAATACTTGTGTCTGATATGTGATCGATCGATAGTCCGAAAGAGAGTGATAGAGATCGCCGAGAGACTTAATACTTTTCTGCATTGAGGCGTTAAATGCCTTCCCCCCCTCTCTGTTTACTTGACTTACTTAACATGGGCTTGATTTGCCCAGGGTTGAGTGGGACTGTAAATGTGGCGGAAGCGGAGGTATTTGTCTACTTTGGCTTTCAGCCTCAAGCTTTCCGAGTCTTTGGGCCTGGTGTGGGTGTGCTGTGGACCCCTTTCTTTCCGGCCATTATGTTCGGATGTTCCGGATTGGGGTGATTGAGTTGGTGTTCTGTTTACCGCGAGGTATGGTACGTGACGTGTGTTGGATTTAACGTTTGAGTCAAGTTGTGGTACGTGTTTAATACACACTGTGGTGGTGTAGCAGGCTTCTTTCGAGATAGTTGATTACTGTTATTAGGTAGTCATTGCAGCGCGGTGTGGAATGGCCATTGGTGGCTAATGGCTTGACGGTGGTGGTACACAGGTGTCGTACTACATAGTACACATGTCTTGAATTAGTCAATAGTCGAACCCAACCGTTCAGCGTACATAAACCCCCCAGATCCGTTCACCATCCGGGTATCAAAAAATCCAACCAACCGCTTAAGTTATGGGCTAACAAAGCGAACCGATAATACACCGGTTTTTTTCATTTATCAAAAACCACGATGATGATGAGGTGTACTGCACTTAACCGGAATGAAGCACTTTTGAGCAAGTCTGTTCTCGGCAAGAAGCAAGTTATCAAAATGGTTCTTCCACTAGATGCAGGAGTTGATGAGACAGGAGGATGATCGATGAGAATGTTGATCCCAAACCCGGCAAGCCAGGCAAAAGTATAAGTATAAGAAAAAAGTATATTTATATATATATAACCTCGGCACAACGGAGGAGACGGAGCATCCCTGAAAAGCGGGCGCGCGCTCTGGGCAACAGAGAACATATCGTATCGTAGTATATTTTGGGCTCTCTGGATTTATTTTTTTCTCCGGAATAACGTTTGACAGATTATGAAGGTTCCAATCTGCCATGATCTGATCACTGTTTTCTCCCATCTTCCTTTTTCCTGAGCTGAGAACACACATACACTGTTGGATTTTAATCTTTTGAGGAATCGTATCATCATGATATATGACGTCCTAGTTGACGAGGAAGAGTTGCTGATATCCCTTGACATCGGTGTATGCATGAGTCTATAATAAGAGGGCCCTATGCGAGGTCGCGAAGGGGGGGACATGACAATCGGTTATGAGGCCAAGAGTGACCAAAAACATATGGCATGTCGCATATTAATGAACCAACAAATAGTAGTCTGCATAATTGAGGCGGGAATGAGAGGCTAAAACGATAAAGGCCGTGTTGTCCGGTTAGGCGCAAAACGCAATGAAACCAAAGGCGGAATTTGGATTGACAGGTACGCATGTGACTATGTGTGGATGGCAGTGTGTGACATGGTGTGACAATTTGGGCTTGAGGCAGGGAGAGAGTTGTCGACAGTCTCCATCCATCCACCCAAGACCACACCCACAGCATCGCAGCGAGCAGCCAGTATCCACCATGGGTGCCTGCATATCCAAGGGTGACCAGCAGAGTAGACTCCGCTCAGAGGAGATCGACCGCTCGCTTGACGAGGATAACAAGCGTCTCAAGCGCGAGTGCAAGATTCTTCTACTTGGTGAGCACAGGCCAGTTGCAAGTAGATTGCTTTGTGTTAATGCTTTATTGTAAGGCTCGGGAGAGTCGGGGAAGAGTACTATTGTGAAGCAGATGAAGATTATCCATCAGGGAGGGTTCACGACGGACCAGCTCCTCGAGTACCGCCCCATCATCTGCCGCAATGTCGTTGAATGTGCCCGCTCAGTCGTCATCTACATGCGCAAGACAGGCATAGAGTGCCAGGAAATCACAAACAGGGTGACTATTCTGCATGGTTCACTACTTCGTTGACTGACTTTTGTGGTTGCTGTAAACTCAGCCTCTCATGGAAAAGATTCTCGACTACAACCCAGAATCTTACGGCGGATTCGATGTTCACTTTTCTCCAGACATTGCTGAAGCTATACACCAATTCCTCAAGGACCCCATTGTACCAAGAGTGATCGAGGATCATATGAGCGAGTTTTACCTCATGGACTCGGCAGAATAGTGAGCACGCCATTACTCCTCCCCTTCGCCTCATGCTCGGCGCTGACATTTCATACGTGAACAGCTTTTTCAACAACGTCCTTCGCATAGGTGCTCCTGGCTATGTGCCGACAGAAACAGATGTGCTGCGCGCTCGTCAAAAGAGCGTCGGCATCACAGAAACACGATTCAGCATGGGCCAGCTTTCGTACGTCTGGCAGGAGTGCCTCCCTCACTTGAAACAACCCTCGCTGACCCAGCTATTGCGGATCACCAGGATACACATGTTTGATGTTGGAGGTCAACGCTCAGAGCGCAAAAAGTGGATTCATTGTTTTGAATCAGTAACCTCAATCATCTTCTGCACCGCCCTCAGCGAGTATGATCAGGATCTCCTCGAATACAAATCACAAGTGAGCCCGTCTATCACTTGACTCTCCCGGCCTTGTAGCTCACCGTGGGTTTTGCTACTTTAGAATCGAATGCGGGAATCTCTGGTGTTGTTCGAGTCTGTGATCAACTCGCGATGGTTTATCCGAACATCCATTATCCTATTCCTGAACAAAATCGACGTGTTCAAGACTAAACTTCCCAAGGTATGTCCTGTGCCCCGGCAGAAAACAACGTCGCCACACACTGCCATTGCCCTTGGCTACCTGCTGACGTAATATCCCCTGATGACAGGTCCCACTGGCAAAGTTCTTTGAAGAGTATACGGGCGGCACGGATGTCAACAAGGCTGCCAAATATATCCTCTGGAAGTTTATGCAGGCCAATCGCGCGCGGCTGAGTGTATATCCTCAGTGAGTTATCCTTTTGCGTGTGCGCCACTCCGAGGACGTCGAATACTAATCTGGATATTAGTCTGACGCAGGCAACCGATACGACAAACATCCGACTTGTATTTGCCGCTGTAAAGGAAACGATATTGCAGAATGCGTTAAAAGATTCTGGAATTCTATAACCACTCACGCATATGCACACGCATCATAGAGATCACTGTTTTCTTCCTCTCGTGAGTCTTTCCCTCTCCCAAGATCAAAAGCGCCCATTTTACTCAGATCAACTGCATCAGGATGTTTCTATCATCAACTCCTCCCCCCCACCCAGTACCTCCATATATGCGACCTTTTTTCTCCCTTTCTTCTCGTTGTCTGTTGCATCTCTCTATCTATCATCATGGTTTCCATCTCTTTTGCATGCTGCATCTCTTTTTTTTCCCTTCACTACTACTACCATATCACTGATACATCCCCCCCTTCCCTCTTTACCTCATCTTTCGTCGTAATTCCTTTAGCCCACCTACCCGCCGAGGCCTGTCATTGCTCCCATCAACCCGCCTACTCCCGCTCATTCATCTCACACTACACCACTTCTTTGCTCAATCACTCATTCGCTCATTCGCACGGGTCGAATTTTAACGCCCGGAGAAGAAGAAGAAGGGCTCTCGGATGTTGATGCCACAAGCACAACCCTTTGTTCGTTATCACGAAGACACGTCAACTGTCCCTCTCTCTTTTTCCCTCCCTCTCACCGGCTTCCGACTTCCGCCATTCGACGTTGACGTTTGTGCGTGTAATCGTTCCGCCGTCGCCAAGCGCGAGCCTTTTGAATACGCACGTTTGTTGAAACGGGCGTGAGGTCGGGCCGCTTTGTCTCCCTCCCTTCCCTGTGTGTTTGTCGAGGGCGTGCATGCTTGATCTTTACTCGCCGGCGCCCGTCCTTGCCGAAACGCGCTCGTTCCCTTGTTCTTTTTGTTGTCTCTTGTTTGGCTTTTGTGTATCAAGCTTGTATCATTGCAGCGGTTTAATGCGTTTTTTGCCTGTCATTTTCGTTTGCATTTCGTCTCTGGTGGGATTTGTTGCGTTTACAGGTTGATTACTACCTCCCTCCTCTCTCCCCTCATTCTGTTGGATGTTGACTATAACTCCCCTCCTTGCGATATCCGATTTTCTTATGCGTTAATTTGGTTGCTATATATATATATTCTTTTTTTCGATTGTTGATTTTTTGGACGTACCTACGAACTTCGCAGCAAGTAGTATATATGGAATATTCACTCACTCTCCCTTTTTTCCCCTCTTCCATCCCCTTCTCCCCCCTTGTTTTTTTCGATTTCGCTGTTATTTTTGTTGAATGTGTACTTTTAGGTAGCTACATAAAAGACGTGAAAGTCGGAGTCCTCTTTTCTTTTATTTACGAAAAGCCTCTCTCGCTCTACCCTCTCTCTATATCTCTCCCCCTGTCTCTGTCTGTCTCTCCTCTGTGTTTAGGTTTTATCTTTTTTTTTTTGCAATGAAATGTTATGATGGTTTGCCTATTTTGGTGGTTTGTGATGGTGCATCTCGGATGTTCGGATGTTCGGATGTAAGGTGGCGGCAATCCGGCCTGGGTTTAACAGCACTGTACCCGGACAGGAAGCTGTTTAGATCCGAGTCGGGAGACGGTGGCATATTCGGTGGCGGCATGCCTACCTACCTTACAGTACTGCTTACTTCAAGAAAAGGCCGGGAAGCTTGAGTTGATGTCATACAAAGCAGCTTTTTTTTTCTGAATTGGAGGGATGTGGTTGTTCCTGGCAAAGAAAATCTGTTGGGCCTGGTCCTGGTTCAGGGTATTGAACGGCGTGATTCAATTCAATTCAATGAAGAGAAGCTAAGGGTAGTAAGTGTTGAAGTGAATTGGATCGGCGGATCACTGGAGGTATGGGTTTTTTTTGTATGTAGTTCATTGTCATGTCGATAAAGCTAGAACTTAGAAGGAAGGAAGGAGGATTCTGGGAAAAATTTGAGTTTGGGAGGGGGGGGGTGAGTCATGCCGGGGTGTGTGAGTTGTGTTATGGGCTTTGAGGCAGATTAGGTGGGCGAGGAGAAGGGAGGAGAAGGATTGGGATTGTCGTGCGTGTTAACCGGTATAGTGGGAAGGAAGAGTGAGTGTTATATTTGAGTAGAGTGATTTGCTAGAAGTGCTTCTATGTCGTGGATTTTGAGGTGATACTTGTGTGACATGTGAATGAGCACTTAGCAATTTGAATTCTGGTGAGCCAAATTCACCTCGGAAGTGAGTTACCCTGAGGCCATTGAGCCTTTTGTCCATGCAACTCGAGTAGCAGAATAAATTCACAGAGAGAACAGTGTCGATACTTACTACTAGGCGGTTTTATGACCTTTGCTCTCTCATCCCTAGTTACTACTACTAAGCGAGACAGCTGCCATTTGGGATCGTCCTGATTGATCACTGTCATTGTCAATTTTTCTTTGCCGAGAGACAATTTTGAGAGTTAATCTAAAGTCTGAACGGTTGTCAATAGTCAAAAACTTCCTTTTTTACTACCCAAGTTCTTAGTACATACCAAACTTATCTTGGAGCATCATGGTGCAACATGAAGGGGTTAGCCCACGCATGACATATGTAGTACGTACATAATGACATTCGAGTTGAGGTATACATAAGTCTGTGGCTACTACTGGCTACAGTAGTACCATGCGTGACAAAACCTTTTTCGAAAACATATGGACGATGAGCAGTGATGTTAGGGTAGTCATCGAGGGGCTGGAGGCTGGCGCCACATTATTGAAGTCTGAACGTCTGTCTGTAGTCAAACTATCCGGATCTTAATGGGACATCATCCACGAAGGTGCGCCGTTCTATTTGCCTGACATGTGAATGAATGACTCCTTCTCTGTCATTGTCAATGAGTTCTTTCGAGTGTGTGTTTGTCGAGAGGCGTTCGGTGAAAATGCTTCGTGCGCCGATATGAAGTTATTGTTGGGCAGGATATCTCGGGGGTAAAGGGGAAACTTGGTTGAAGTTGTTAAGGATGTTGGCTTGATTTGACGTTTGTATCGTAAGTTGATGCCGCTAGACCGAGAGTCTCGGTGTACGGGAGTCACAGTGAATTCTCGACTGCTCCTTTTAAGAAGAGAAGATAATCGGGAGCTTAGAACGACACTTCGGTACTGAGAATAAGCCCTTGAGGTGTTGTCAATGGACAAACATTTGCAATCTTGTATGTTCGTTTTCACCACCCGGGCGATCAGCACTGCGAGCACCGGACGAGATAAATAAGCTATTTTTTTCTCCTACTCATCACGGGAGCTTCATTCCATCAATGCTGTTGGATTGTCCACTGGCATGAGTGCCCCTTTTTCATTTCCAATAATGGTCAAATAGTATTTTGGCTGCATCCGAGAGAGAGACCGCCATTGCGTTATGAAAGGCAGCCGCGTTCCCAAATTTGCCCAATTTCCGGTTTGTGGTCGCTAGTCGAGAAATATCTCGGCTATAACTGACTCGACAAGTCGAAATTGCGGCACACCCATGCCAGCGTTGAATATTTCAGGAAGCAAGCCATGGATGGATTATGAATTAGTCCTCAAAGGATGAATATCTAACAGATTTACAATCTTACTGATCCAATCATTCCAAAAGTATATTTTTATCGCAAGACAGTTCAACGCGCAACTCTGGAAATACCATAGCACGTGTTTCCACCTGTGAGGTCGATATAAGCGGTCAAACAAGCCGCGTCAGATGAAATGGGTATGTATTTCGGAGCTGAACTCTTCCTGAATGGCAGCGAAGCGAAATTCTGACATAGGACAGGCACCCGGTGACCTTAACCCGATAGCTGTTTAGGGATGATATAGATAGAGCAAGGATAAAACATATAGCGAACCCCGAAGTGTTCGGTTATCAGATCAACTGGTAGCCTTATCTCTTCAACCGACGGTCCCCATGAAGATAGGAATGTCTACCAGGCGGCGAATTCAGCGGAGATGTCTTGTTCTTAATACTTTGAGGGCTTGCCAACATCGCTGCTGTGAATACATAACCGTTAGGTTTTGTTCTGCGAACTCTTGAACGAGTGCCAGGCCTGGAAACTTAGCCACGACAATTATTGCTCGATTAAAACGATGCCTACGCCTCGATTTGCACCAGTGACCAACTAAACTGTCAGTGAGTGCATGATGCGTGTTAGATTGATGATTTAAATCCATCCAATGATTCTAGCTTTTAGATACCAAAAAATCCTGCTTGCTGCAGGAAGAATCAAGATGTAACGCGACCCTAAAAGGTTTTCCAAGATTGGTATATCTAGTCGATTGATATCATCGGGAACACACCTTGGAGATATGGCGCGTTCTACTGGCATGTCTCCGACTCTATTGCACTACTGCGCAGGATTCTGATCAATGATGAAGATAGTCATAGGGACGACGTCAGATGAACGAAGGTAGCCTATTGACCTTACATTCCAAGGCAGTGACAAGCACTGGATTCATTCTAAGCTCATCTGCGCGAGTCGCATTAGTAAGTGCTAGTTCACATTCTCGCTGGGGATTCAACGAGCTATGCTTGTCAAATCTCCATTAGGGCCTGAAAGGCTAAAGCTCATCAAAACATGAGTTTGAACTCCTGATTCAACCCCACTTTGAGTTGTCACCTCACGTTCTCCCCTGAACCATTTTGCGTATTCCGTGAAACCTAGTTCTCGAAGGCACTATAATTGTCTATCGACATGCAGTCCTTGTCATCCTTCTTCAGTCATCCATCACAGGTTTGCTTCTCTGGCACGGCGTTCCGAAGTAGCGGGTCCCTTGGTCAAGCGAAACCTGATTTCTTGATATCCGAAGCGGATTCGCGACTCCCTCATGGATCAATTTTTTCACTGCCTTCAATTATTCTACATAGAAACACGTTCTAATTTCCAGTTTCGTTTTCTCGCGACATCGTCGCTAGCCTAATACTGATCAGTCACTTGGAAAATTTATCAAATAAATCAACTTGAAGAGATCTATCAAGTCCTCATTTTTTTGCGCCTGTTAGCGGTTTTCAGGACCTGGGTGTACGTCCACCAAGTTCGGTGTAAAGTACATCATTCTCCGTGTCCTTCCCTCTTCGCTCCTTCTTGAAGTAATTTGAGATGAGGAACGCAACGTCTATTGAGGTACACAAGTCAGGTCCCGTCAATTCCACAGGAATGTCAACAATCCACTTACCAAGGCTTTGCTCGAAGTTGAGTCGGGGGTCACAGAAGGACTAGCGTAATCATACATGAGCATACGGCACGGCACGGCGCAAATTTAGTGAAATGCAGCATACGTACCTGATACCTTAGACCAAGCTGCTCCTCGCTCAATTCCATACTCCCACCCAAACACTCTGTCACACTGAACCCCTCATCATTCAGCTCCCCAGTAAACTCCAAACTGACACCACCAAGCCTCGAATCACATGCAGCATGAATTCTCAAACAAGCCGTCAATTCATCAATAATAGTACCAAAGTGGCGTGTTTTGAGTCCAGTGGACGATGTGAGAGTACTACCAGATTGAATGCCAATGTGTTAGTTTAGCTCAGAGATCCCCAGCCAGATCCAATAGAGAGGAAAGAGTAAAGCGGTGACGGGGACGGAGAGAAGAGCAACGTAAAGAAGGTGAAGGTAATTGATATGAAAGGGGCAAGCCAGGGAGAGGAAGGTCCAGAAGTCCAGAACCAGACGAAACGAGAAGGAATCCAAAAGATCGAGGCGGAGGCTGGTAGGATACGACGGTACGGCCATGGCACTAAGGAAGTATCCTCCGAGGGTGAAACGTAGACGTTCACACCAGAAGTCGAATTTCCCCTCAAGAAAGCTCAACTCGACAGCCCGTAAGCGTGTCAGATTGGCTCTGGCTCTAACTAGGGCGTTCCAGGCGTGCCGTAGTCAAGCAACATATCAAATCGAAGAACTCGGACATAAATCAAATAAAGGCTCTCGCCCTATGAGGCGATCAAAAGTATAGCCGATAGTGCTTACTTTCCGTGCATTGGGTCGCATACCCAGGCAACAGGATGGCCTGACGCTTTGACAGCGCCGATATGTCCGGCGAGGTGATTATCGATCTAAGGAGCCATTATCGACACCGTACCAAGCATCAAAATAGTCGTATAACCATCAGCATAAAGCCAACGTCAACTAAGCACAGAAGTAAGGCTGACCTTGCCCGCACCATAACGGGTAATAAGTGACACTCTCCCAAACTCTTTGTCAGGATTTACAACTATCAAAACCGGGTCAATATACACACTTCAACAGCACACACGTTTGAGAGAGATACTGACTATCCAACAGCCGTACAAGCTCCTCATTCTCCATTGAAGGTCCAACTTTGATCCCAATCGGGTTCCTGATACCCCGGAAATACTCAACATGCGCTCCGGTAAGCGATCTTGTACGGTCACCAATCCACAGGAAATGAGCCGCGGTGTTATAGTAAGCCTTGCGTGCAGTCGGCTTTTCGGAGGATGTAGACGAAGGAACAGCAAACTCGCGTGTGAGTGCTTCCTCATAGTTGAGCATCAACCCCTCGTGACTGCATTAAACCGGATGGATAGACGGATGATCGTGATGGTTGAAACGGGAACGGACATTTCAACGATAGACCGCGGGAAGAGATGCATCGGTAATAGCACGGAAAGCGAGGGCCGTAGCGTCGTTGGGAGGGATTTGGAGAATGCGATTCAGATGGTGGATGTGGCAAGGAAGGCAATCCCATGAAGGAGAGTATGAATGGACGCGAGGGGTGCAAAGCATAGGATTAGGCATATGCATATGCATACGAAGCGAGGGGGAGGAGTGAACGTTAGTTGTGAACCTCCTACATGCAACGAGGCGAATTCAGGATACAAGTATATCCGCACCTGGTGTAAAAATCAACTTCTCCGAGTGTTCCTCGTCCTCCACCCTTTTCGTATGGAGCACTACCAGACTCTACACCAATCGTCCTACTGAAGTCCAACGCATCTGATAAGCCTTCAACGATGCTTTCTAACTCGTGTCTGTGATGTATTGCAGAAGGGAATCAACTTCAACTCATGGTCATGAAGGAAATACGACAGATTGCGTCTGAGTTGTGCGTACCGAAGCGATGGCGACCGGACGTGTGCAAGCGACCAATCGCGTGGATGATGCAGCGAGGCAAAGCCAGAGGTCAGAAGACCACGAAGGTAATTGAGAGTGGTAGTCGAATAAAAGTAGGCTCTGCGGGTGTTCGATATCGATGGTCAAGGGCAATGGGACAAGGTGGCAAATAAACGCGTGTACAGATTAGCTCGACTCCTCTAGTCTTTATACGTGAATTAACGAGTAAACAGTACCTGAGGAGACGGTCAGGGTCGGGTGTGCGGTCGTTGTGGTCGAGTCTGTTTGAGTATTAAGGCTCGCAGGGTCAATTTTAAGCGTCGCGGACGGGATTTCACGATGACTCACCCATTGACATTGTCACCTCTTTTAGGAGAAGCTTTCGTGAGCCGATCTGAGAATGTTGGGAACGAGGCGCAAAGAACTCACCTGAAGCTCAAAACTTCTTTATCCCCGATTTTTTCATAGTTGCTGCTCCGTGGCTTGGCGTATTGCCCTGCAATTCGACCGATACGAACCTACCAGGGCCGATTAATCGAATGTGATAGTCTCAGGGTCTCAAATCAAGGACGCACGACAGGGAGACGAGCACCCCATATAAGGATCAATGAGAAAGAAAGGATAAGCCCAATTTTATGAGTAATGTTTTCCTATCGAACATGAGCATCTCAGTAACTTGAAGCCAAAAAGTTTTTGCGACATCGGCGTACATGCGTGCAGGCATCGAAGCTCTCAGCACAATCTCCGGCATGGAGGAGAAATGCTTCGTTGCGCTGTACTTGGGCGAGCTGATGGCGAAGTCGCTCGATCTGGATGCGAAAGAAGGGGATGCATAGAGATATGGATGAGACGTGGCGGAGATCCGAGTAGCTTCAGGCTGAACACACCTCGGAGGGAGTGACCATTGGAGGCAATGTTGCAATTTTAGACAGCACTCTACATCGTAAAGGGGCTTTAATGAATAGAACAAGGTACAGATGGGGAACTGCACCTTTCGAGATGCTGTTGATCAGGATACGCAACATCCTAACAATACCCCTATCGGGTCAGTATTCTGCGTCCGTTTCGAGCTGGGGATTCGGATGCGAGGAGCACTCGGACTCACCTGGGCAACTGGACGTGATTTCCAGGAAGATGGAATCCACTGGGCGTCCATTTACGCGGCAATTACGAGATAAAAAGTAAAAATGCCACAATGTCGCTCGTAGGCTTTCCTCGGTTTTGCCGCCAGGAGGCTTCAGCACAAACAAGTTTGATCGATCACCAATTTATTCTCCTCGGGGTTTTCCGTCACAGGCGCTCACGATCGCATCATATGTTTTCTCCTTCTTCCGCCCCGGATAGTGGAAAAAAACATACAATTATGGCCTCCGCTGTCTGCGGGTATCCCTTGGGGCTTGTATGCAGCACCGCGGACTTTCAATCACACTCTATGGCTATGCTAAGCTTCGAGGGTAATCAGAAAAGCGCACAAGGCAAAAGGCTGTCGTGATCCACAGCGAGAATCCAAGCTCACCTATACGACGTTTCTGTTTCCATATCCAAACTCCCTGATGCCCGTTGTCCGAGCCAATTCTGAGCCTAATCACCGCTTCCAAACCCAATTACCTCAAGTAACTCCTTCTGCCATGCCCTACTATATAACAACTCATCTCCCTCTCCCTCTCTAAATTCCCCATCCTCTGTATCTCACCGTCTGTTTTCTTTAGTTGTGGGAACGCCCTAGTGGAAGGAAAATAATGTCTGCTTCTCGCGTGGCTCTGGTTTTGGTCCAGGCTTTTGCAAATCAGCTTGCTTGTACGCCTCCGAACCCGACCCCGTCCAAGGGTCGGTACCACACAGACGAACTCTACATTCTTCAAGTTGCGCCTTTTGTCTTCAGGGTATGTCGGATCTAGAAATGTCTTCGGACCTGACCCTGACTTATGTTTTCAAACCCTTGCACTCCTTTTCAGTGCCATCAAATAATATTCTGGCTCTGCGCCACTTTTGAAGTTTTATACTTCCTCGCGCCTTTCGTCCCCTTCCCCCACAACTTAATTCAGGGATAACGAGCAGTATCGTCTGCCCCCTCCCATCCTCCAACCCGATCCAAGTCACCCCTTCGTTCATCATCGGTGTCGTTGCCGTCGTTCTTGGGTCCTACCTCCGTCTCGACTGCTTCAAGGCCCTCGGTCAAATGTTCACCTTCGACTTGACCATCCACCCTGAACATACGCTCGTCACTAACCGTTTTTACGCGTATGTTCGACACCCAGCGTACACGGGTTCTTTACTCCTCGTCGGCGGATTGACTTTATCTCATCTCACGAAGGGAAGTTGGTTGACGGAGTGTGGGCCGTTAAAGGCGTCGGGTACTGCGTTGATCGTTTGGGCATTGTGGTGGTTGTGGACTATTTGCGTTGGTGTTAGTAGGGCGCAAGCGGAGGATACGCA
Organism: Leucocoprinus leucothites; assembly: GCA_013368445.1. NCBI lineage: Eukaryota > Fungi > Basidiomycota > Agaricomycetes > Agaricales > Agaricaceae > Leucocoprinus > Leucocoprinus leucothites. The sequence goes on from JAACJO010000008.1 coordinate 1,897,923, forward strand.
GATGAAGAAATTGTTCAAGGACGAGTGGGATGCATATGCTGCCAATGTCCCCTGGTGGTTCTTCCCCGGAATCATTTGATATAAACTCGTTCACTAGTTCAGGGCCGTGATGCCATTAAGATTGACTGGAGACCCTTACTTCAAAGCTTGGAAAACTCCTTGGTTCCTTACTTAGACAGGCGTATACTGTTCAGCTATCAATGATCTAGATACATAAAATAGCACGGTGACGAATAATATTTGAATAATATCAGCGCCGGAGGAAGTTCGTGATCGTGATGAATGTGATAAAATCCAAGGAAAAAGAAACCTCCAGCGCTTAATATGATGCATTGACCGGGAGTCGAACCCGGAGCTAGGCCATGGGAAGACCCAATGTTACCGCTACACCATCAATGCTGCGCAAAATGTTCTTCCCATTTTCATTAGGATTTACTTTTAAAGGTCGCTCTGGTTAATACTGACACTGTATCTTATCCCCCGCTCATCTCGTATTCTTGAAAAATAACAGCATGTCTATCACCGTCATCAGTGATACAATGTGTATCATTCAGCGCCCAGCTGGCCAAAAATACTTCGACAACCGTACTCCATCCCTACCCCATCCGGCGGGTACCACGTAGCACCATTGGAACCCACAATATGCACTTTGGTCAATGCTGGGCTGTACCATGTGCTCCATATTTAGCATTTCCCCCCTCCAACAAACACTGGCAAGTCTTCCAAATGCACCTCACCCTCACCCAGAACCTAGGCCATGCTGGCAGCATTTGACAGGGCTGTATCGCCGAACCGTGCGGCCGACCACCACCTTAAATACCATGATTGACAAGCCGTTACCAAGGCAGGGTCAAGATGCTTCAATCTTCAAATCATGTCTTCGATAAATTTGGACTCACATGAGGGAAACAAACGTGTACCTCACTAGTCATCCCCATTGAGTTACTGGGAGAAATCGGTGTGTTTACAGACCGAATCCCCAAGTAGTATCACTTCAGGCTGTTTCTAATACCCATCGCTGTCAATCCCCATTGCTTCGAGTATGCCAGGAGTAACACACATCGTGGAAATGGGTCTCATAAACTGCAATCATGTGCCCAGGATAGTCCAGGATGGGAACATCGAAATGGGGTTCTCTACTCAAACAACTGCTTCGACTTCTCCATTCGCAATTTGATTTTGATCCCTTGATTCAGCACGGCGTTTTTGTTAAACCCTTTGAGCGCTTTCCCTCCCAGCTAGCACTCGTACGGCAGTCGTAAAAGCAGGCGGAAGCGAAAGTCGTCCCACTCTTCGCTCGTGAAAAGCCATGGCCGATGTTCGGGCATGACAGTGGTCATTCGAAGCCGCCACACATCCGGAAACAAGCTCATGCGCAGTCAAGGAGTCAAGAAGCCGGGAAATCCTGAGATCACGAGGAACTCTACGGACTTTCATCACCGAAACAAGCCTCCAACCACGACAGTCAAAATCATCATGAACAAGCACATTATTGGCACATGCTATTATGACAACAATAACTAGTCAAGAGGCGTACATAGTCCACAAAAAGTCCCAAGCAGAGTTCGTAAGCCCATGAGAATACTCAAAGGCGAGATATTTTTAGATGTACGAACCGCCGCTCTCTCATACCGTAAGAGAAAAAGAAGGGTATGTAACGAAACTTAGAAAGCGACAGCGACACCGAGAAGACCAGCAGCCATAGCCCAAAGACCTTGAGCGGCAGCATCGGGAACAGCAGCGTTGGTGGTGCTAGTAGAAGCACCACTGCCGGTTACTGTTCCAGATCCAGTGCTGGTAGCCCGTGGAGTAGTAGCAGAGGGCAAGTTCGTTCGAGAGGTGCCACTAGTGGGCAGAACAGTGGCGCTACCAGTGATGGAAGTACCACTGACAGGACCCGGAGCGGTAGGGATTCCAGAACCACTGGTGCCACCACCGGCGCCTATAGAGAAGAAATGTCAAGAGTCAGGGACAGGCTGTCAAGGGAGCTATGAAATCTTAGAACTACGTACAAACTGACTGCTCGAGCGCGAGAGCGGCTTGCTGTTCTTCCGCTGTGCAGCTTTGGGCACAAGTTGTGGCAGCAGTGATGAAATCTGGATTGCAGAGACACTCGGCGGAAGTACTGCATGAAGAAAGTCAGAAGTTGCTCAGACTTGAAATGGATGCCTGTCTTACGGTTCACAGTTAGCAGTAGTAGCAGAAGAAGTAATGCAATCTTGAATGCAGGGAGGCAGGCTTCCGATACCAGGAATGCCAGAGCCAGAAGGTGTAGCACCTGTACCAGTGGGTGTAGCTGAGTCGGTACCAGTACCAGCGTCGGTCGTTGTGCTATCAGTCTGTGCGAAGACAAAAGGGACAAGCACAAAGAGAGAAAGGAGCTTGGCGTGCATTATGACTATGAATGGATATCGAAGACTGGTGGGTAGGGGATGGATGTTCGGGAGCAAGAACAGTGAAAGGCAGGCTAGTGGGATTGCGGGCTATAAGTAGGCAAACCGCTGCTTACATTATACGTAAGTTGATCTTCTCAAGTTCTCGCCCGACGTCTGGTATTTTTGATTTGAACCCCGAAATTCTGCTCCATCATTCAATACAGTGACGAAATCTGCTGCGTGTGAAGCGGGGGTAGCGCTGACGCTAGGCAGATCGGACAGGGCAATGTCATTTCAAGGAAGGCGTGTAGCCAGCGTGCCTCTCTGCTTGTAGCTTCGTTTAGGCGCAGAGAACAACGGTAGGCGGTCACTTTTAGCCGTGCCATCCCTTGCGGAGCCGTAGGGTGGCTCCAGGCTATGTGTGCGCAGTTATACGGTGTTCGCTGCAATTTATGACATCAGCCCGAATGTCGTCGCGAAGCCATGGTGGAGCTATGGAGACCTGCCAGTTTCTTGGGAAAGAACGTTCATTGGGCTTCCTTGTGATCAATTGATTGCGCATCCTGGGCGCATCCGAAAATACCAGAAGATGGCTCCACAAAGAATTATGAAATTCACGTGTGCAACACGGACCTGTAGTTCTGGCTAGGGAGAGTCCAACGAGTCTTGGTGATTAGTGGACTCCTGATCAGGCGTACGATCTAGCCCGTCACATCACTAGAATTTATCTTATCATAATCTACACGAAACCCCATACGGCTCACGGGCGGCTCACGGGCATGCCCCCTATCAAGCTACGGTCATGCATAGCCTTCTCTTCAATGTCGGAAATGTTTTAATTTGGAGCATGGTAAATGTACATCGTGCATGTTCAGCCTACCTGAAGATAGTTAGAGTCGTCTTGGCTTGGAGACATCCTACAGCCACCGCAGTAGATTTCCTATTATGAGGGACCCGGATCATCAACGATCATAGATATTCTAGGGACCACAACCGTTCGTTTTCATTTCATCCATGCAAGCGCTTATCCCGATCCCAACATGGTCAGTGGCGGTGAATTCGCTATTTAAAAATGGACGAAAGCTATACGCAACGGATATCAATTGGACTAGTGAGGATAAGTATTACTCTTAATTTAGAAATATATAGGCGACTACTTGGTCAACAGGTCGACAGCCTCTTGATAGCGGGCCCTCGTGCCTTGAACAACAGCCTCATCGATCGTCCAACCCTGTCCCTCCTTACCCTCAGGCCCACTCTCCAATCCCTTGCGGAACCCAGAAGCGACGAGCCAGTCTCGAACGTATTGCTTATCGAAGCTCGGTTGAGGTTTATCTGGTGTATACCCTTTAAGAGGCCAATATCGAGACGAATCAGGTGTTAGCACCTCGTCTACCAATATTAGTTGACGCTTCTCTGGAGCTGCCGGAGAAGGAGGAAGGAGCCCGAATTCAAATTTGGTATCGGCGAGAATAACTCCTCTCGATTCGGCGTACTGCGCAGCAGTCTTGTAGAGCTGGAGAGCAGAGGAAGAAATCTGGTTGTAGAGATCTTGACCGAGAAGCTGTACCGCTGCGAGGATAGAAATAACCAGATGGTTAGAAACGAGGGAGGTGGAAAGCAGAAGAGCGAGCGAACCTTGTTCTGGGGAGATATTTTCGTCATGAGCACCTTGAACAGCCTTCGTCGAGGGTGTGAAGATCGGTTCAGGGAGTTTTTGTGATTCTACAAGACCGGTGGGCATAGGAATACCGTGGACTGTCTGTGTCTTCTTGTACTCAGCCCATGCAGAACCTGATCAGGTCAATCATATACTTGATTAATCGATTCTATTTCGTAATTGGGAAGCTCATTAGTACTCACCCGTGATATACCCCCGGACAATTGCCTCAATCTGAACAACTTCTGCTTTCTTCACGAGCATGGTACGTCCTTCCAACTGATCTGCGTACTTCTGTACTTCAGGGGGCATCTCTGATACATTTGACGTTATCAGATGGTTTGGAATGATATGGGCGAGCTTCTTGAACCAGAAGAGTGACAACGAAGTCAGCAGCTGGCCTTTGGTCGGGATTCCCTGCACACAAATGTGCGTTGCGAGCGGTAAGATGAAGATTATTGACTGCGAGAGCTCACAAGCGCACATTGTTCAGGATGACATCGTATGCAGATATTCTGTCTGTTGCGACGAAGAGCAAAGCAGACTGATCTGAAGTTGAGTAGATATCCCGGACTTTGCCTTTGGAGAGAAGCGTTAGGTCCGGAAGAGAAGTTTCCAGGAGCGCGGTAGCGCTTGGCTGGTTCGCCATCGTGAATGTAGAAAAAAACGAGATGAGTGATGGAAAGATTTTCACAATGATGAAAACGAATTATCTTATCTGACAAATCAGGCCATCTTATCTTCACTTTGATTATATAGCCTTTCCGTTGCATTGCTAATCACACCCAGGCTAGATACCTCGCAGACTCACTGGCCATCCATTCACTAGTTCCCATAAATATATAAAATTAAAGCAATCACACGGTACTGGCTCGGCCATGTGCGTGGATAGCATATTTTGCGCGTAGCAACTTCAAGTCGTGTCTAGGGAATACAAGTGAAATAAATAAAAACTAATGCAACAGTCCATACATTATTATCAACTGTCAGAAGTATACTGCGGTGGTGGTGTACCTAAGGATCTCGAGGGTGCGAAAGTCGTATTGTTGCCCATAGTACCAGGAGATAAGCAAGGGAGAGAACGCCTCAGAAGCAATGGTCTGGTATTGTTGCATTCTGCAGCGGGAGGGAGTTCTGGTTGTGGGATGATTGCAAAACAGTGATGAACTAAAGGAGTGGAAGAGGTGTCTGAGGAGGGTTCCGAATAATTAAGTGAAGATGGGCTTAAGGTAGTGAAGGACAAATTAAGTGAAGATGGATTTGAGTTAGTGGAGTACGAATTAAGTGGGGGTGGGCTTGAGAAAGTGCAGTACGAATTTAATGATTCTGCGCTAGGTTTGGTCCTCACGCTTGGAGCGCCGCGAGCTTTAGGAGTAAACGGGGATATTTTGGGGGATATTTTGGGGGATAGCTTAGGGTCTTTCGAACGGCGAGTGTAAGTTATCCATCCCATCCAGATGGAAATGCCGAAAAGGGTGACGGATAAAATAATGGCTGTAACCGACAGGCCGAGGACGACGAAGTAGCCTTTGTCGTACATCTGCGAAATCTGCGCAGGAATTGGGTATAGCGAGGGTGCTGATTTTCCGGCCAGCTCATGACTCGTGTCCCATGGAGCATCTGATCCAACCATGTTGATGGAAGAATCCAAGTCACTAGGTGCAATGCAGAAGCTGTTACTCGTCGCGATGATGTGCCCCAGATTTGTTTGATTGATGAATTGGAAGGTATATAGACCCCTGAACTGTGACGTCGAACCTGTGAGTCTTCAGATTAAGAGAGGAGGTATTGCTCACGGATCAATACCATCGGCCGGATCAAATGCAATCGCACTTGCTGCTTGAATGTCGATAAAAGTGAGGAGTCTCTGGTCGACGGTTTGATTGTTGGGTGTGAGGGAAATGAGGTATAGATTCACCATGCAACTGCTGGCTGTTAGTTCAGACATTCTCTACAATGATAGGACTTGAAATTTGTTGACACGTACTCCTCCGCAACTTCGTTGAGGCGCCAAGAAACAGTCAAAGGAAAAGAATTTACAGAGAGCGGAATTGGTTCAAATTCAACGAGGGTGCTTGGTGTGAACTGATGAGGGAGAAACATTCCATTGAACGAACTCGAAAATGACTCGGATGTTTATCTGGACCAGAGGGTGCCTTCATTTTAAGAAGGCCACGCTCGGAATCAAGTCGGAAGGAGCTGTTCGCTCCTGCTCATCGATATGGAAAAATGGACAATGGTGTTAAATGTCTGTCGAGAAGTGCGGATAAGAAATGCAGCGAATGCGTAAGCTGGTAGTGGGCTGTTTTGACGCGGGAGTTCTGAACAGCTCTCAGATCGGATCATGGCAATGTTACTGTTAAAGGACAGCTGAGCCATGGGCGCCTGTCATTTACCTAGGAGAAAACTTTGGGTGTCTAAGCTGGAAGCTTGAGGTCGAAAATTCGGACCCAAGTCGCGCGAAAACTTTGGGAATCACCTGACATAACCATTAATAACCTCAGGAAATATGTCACTGTCATTTATCCATGTTGCCCACTCCTACCAACCGCTCGAAAATCCTTGAAATTGTCTCTTTCGGTCATAGATATGGAGCGCTTACACCAGCTCCAACTCTTTCTTATGATGTACGAAGTATTCCGAACCCTCCCCGTGAAGTTCGTCAGCAGCAAAGGGTGTCAAACGATAGTACAGCGGTTCGCCAGTGGTTGCTTGTCAACCCAGTCTTCTTGTCTAAGATAGGCGACGCTTGTCGGAATATTTCGAGCCTGATAGACGAAGTTGATCAGTCATATCCCCCGGGCGACTACTGTATCACCATCGGCGTTAACTGTCACCTTGGCCGGCATCGAAGTGTCACGTTCGCCTGTGAGCTAGCGAGGCGGTTGAAAGAAGAGCTTGGAGCTGATACATCCTGGGAGATTAGGGTAAGACATAGGGATCTAGGAATACGATCGTCGAGGTAAACAATGGGTGAGTGTAATTGCACAAGTGAATGGTGAACAGCTTTGATTACTGATGGTTCCCGTTTCCACCGCAGTTATGATTGCTAGGTATGCGTATATCACAATATGTTGAACAATGGAAAGGGCTATTCAACCTTGAGATGGTCATAAAAAGCCGAGTCTCAAGAGAAAAGGCGCGCTCATAGGCAGCACAAAATTAGCTTCGTGCACGACTTCAAAAACTCCCGTGATAGCACATGAGAAATACTGTTCGCTGTTGCTGAATGTTCTTGACTCACCATGTATCTTCTGGTGAGCTTCGAGCTCCGCCTAATGGTTTCAGCCCTGAAAAGCACAGCAAGAACCTTCCAAGTGTTCATTCGCTTGCTAATGTATGGAATGATGATGATGCCACAAAAGCTGTTCATATTCGAAGCTTGGTGATTGTTCCTTCACTGCGGGTACTGAGCTGGTGTCGCGTGACCAATTATCACCAAGCTGGGGAGCAGAAGTCGACAGCTCCTTGTATGGTTGCTGGGTGGAAATGGAACCGGTTCACTAACGAACATACAGAGAGCATTGTGAGGAACCAAAATGCGCAGGAGGAGGAACCTGACGGGCCGATAAGGTAGTTATTGACTGTAGAATAGTTGCCGATGGGCTGATCTCCCATGACAGGTTTACAGCATACGCCTCATCCCGCGACAAAGAAGTTCCCCGTGCGAGTTGCCTATGCGGATCGTACGTGAGTTCAATGAGCAGCACAGGCCAAGTTCTACCCACAACCGGTCCCTCTCAACGAACTCAAGGGTCTCCGGGCGACTTGGTCATCCTCGGTGTCCTAACCAACAAGGTCCTGCATGAACATCAACTCTCGGAACCTTTGTGGCGTGCTTAGTAGACAAGGGGATCCCGGTAAGCAATTCAAGTTTAGATGCGGGGATCACGATTTGAACCGGTGCTCATAACATCAAAACGATGTTTGCTAAGGCACACCCTATGCAAGGTAAAAAGCTATTTCCGGGTATCTGATGTCTTGTATACTCCAGTCTCTGGTCGTCTCTGGTCTGGCTTAAAATTCAAACGAGAACGAGCATGCACCGACGAGCTACATCCGGCGGGATGAAGCAGTGATTAATATGCAAAAGCGCATTGATGAGCAGAAAATCCGTTGATTGCGCCCTAATCATCGTCAGAGGAGCTGAAGAGCGCGCCGGGAGAATGAAAGCCAGAAGGGGACAAGGGAGGGAGGAAGGGGGGGTTCCGAATGCAGTTGGAATGAAACAACTACAGCATGCTGGCAGGTACACTGGGCCCCTTTTGGTCAGTTGTCGGCCGGGATATCAACGGATAACAAACTCACCTCACAGAAGCACTACACTGGCACCCACAAGCCCAAGTTGGCTTCTAATCCTTCCTAGAACGCTAACATTAACGTCACCTATCGTTGCCTCGGAGCGAATGTCCCGGCTGCGAGAGTGGTTAGGTCTCGGAAGTTTATTCAAAAGGATGTGGCTCACATGTCGGTTGGCGCTAAACATGAAAAACATTCCAGCAATTTCACGGAGATCGAGGCTGACCAGCGACTGGGTCGCTTGACTTCGGTTGGCATTGCCTGGAGTTGGCCACCAAACGAAATAGGGGGCATATTTCACCAACCAGCGCTTAAAGCGAGCGACGACGAGAGTTACTTGGAGAAGCTTAGGGGGTTAAAACTCGGCCTGGAATTCTGGGTGTATGTGGGGGCGACACCAAGTGCATACAGGACCTAAAATAACGCGGTAGACCGATGGACATGTTTGACAATACTGGCCATAGACCATGCGGACGCTGGTAGGCCGGTCGGAGTCGTCTTTCGAGGTGTGGAATTCAGTCGAGAGCGGCACGGACAGGCGAGAAGTCACGGTGAGAGATGAGGGTGCTATTGCTTCGAACTCCTGGTTTCCTGGGGTTGGGATGCCATTAACGAGTCTGCTTGGACCGTCGAAGTGGGGACCGTACGCGGCTGTGGCTTAGGGCTCGAACTAAAAAGTGGAGCGACCGACGGGCTGAGTGTAGCTGTTGCTGTGGTGAGCTAAGATTTCCCAATGCCCGAATATTATGAACAATGGAAACTCACTGAGAGGGGGTCCATGAGTGTGTGGGCGGGTGCGGTACAGGAAGTGACACTCGCCCAGCAAACCTCACCGTCGCCGGCGGAGGTAGGTGTTTATTTTTTGGGGTATTATTACCCAATAGAGGAGCTGTGTGCTGAGTTCTCATCCCGAGATTTTTTCGTATTTGGAAAAACTGGGTGGAAGGTGGTCGGGAGAGGACGAAGGGTGCAATGGCGCACCGCGGACTTCGGAAGATTCACACATGACCGATCTGACTAGCATCTATTTGTCTTTCACGGATGCTTGGGCCGCTGGTGAGTCTGTATTCTATTATATTCTCCCTCACAGGAAAGCAGGCCTGGGATATCAAATCCATTTATTGAGGTGGCCGACTACGAGACGTCTCCATTATTCAAGAAGCCTGATTTGTCTTGCCTTCTGTCCCCAGTGACCTGAACTAGAAGTCCACTAAAGCTGATGCAGAAGCGGATCTCTAAATGGTCCGGTGAATTTCGGTTACTCAGTGCATGGTTTTTCCACTGGAAGACTCGTGCGACCGCCGGTGAGTGAGTGGATTGTTTGTTGTCCTGTGTTTGAATGCCTTGAATATATATCTCGACACCAGGGCAACATGACATCGTTAATATCTGGCCGATGCCGGTTCGTGGTCTGTTCCTAACCAAAATAAGACTTTTGAAAACACGGCTCGGATGTTGTCGATAGGCCTTGGAGTTGTGACCCGCGAGGCTTCCTCGGAGGTCGGGATGGGCGCATTTCTTAGGCGATCAAAAAAAGCCGAGTGATAGGTATTGTCTCCACGCCCACTGTCGCCCCAATCAGGTAAGAAACTTTAAGTTATAGCTCGAGTAGCATTTAAAACTGTGTTCTAGAGACGCATAAACCGATTTGGACCTTTGTGCGGTAGTTCACCGCCGTGAAAGTCGCAAGCCGCCTTGTTGCAGGCGCTTGGACTCAACCGAATAACCATACCTTCTCGGGATTCGATGGTTTATTCCAAGTCCAGGCAACAATCTAGGTTCGATTGAATAAACAATCAACTACCGTGGCGATGAACATCCTTCCTGCATTTTTTCTCTGGTTCTTCAAACCCGAATGGGTGATGACAGCATCTTTGATCAAGCTGTCTCCCACTAATTCTTCTAATATGGACCTGACACCAGCCACCCACGTTCATTTGTTAATACCCCATAAGACAAGGCGATGGAGTGGCGAGTGCATCGTTGCTGACATTTGAGTCATGGCGCTCAGGTTCGAGGCATTGAAGAGTTGTCTAAGAACTTCTTTGGTGCATTTTTGACCGTGTCGTTCGAATCGCTGCCTGTTTTTGGTGTAATCATCACTGGAGCGAAGGCATAGCACGGAAATCCGGTATGCATAATCAGGGCTGAGGCGTCTAGTGTATTCTGTGGCCAAGTATTTTCCGCTGATTGCCTCATGGTACGTTTGCCTAAATAATGAGCTTTGATGTAGACCCACAGGACCCGGCCTCTTTTGTCGCTCTGCACCCTCGCTGAAGATAGACCGATGGCGGAATTGAAGGTTGAACGGGGTAAGTAATTTCAGCACGAGCGAAAGGCGGTTTTGATATGTCTCTCTAGGTTTATCTATCGCTCTGGCCTCGGTCGCCCTCGTGACTACGTTGGTTCGGATATTCATTCGTCTCAGGTCAGCTCCACGGAGGGCAAGAGAGGATTACTGGTCACTCCCTCAGTCTCTGTCAGATGTGAGTCGGCACTTCGAGATGCTTTTTGCTTTCTTGCAAGATTTAATCTCGTATCAAGGCGTTGATAATCCTAGGTACAATGGCTGAGGGTTGTGCAGCTGCTTTGTGGACAGTTATTTCCCTAATTCAGGACAATGGCGGTACGCTTATTATTTCCTTCTTCTGGCATAGAATTTATAGACTTTTGTGGCGATTCAAGGGAATGAACAAGTACGAAAGGCACTAAAAATCTCCAATATAGTGGTGTCGTACCTGGCAATCTGGTAAGCGTCGTTTATGTATAGTGTATGAATTCAAAAGGCCTCATGCAAGTAGGTCTGCCAGGATGTCGGTGTTACTCCTCCTTCTGGGCGGAGGCCGCCATGGAACACTCAGAATCTCGATCGCATCGTGGCGCCGCCGACTTGCATTGTGCGGTAATCTGCTGCTCTACATTGGCCTATGTATTGGAATTACGTACCAGAACACCGCTGTCTGTTCCACTCTGGAGAAAGATTCAAAAAGTGTACCCTGCTCCCTCTCGAAGGAAGCCGGGGTTTTCCATATTGTCGGTGAGCATTGCCTTCCAAGCTGATAGCATCAACTTCAAGAGTTTACTCGAGTGTCCCAGTATATCCGGTTGCGACTGCATGGCTTCTATGGATTGCTCACCGAACCATTGACATCGAATGGCGAATGGCGGGTTACAAATGGCGGGTATTCGGGATTTCCGTGGGAGGTGACTTGGTATGTACGCTGATCTCCATCATTCGAGGGGTCATGATTATTGCAGGATCGTCTGGAGTTGCAATTATCCTCGGTATTGTGGAGGTGAGGGGAGTAACCTTTCATGCAAGAATTGGCGATTCATGTGTTTCCAGTGTGGAGTTGCCATACCAATCGCGAACATGCCGATTATTGTGCCGGGACTCTGTAATTTTCTCGAGAATTTACTCAAGACAAAGCCGTCAAGATCACCTTCTCCTGTTACATTCAGAGTGCCAACGGCTTCCCATGAAACCGACAAGGAACAAAGCATTGAATCTTCACGACCAGAAGCCACTGGAGATATTGAGTTACTGGCTCTTCCTTCGTCACCTGTCTCTCCTACTGTTTCTGTGGCAGGATCCACCAGCTCTCTACTCCCCCGTCCAGGCTAGGTGATCATTTGACTGGTTATGCAGTATGTCGATCACGATATGAAAGATATCGATGTACACGCCGAGTAATATATTGAGTTTAATGGATGACTAATCTGATTCACGTGTGATATCTGTTGCATAGCCACACGGCCTGAGAAGCACTCGTAGCACATGTCTTCGACTCAGTTCCATATGGCCTTGACGCAGCTTTTTCTTCGTCACCTCCAATGCTGCGCACTGCGGTCTTCTACATCACAGTGGCAGCCATAGTCTTTGTAGTATTTAACGCTCTTTCTCCAACTTCATTCTATAATCAACGTCTATCCAATATGTCAACCTCTCCATCTGGCTGGCACTCTCGTGCAGCGACTTATCCGCATTCTTTTACCCCAGAACGATCTGCTCTTAAGCTTGCCGTTCTCAGAAACGCTCCTGTAGAGCATGAAGGCTTTACTCTCGCTCTCTTCGACTCACCGGCTAATATCGCGGTGGACGCGGCCGGCAAAGTCCTGGTCGTAGAGGATGTCGATTTTAGGGGTCTACTTAGCTTGGCAGATGAGATAAAGGACTTACCGGAGACGGGGGCGTTCGGAAATAGATGGGTCATCATGCAGCCCACAACCAGTCAACCCATTGAACGTCTTTTGCTACCTGATGAAACCCCAGAAGGTCAGGGTCTCAAAGAGACGAGCGTCCAGGGTTACGATGGTGTCAAAATCCAGTTGAAGAAAGCTGTTGGAGATTATCAGCATCTACCATCGACGCTGTATGACTTGGTTGGGGCAGCCCTCGAAGCTCGAGAAGGCGCGGACGAGGATAGGGACGAGTCAATGATTAATGAAGTCAAGGCCATCCTTGGGAATGTTTTCTAATGTGGGTCCTTGTGTTACTATAGGCCTCTCAGCTCATGGTTACTCAACGCTTCATTGGATAAATCACTACCAGACATGCAGACCTATCGTTTTTCGGGATCTACGTTGTTGTAAAACAGTCTGCATTATGAGTCTCGTTTCTTGACGAACTCTCGACCTATTCTCATGCACTCCGTCGTAAGGGCACATTGGCTTCCCTGTCTTCCAGATATTCATCTCGAGATAAACCCTAAAAAGCAAACCTTGTTTGTTGATAATAGGAGACCAGAGTGTTTCCCGTCAGTGACTAGCGCGAGCTGCCGAGGAAGACACGCAGTGAGGACCTGCCACGGGACGAGGCTATTTTGCCTAGCAGGCTTCTTTCTGTTACTTGTCGTGGCGTTATCATGTCCTCATCATCTCATCATGGGACTTGTTAGTTCCGGTAACTGAAGCGACTATCGATTCTGATGACGGCTCGAACGAGGGTAAGAGCACCACACATTTCATATCGATTTTAATCGAAAATGTATCCTGTCGCTTGAGAGGTACACGTACCTAATCATCTGATTGATCGATGAATATCATCTAGTAATTGGGGCGGGCACAATTGTTTCACGCCACCTAGTCCCTCAGGCTCAAGAGCCCGTGTTGTGATATAAATAACGTGGGGCACGTATATGACTAGTTCTGTAGCAATGATCGGTCTGGCGAAGCAACCCTCTTTCTCACTGCTTGCCATTCACCACTACGAGGTTGTTCTGAGCCCAATTTCTGGGCCCGTTCATACATTTATGTGCGGTGCGTTGTTCCCAAAGGGCCTGGTAAGCCTTCTTATTCGAAGTGTGACTCTGACTTGACTTGTCAGGTTGACGGACTGAACGTTACCATCGATGAGCGATAAGCACATTTCTTTGGTTTATAAACAGGTGGATTGGTTGGTTGTACTCTCAGTCCCCTCACCCATTTGGCGGATATCATGACTACTACTCTTGCCATCGCCCATTTCAACGACGTATATCAAGTTTCTGAGCAGAAACTTCGCGTCGATGGAAAAGAAGAGTCTATCGACGTCACTAAGTTTGCAACCTCGTTGGCTGGTGTTACCTCGAAATGGGACACCAGGTCTGACGGAAGTAAGGACGGGTTGATAGTATTCTCGGGAGACCTGTTTTCTCCCTCCGTCGAGACTTCAGTTACTCGAGGGAGGCACATGGTGGGGTTGCGTTCTCTTGCTCTTCAGATGATTTGGAACTTAACGATTGTTGGATAGCCTCCTATCATTAATGCGCTTGGAGTCGATGTTGCTTGTCCTGGTAAGCTTAGTACTCTACCTCATACGTTTCATGCTAAATTTGTCTCAGGTAACCACGAATTCGATCTGGGTAAGCTCCTTGAATCAGATTTCTGCGTACGAGCTATTGATATGAGTTCGTAGGCTTTCCTCGACTCAAGGAATTGATTGTCGATACGAAATTCGTATGTCGCTTACCTTTTCTCACTTGGAAGTATGCACTGGAAGACGTACTAGCCTTGGCTTCTTAGCAACATCCTTGATACGAAGACAGGAACCGTTCCAGAGACAATGAAGGAGTTTCATGTTTTAGAAAAGAAAGGCGTACGGATCGGCTTCATTGGACTTGTCGAAAAGTACGGTGTTCTAGCTGTTCCAAGGTAACATCCTGATTTTTTTCAAGGGACTGGATTGCTACCATTACTGGATGGCCGGACAACTTCGAATGGCAGGATTTCGTGGAGGTCGGTAAAAAGCTGTCCGCTAAACTCCGTGATCCTGCTGGAGAATACAAGTGCGACATCATCATTGCAATCACTCATTGTCGGTATGTTACTTTGGTTTCATTGGGTTATTCAATGCTAATACGATATATTTTCAGCATTTCAAACGTCAGTCACTGAGGGCTATACCCTACTTTTGTGAATGTCTCTGATCTCTTCTCTAGGACATCAAACTTGCCAGGGCACTTAACGCACTGTCACCAGCCGCGCAGGGTACCCAAGACGTTGCTTCCCAGCAAGGTGTCGATTTGGTCCTAGGTGGACACGATCATGCTTATTGGGTCTCCAAGGGCTTCGCAGAGTGGGAGGGCTTCGATTTACAGACGTCCAATCCTGATGCCACTGATGACCAAGGCGATACGCTGATCGTGAAGAGTGGAACAGATTTCCAGGATCTGAGCGAGCTCATTGTAACTCTCAAAGATACGCCTCAGGGGAGTATTAGAAAGAAGATTATACAAGAAATCAAAGGTGGGTCGCAATGCCAACGTGAGCCTTGAGTGCGTTCTGACTTTGTTAGGCAAACGTATTGTCACTCGGGGAGATGTTTCAGTCCATGCTGGGGTACAAGAAATAGTTAATAAGGAGCTCGGCACGATGAGATCGGCCTTACAAGAAGTGATTTGTAACACTGAAGTTCGACTTGATGCTCGCTCCGAGATTGTTCGTCATTCAGAAGTAAGTTGGTCAATTCTTTCTTAGATCGGCCCTTTTGAGTTAATGTGTCAATTTAGACACCTATCGCAAATTGGTTTGTCGATTGCTTGAGGCACTCCTACGATGAAGCGCTAGCCAAGCTAGGGTATTCAACAGTAGATGGATGTCTCATGAATTGTGGTAGTATACGAGGAGGTCAGATATATGAGCCTGGTATGTTCGGTTAAATATTTTTATCCGGGGTTGCGGGGGTTTTAAATCATCGTAGGACCTATTACCTTAGGCGACCTTATGGTCATGTCGCCATATCCTGAACCCATGGTCGTTATTGAAATTAGTGCGGCTGACCTCTTCGGAGCGATGGAGAACGGGCTTTCTCGTTGGCCTCAGGAAGAAGGGTAAGTGATTGACCTTTTCACATGCATTCATTTTCTCACAATATACTTTCAAGGCGTTTCCCAGCAATCTCTGGCTTCCGTGTCTCTTGGGACAGTAGCAAACCGGCTGGGCAACGCGTTAACGGAATCTGGCTACTTGAGGATCCCAAGCAGCTGGGATCAGACAACAAGCCCATTTTGGTCGACAAGGAAGAAGTTTTACGCACCAGCACTCGCAAGTATTTGCTTATGGTTGGAGAGTACATGGCGATCGGAGGTGATGGATATGTTGATCTCGCTGACAAGAAGTACATTCTTACGACTGAAAATGGTCAACCGAAGAGTGCAGTAATCAGGAAATTCCTCTTGGGTCAGTCGGATCCTCCCTCCAGGCCCATTCCTGATTGACGTTGCAATTTCAGGTGCACAATTCTTGAACAAACAACTCCGCGAGAAACCTGAAGACCGAAAAGGCTTCGAGTCTAAAACGCTGGATGCCATTTCTGGGGTCTCGAACCATCTGAAACAAGTTCGTCTCCCCCGCGTAGTACCAAAATCAGCGCTCCGTTCTATTCCCCTCTTCGGTTCGGCCCTCTCCAACGTGCAGGATATTGTCCACGATACTGCGCAGCTGGTCCTTGATGGGCTGGTACCCGCCGTTCAGTGGTTGATCTCGACCCCGCTTATCATTGCCGCCCACATTATTGCCGACCACGAGGACATGGGACTAATGGACTGCTACGAACGACGAAGAGACTCTATCTTAGGTAAAGATCAAGCAAAGGTAGAAGAAGCGGGAAAGGTTGCAAAGGAGAATCTTCCGGTTATTCACCCTGTTGTAGATGGTCGGTTGAAGGATGTCAAAGGCGCTGCTTGAGAAATGTCGTCGCGAATATCTCGGCTACGTATGTGTTGTATACTACCAATGTGATTGACTCCAGTACTCTTCCAAATTGTATGGATTCCAAGTAGGATTTTCGAGTGATGTTAAGTTGGAGCGTGGCAAACTGTTATGCGAGAACTCGAGCCTTCATAGAGGACTCACCGGACTGAAGGTCTTCACTTTGATGCGAGATGGCTAACGGATTGTACATAAAAGATTCTAACACTGTGTGGACATAAAGACTGCCAGTGGTTTTATCATTGGGCCTTTGTCTTGGTGGGATTTCTATTGTCGGGTGCCACTTCCCCAGTGGGGTTACCATCACCCCTAGCAGTAATTATCAGCTAATTCCGTAAGAATAAACGTTTGCTATGAAATACTTACGGAATCCCAACCGGTTTGCGCTCCTGCCTCTTTCTCTCTCTCCATCTCTTTTGCAGTGCATTGGCCTTCTTTACACAAAGGGAAGATGGATCATAATGCAATCCGTGACAAGTTTCGCGAGGAGAATGCAAAGCTCAAGCGCTTACTGTATAACGTCGAAGTTGAACGTGACAAGCTCTTGTGCGAAAATGTGGATTTACGCGCGGATTTGGAAAAATTAAGGGTGGGTGCTTTGAGACCCTGCTAGAACGATATTATAACTCGCTCATCCCTTTTATACTTACTAGGATGAAGCTTCGCGCGATGTACGCGTTCCAAACGCGTCAGTATTGCTCAGGCAAGAGAGCATTGCTGCTGCTTTGATGGACGTGGAGGACGCTCAAGTTATCGAGGGGTCAAGTGACACCGAGGTTGAGCTATTCCAGGAACTAGACATACCCTCCCCAAAGCAGAATACCTCTGCAATTTTCCTTCGAAAGCGCAAAGCTACGAGGTCTCTGTCACCGGACTTGGAAGGACATTCCAAAAAGCGACAGGCCACCATGACTGAGGTGCTTGGTCATTCCCTTCAATTGTGTTTGCGTCCCTCTATTGACGTTGGTATTCATGACCATATCTTACTGCAGATTGATGGAGATGCTGAAGGGAGCGCGTCTGTGACCACGAATGCTGACCTGGAGGACCTGGATCCTCACGAGAGCCGCGAACAGGACTTGAAGCCCCTTGTGTTTAAAGAAGAGGCGTCAGATTCTCAAGTCATCAAAGCCGAGCCCGACGTCAAACCTTTCTGGGTGCGTGAGTGTTATTCTGACCTGTAAAGTCTAAGCGCTCATAGGGCGACCGCTAGGTAGATTAAACAGGAGATCAAAGTGAACGAATCAAAGGCATTTATGCTTACCACAGCTCAGCTCACCAAATTCACTTCCGAGATGGATCGGTTCCCCATCGAGCCGCCTCCCGTTGAATGCAAATTTCCTAGACAACTTCTGACCGAGATGTTTGGCACCTCTACTATGTCCCTTCTCTGGGAAAGTCAGCCAGAATCCCCTAGAAAATTGCGCTTCATTTTTCCGACATTCGACGTTAACCCATATATGCCTAGCGTTCCGGGTGGCGCGGGACTCTTGTTATCGTGTCGCGAAGAAATGACTGAACACACGTTCTCGTTGTTTATACGAGTGGAGACGAAACCAAGAGCGAGATGGGTTTATGCCGGGGAATATGAGTCGAGACATGTGGGAAATTTGGAGGGAGAGGCATTCCAGGATCAGAATGAAAAGGTACGGATATCGTTTATTTCAGAGTTTTGCTTCTCGTAGTCATGTTGAACCTAATATGAACTTAGGTGAAAGAGACATGGGCGAATAAGATTATAGATAACAAGAGTTGGCCTGTTTATTTTGACATGAAGGCTCGCATTGAATTACGCAAGGAAAGGGAAATAATCGATTCGACGGCCATTGAGGAGAGAGTGGAAATGATTAAGGAGAGGAAGACTGAGTTGCTCACGACAGGTGATGTCATCAGAGCTTTTGAAAGTGGAGAGGAGGTGAGCCCCGCTAACAAAATGCCTTTACGATTGGTTTAATTCCGTTGAATTTTGACAAATGTAGTCCATCAAAGTCATTCTAATGAAGTGCACGGGGTACAACCATGTGTTTGCCCGAGAGATCGAGGAGAAATGGAATCCCAGATCAAAAGGCTCCAGAGCGACACCAAACAGCAAAAAGGCGGCAATCCGTCGAAGTCAAGGCCGCAAGGCAGCAGTCCACAAACACCGAGAACGTCGTTCCTCAGGCCACGAGGAGTCGGATGACCCTCCCCCTTTGCCAGGCATGCCCGAGTCAGATACAGATGGTGCGGCTGAACCACCTGATACTCGGATGACGACAAGATCAATGACTAAGTCTCGAGGAACGGTCGGGGAACACCAGGAGGACGTGGACGAGCGCAAAGTCGAGAACGACAAAGCTGGGCCAGATGCCATGATTCCGGGAGACATGATTCTACAAACATGCGAACAAAGGCTTGCACTACTACCATGGGGAACACTTTAAGGTAATGTTGAATCGACAGTGTGCAGATGGATTTGGATTTGGATTACTCGTTTCGAGATATGGCATGTCTGATCCTATGAGCGAGGATTCAGGCTCATGCTTTTCATGATGTTCGTAGTGTTGGACACGGTATGATTAATTGTATAATAATGGATATTTGAAAGCGATCAAAAGAATCAAGATAGCAAGAGATTGAGAGAAATCGACCAGAAAATGATTGATTGAATCAATCCCTGTTCAAACCTTTAAATATGCTCCCACGAGAACGTCACACTTCTAGTTTCGAACCAGAAGCTGGCTTGCCAAGGGCTACTACTGCTGCGGCTTGCTGCGGTCATTGGCAGTGACTGGGCTGCATCATTGGTGTGAGTGCAGAAGTTATCACTGCCCGATATCTTCGTCCCTCATTCTTTAAATATACCAACCTCACTGCCATGAACATCATCGCCATGAACATAACTCCGAGAGTTTCCAGGTCTGCCGCCGGATCACCCTGATTAGAAAAGGGAAGAGCGCCCGGGTCAGATAAATACTTGCTTCTCAGCTCGTGCTTCTTGGACAGCGCCCTCATGGACAGCACTGGATGGCACGCCCACAGGCGTGCACAAAAGGTTGGTTTTTGTAGTTAGCAATGTTGCTGCGTTGATAATTTGCTGACTCTTTGCTGGTTGTGCGGTTAGGAATCCGATTATTATGCTGAACACGGAGAACAGTATGGCACGGTTGAGCAAGTAGGGCCGATGGAGGAGAGCTTCATTGGTGGTTTCAATTTTCAGAGTCCCCAGCCCTCCTCGTCGTCCAACCCACCCCGTTTGCCTCCAAAACCCTCCAGAAACGGAACACCTCAACCGGCCTATCCTCCTCGAGCGGAATATCCACGACCGACTGACGGAATGCCGAGCACTTACCATGATGCAGGATTTCCTAAACATTTCCGCCCACCTGCTTACTCTCAGCCACCAACGAATCAGCCACATCTCACCGCAGTTGAACGATCTCGGATGACTAGAGTTGCGCGGATGGACCCTTACCTTCAGGCACGTAAGCCTACACTCTCTGCATATTCTACTTACAACTGGTGCAACTTTCAGTTCATGTGTGGTCCGTTGCTCAAGTCAGGGCTATCTTTCATCAGGAGGTTCGCGATTCTCACCTATGGTCTATAGGTTCGATACAATCGATTCAAATCACACCTGGCTCGGTGCCGCACTCATCGTCACTGCGGACTCTGGATCCATCTATGAACCCCACCCCAGACTTTCGTACGAGTGGGATCCTGACAGCCTGACGCCCTCGACTCTTCGCATGATGTTCGGTGATAAAAACGACCAGGGTTATCCTGAGTTTGCTCGAACCGCCTCCTCTAACTCTCAGGATAGGGGTGGGCATCTTCCTTATGGATTGGGTCCTCATCCCGCCGATCCACACTCCACGGCATCCAGCAGCAGATCTAGCTCTACGAGTACGGCCTCCGGCATGCCAGGACCTAACGCCAGGAGAGAAGACTCATATGGCCAAGATATCTGGTTTTATGCAGGTTCCGAGAGGTGCGTTTTCCCGATCACTTCTTAGTTTTGACCAGCACCGGAATCATCGCTTCCTCGTCCCTCTCAGGACTTTCACCTTTTGGCGGTTCATGATCAGGATTCCGCTGAGCGAGCATGAAATGGAGATCACGTATCGCATCAACAATGGACAAGCCATGAATTTTTTCGTCCCTGGCCGGAACCAAAATATGAGATGGGCAGCTCATTCCGTGGGTGACCACCTTGTACGACCACCCTGATTTTAGCTCACATCGGTAGCTCAGTGTAACGGCTTTTCTGCTGGCATCAATCCCGACGATTTCAGAGGACCGGGGTTTCAAAGTGGTTATGATCCAGTTTGGGTGGATCTTTTGAGCCATCATGCTCAAACGCCTTTTCATGCTCTTGTTGGTGGTGGTGATCAGCTTTATTGCGATGGTGTAGCCCGTGAACCGGAAATGCAAGACTGGGTGAACAAGATGAAGCCTGAGGAGAAGAAGCACTTCCCGTTGACAGAAGAGATTAGATTATGCATTGATAGGTTCTTGGTCAACCATTACTGTCAATCGTTCAGGCGCGGCGCTTTTGCTCGAGCCAATAGCTCCATGTATGTAATTTCCCTACCGACTTTGCTAACCGATGCTCATCCGTTCTCTTAGCCCAATGGTCAATATGTGCGGTAAGTGCTCTGGTATGGAAGCAGTCTCAGCTTGTTGATATTGAACCATACACAGACGATCACGGTACGTCACTATTATTCCTTTCTGAGATTCTAGACGTTAATATGGTTCTCGTTCAGATCTAGTGAGCCCCTATCCGTTCCCGAATTTATCACCGCCTCTAATCCGATGATTGTTTGAAGATCGATGGTTTTGGAAGCTGTGAGATAGATTCTTGAAATGGAACCACAGCCTTGCTCACAGTCGATGCAGATCCCGATGATATACAACAAGCTCCCGTATTCCGACAGTACGCAAGTATTATCCTGAGGGAAAGATGAGCACTGACCGGAACTACAGGATCGGTGCTCGAGGTTATTTCTTTTTCTTGTTATTCCAGTGCTTCATTAATCGTGAGTGTAGTTCACACACCTCTTCCGTCACTCATACGAGGTGCATAGCCGAAATTGATGGTTTGAGCGATGCTCCTGGGAAGCATGTCTATCAATCGCTCATCCTCGGGCAAACTGGGAAATACATTCAAATCCCTTCTCATTCGTTTTTGGTCAACATGGGACCGCAGGTATCGTTATTGATGCTGGACTGTAGGCAAGTATCTTTCCTCGATTAACAATGTGTATCGTTACTTAAGGAACTACTAGGGCGGAACGACGCCTTGATCAAGTATGCAGCCCATTTGAATACGAAAAGGTGTTCCAGAAAATTCGTACTTTGCCGCACAGCGTCGAGCACCTTGTCATCCAGACCGGTATTCCGGTTGCCTATCCTCGAATGAATTTCTTAGAGACTGCCCTTGAGTCCAAATTTAATCCATTTGTTTCTCTCGGGCGTAACGGAAGTTTGTCGGGATTTGTGAACAAGTTTAATGCTGATCCGGAGCTGTTGGATGATTTGAATGATCACTGGACAGCAAAGGCTCATAAGGTGCTTTTCTGTCTTGTCGAGCTTGCGTCCTTTGACAGCTGAGCGATTTGTGCTTCTCTAGCAAGAACGTAACTGGTTGATTGAACAGCTGCAGAGGATCGCGATAGTTCAAAGGTTGAGGATATCCCTTGTGTCTGGAGACGTACATTGTGCTGCTGTCGGCGTGTTGAAGACCTATAGGCCGAACAAGCAAGACGTTGATGTTCCCATTGGTCTCGATCATAGGTATATGATTAACGTCGTGACAAGTACGTGTATATCATTTCGCAAATTTCATCCGGGGCCTAACTCTATCATTCCTCAGGTGCCATCGTCAACACACCTCCGTAAGTGATCCGCTGCTCGCCTGGATTATGCTGAACGTACTACAGGCCTAATGGCGTTTTGACTATGGTAAACTCACTTGCGTCCAAAACGCACAAAACTATGCATCACGCTGATACCGACGAGACCATGGTATAAGCGAGCCTTTCGCCACAGTATCCAATTCACTGATTTGCTTTCACTGGCAGATGCCGCTTTTTGGAACGGACACAGATGGATCGTCACGCATGCAGAAATATATCATGGGAAAGAGGAACTGGTGTGCGGTAGACTGGGATCGTGAAACTGGCTGCTTGCACTTTTCTCTGCAGATCGAGAAAGAGAAGGGAAATGGTATAACCCAAGCGTGAGTTCGTTCGATGCCACGTTTCTGGTACTGAGTGGTTTCTGATGCTATATTAATTGGGTTAGGTATCCTACTTTTACGCCGCCGCCTGGTTGGTCCCGTGCGTGAAGCTGCGGCGCGATACCTGAGGAACTATTTGATCCTCGATCATGGTCGTGGCCTCCCTTGCGCAGTCGAAGCCATGTTAGATCCCATTCACTCACAAATACCCCCGTCTCGAGATGTGTGTTTCTCCGCTATGCAGATTTGCAGCGATAACCAACTCCACGGCTTGAAGTTTGAATCTCCATGCAGACCTTGTACAAACAGCAGCCTCCTGTTGTTTGCCGTAACACGGGCCGTAATATGAGAAATAGAAATTTAAATACAATGTCACGTGTGAGATCGAAATGATGGTTGATCCCCGTGAGCTAAAATTAAATACATCGTTTATAGACCCCCACAACTCTGTTTCGTCATGAAAAATAGCTGCGCATCTACTAACTACGACTACCTCTCCTCGTTGCCGACAGACTGCACTCATAATGCTTATGTGCAGGTGGTAGTGTCCCGATGCCACCGCCCCGCCCTTCGTCTTCAAGTATTATTCCCACTGTCAGGCGCCTGGCGTTCCTGATCCTTTTATCTTTAGAACGGTTCTAGTGGCGATTCATTCTCGGACTCCGATGATGTAGACCTTGAAAAACCCGAAGGTGGCTGCCTGTTCGGGACGGAGCTAGTGACGTTATACTTCCCCGTTCGGGAGTTGAAATCAACCAATGGTTGACCTGTTCTTCAAGCTAATTCGCCTGGTCCACGCTTCCTAAATCTTATTCGGTTGCCTAATATCTTACTCTCCTTTGAACCACCATCTGACCAGGTTTAACTGGATTATCCTTCCTTCTGCCTTACGCTGAATTCCACTCCGTTTCTCCTGCCTGCGGCCTCCGATGGCGACCAATGGCGGAGAGTGGCCTCCTAACCTAGCAAAACTAAATGTCACCGAGAACTGTGTCCCAGTGCACACCTCTGGCGCGAAATTTTTTCTAGAGGAAAAGGCTGCCGCGGCGGGAAGGGCACGCGACCAGCCACAGATTGTCATTTCAAATGACGAAGGAGTCTCGGGGAAAGGTATATATCTTATTCCATTTCATTGGAACGACCATTCCAACTGCCTGATTTATTTCTAGAGCTTAAAGTTAACAACAGACACTCGAAGGCCGTTCCGACCATATCTGCCGAGGACCACGGCAAAGTCAAGCCGAATGCCCCTACCAAAGTCGCTCCACGGTCGCTAGTGGGCATTGAACAGGATAGTGTGACTAGACAAGTGCCGGGCTCCATGCCCGCTGGCTCAGTTGCTGCCATTCCCGAATGGTATCGTGTTGGATGGCATCAAATCTCGAGAACGGACGATATGCACGAGGACGAAGACGACTCACGGCAAAGCATGCTTGAAGCCTACCTTGATGAAAAGCTCTATGGTGACTGGTATCACAATGCCGCTGTAATAGCCTTTGTACGTCTTATCCGATCACAATTCAGAACCCCCTTTCCGACTTCTAATTATAAACTTCTTATTTCAGGCCGTTTTCACTTCCCATTTCCTGACTCGCTTTGGTCTCGGATGGGGCTGGGTACTCATTCTCCTCGCCTTTTGCAGCACTTACTACTCTGTGTCTGTGACGTGCACTCGGAGACGTGCCAGAGATGACATTCAACGCCAACTCGTCAAATCTCACCTAGCCTCGGAGCATGAAACAGCGGATTGGATCAACAACTTCCTGAATCGCTTCTGGCTGAATTATGAACCTGTTCTTTCAGCCACCGTTGTCTCCTCCGTGGATCAAATCCTCAGCACCAACACCCCAGCGTTCTTGGACTCCATCCGTCTCACGACCTTCACTTTGGGCACCAAGGCACCTAGGATTGACAACGTTAGGACCTTTCCGAAGACGGACGATGATGTTGTCATGATGGATTGGGCTATCTCCTTCACGCCGAGCGATACCTCAGAGGTAACCCAGCATCAAAATGGGCACAACGTCAACCCGAAGATTACCTTGTCAATTCGAGCCGGCAAGGGCCCTGCGATGACAACTATACCTATTATTTTGGAAAACATCACGTTCAGTAGTTTGATGCGGGTCAGGCTAAAGCTGATGACGAATTTCCCTCATGTTCAAGTTGTGGATATGTCCTTCATTGAGCAACCGGTCATTGACTATGTCTTGAAGCCCATCGGCGGCGAAAAGTATGGTTTCGACATTGCCAATGTGAGTGTGCGCCGAGTTTCTGACAGGTCTTTGTCTAATGTATGTAACTAGATCCCGGGTCTTTCTTCTTTCATTCGGAGTATGATGCACTCGACACTTGAGTCGGTGGTGTATGAGCCCAATGTCTTCACGCTCAATCTCGAACAGCTCTTATCTGGTAAACCTCTTGATGCGGCCATCGGTGTTCTTCAAGTCACTGTCCACTCTGCTAGCGGGATCAAGGCAACTAAAATTGGAGGCGGTGTACCCGACCCCTTTGTTAGTCTTTCAATCAACGAACGTGCGGAGCTTGCTCGCACCAAGTGCAAGCGGAACACGTATGTTACTCTTTTCGACCACTGATACGCTCCCTCATTTTCCTATTCCAGGTACCATCCAACCTGGACAGAGACCAAGTTTCTTCTGGTCAATTCTATTGGCGAGAACCTTACACTCAACCTCTGGGACTTCAATGATCACACGAAAAACACACTTCTCGGCACTGCGACTTTCGACATGAATAGACTTGGGGTCGACACTTCGTATGAGGGTATTGTTTCTCCTTTGTTGAGAGATGGAAAGGTGCATGGAGAACTGCGTTACGATGTTGAATACTATCCGGTCTTGGAACAGCCTGAGGGTTCGACTGAGGTTCCCGAATCCAGTACGTGCTGGAAGCTTGATCTCAAGGCGTGTGACTAAAAGGTTCTTCATGCAGGTGTTGGGATTGTCCGTCTCGTCATCCACCAGGCCAAAGACCTCGATCAATCAAAGTCACTCTCGGGTTCCCTCAATCCCATCGCGAAGGTCTTCCTTGGGAATGACACTGACAATGAAGTATTTTCAACACCTTGCTTCAAGCACACCATTTCGCCTGTCTGGGAAGCACCCTACGAATTCCTCTGCCCTGATAAGGACTCTTGTGTTATCACGACCAAAGTCATCGACGATCACGATTTCCTCAAGGACCCTGTCATTGGTTATACGTCTGTCAAGCTAGTGGATCTGTTGAGTTGTATGGGTGAGGCTGGGAGGGATTGGTTCCCGCTTAGTGGTGCTACGACTGGTCGGGTTAGGATTACCGCTGAGTGGAAACCGGTGGCCATGGCTGGTAGTCTGCATGGCCTTAACCAGTATCGGTTCCCGATCGGTGTTGTCAGGTTGAACTTGGTTAGGGCTACGGATGTCAAGTACGTTGCGACCCCTCTTCGGCGGTAGCATCTGTTCACCTTTCTTTTAGGAACGTCGAAGCTCTACATGGCGGAAAGGTGAGAAACAACATATAGTATGTACGATTGTTGCTGATGATCGCACGTATTATACAGAGTGACCCCTACGTTCAAGTGATTTCAGGCGACTCTGTCAAAGGTCGCACTGAAGTTGTCAACAATAGTAAGGTTTAAAGACAACGTTTCCAATTTCGGCTAACATGGGTTTAGACCTGAACCCGGTCTGGGATCAGATCATCTATGTTCCAGTCAACTCGCTCAAGGAGGCTTTCCGGTTGGAATGCATGGACTATCAACATCTGACAAGGGTAAAGCACTAAACACGCTCCAATCATAGGATGCTGATGATCAATGTAGGATCGCTCACTTGGTTCCGTCGAACTTCGTGTTTCCGATCTCGCCGAGGAGTCCAATGATCCCAAGTATCCCTATCGGTCCACTGGCGTCAAGTCTGCCAATGATACCCTCCGCCTGGATAATGGCGAAGGTTACAAGGGAACTCTCACCTACACTGCACAATTCGTCCCTGCTTTGGCCCTCAGAGACCTCACCTTTAGCAAGGAGAGTCAATCACCCGCTGCTCCTGATAGAGTCCCTCTCAGCAGAACTAGTTCGAGGTCTTCCTCCCGTAGTGGATGTCAGGCTGCGCCTCAGGGCGTTACAATAAAAGTCACTGACCATGGCAATGAACGTGTTTCCTCGATACCAGATGGTCTTCCCGTTATCGGTCCTGTCGCGGACGCACCGAGTAATGTGGTACCAAACGGTGAAGGAAATGGCGTTGCCCCTACCGATGGAGAGCCCGAGGAAGGCACTAGCTTCGAGAAGAAACATAATGCGGAACGTGGTGTTGAGATGAGTATCGAGGACACACTTACTCAACGTGAGTGCTCCTCAGCCACATGTTCGTCTAGTGACTGATACATCTTTGGCGACAGAATCTGGCATCGTTGTGTTCAACATCATCTCAGGCAATTTGGCCAAGAAAGCACGGCTCGAAGTGCTTTTAGACGATGGTTACTGGCCGTGCTTCTCTACCCACAAATCAACTAGCACTAATGCTCACTGGGGATATGTTGGCGAGGGCTTCATCAAGGAGATCGATTTTAGCCAGATCTGGTTCAAGCTTAATGAGGCTGATGAGGGCACGAGAGAGGATATTGTTGGAGAGTGGAAGGGCGATGCCAAAGATTTCCTCAAGAAGGCTATTGTGAGTCTTCCCCATAGTTATGTCGTATTTTTGGTTCTGATCATGATTTTGTTAGGCAGCTCCTCAAACTATCACCTTAACTAGAGACCAAGATCACCGTACTTCGACGATCCTGGTTGAAGCTCGATATATCCCCGTTCCCATCAAGTTGGAAGAGAGGGAGACCGTCAGTAGTAAGTGGTTGGTCGAACTATCAATTCGAGTATATTTGACACTCTTGTAAAGATATGGGCATTCTCAGAGTCGACCTCCTCAACGGTGATGAAATCCGCGGTGTGGACCGAAGCGGTAAATCGGACCCTTACGCAGTGTTCACCCTCAACGGCCAAAAAGTATTCAAATCTCAGGTCAAGAAGAGCACTCTTGCTCCTGAGTGGAATGAGGATTTCTCCTGTATTGTTGTACGCTCCATACCATTTTTCCAAAAAAAAAAACTAGTTTTGCTCATGCCATCCTAGCCATCTCGGGTCACTGCCGACTTTACTGTTGAAGTCTTTGATTGGAATCAGTTTGAACAAGCCAAGCATCTCGGCGAAGCCCGAATTGACCTGACCGATCTCGAGCCTATGGCATCGACAGAACGCACCCTCCCTCTCGTTCACCCCAAACATGGGGCTCATGGACATGTTCGCGTCCGCCTGCTCTTCCACCCCCAGATTCTGGCTAAAGCTCGCCAGAAGACTTCCACCCTCAGTAACGTAGAACGTGCCCTGACTCAAACTGTCACCCACATTGGTGGTCTACCTGTGTCCGCTGCGACGGGCGTCTTTCAGGGTGTCACCGGTATCTTCAAGCATGGTGATAAGCGCGATGATGATGTTTTACTTGTGCCCGATCTGCCTGCTGGACAATCCTCACACCCTGTCGGCACACCTGCGTCGATGGGTAACCAGAGTGAACCCTACCCTCAACATGGTCAAGACCTTTCGACAGGGAGTTATATTTCGTCCCAACCTGGAACTCTTCGTGTTACGGTGCTGGAAGCGAAGGACATATCGTCCCATAGTACGAAGGCGTATGTCACCTTACGTATCAGTGGCAAAGAATATAAGACCAAGCATGTTCACAAGACGGCGACGCCCGTATGGTGAGCTTTACGTCTGTTATAGCTGAGACATTTACTCAAGTTCTGAATGCACAGGAACGAGTCATTTATTTTTTCTGCTTCCACGACCACCACCAAAATCTATACCTGCGTTCGTGACCACAAGACTCTCGGCAAAGACAAGGAGTTGGGCTCGGGAGAGGTTGATGTAAGAGTGCTGAATTAACATGATGCGAGCCTCTACTGACATCAAGCTGTAGATTTGGAGACATATCCAACCACACGGAGTCTCATCGGCGGATGTATCTCTTGAACTACGCCATGGAGGTCTTATGAAGCTCCGGCTTGAGTTTGACCCTACTGTACATCCCAGGCGCAGTAGCTCGATATCAACAGGCGAACATGTCAGAAAATCTATGTCATTCATTGCTCCGTCCCGCTTCAGCATACGGAGCCGCCGGCCAGGAACTGAAGGTGATGATGACTAGTCGTAGTTGATCAAGTCATTACTTTTTGCACAACCATTTCTGGATTACACTCACTTTTCCTTTTTCATTGGAAGACCTTTCATGTTGTATTTTTTGCGCAATTTTTTTTCTTGGTGGAACCTCTCTTTTTTTTACCTATGGATGCCATGCTATCGTAGAGCGTTTTTGCATATTTGCTTTCGTGCCTCAATACTTTCTATTGCTAGTTAATTCCGTAGCTATCGGTAATATGATATGAAGTTATGTTCACGGCTTACTGGCTAATGTAGCGCGATGCCATTGGCAGATGAAACACCGAAGGAAAGCTGCGATATAGAACTCCGGAAGTTGAGGCCTCTAAAGTGATGTTTCAAACGTTATTTCGGGTGTGCATTTGACCGTAGGGACAGAATTATCCTTATCAGGGGGCCTTAAGCCTTATCCTTCAGTGTGACATGTCCTAACACGTGTCGAGAACATGGCTGGCCAACGTGTGATTATTCTGAGAGGATCTCGAGTTGGGGCCCACATCTCGTTTTCTATCACGGAGTTCCCTGTTGTGTGTTGGCAATGCCGCAAGTAGCGCCGAGGTTTAGTAGTTTTCCTCGTCGTCAATCGCCGTAAGTACACGTCTTGAGGGCGAACACAATCATTCTACAGCCCCACAAAAATTTGATTTACCCGATTCCGACACCTCGTGGGACTGACAACTCGCTTTAAGTCTCTGTAAATTCCAATCCACAAGCTCAAGCACCACGACTCCAACAAGCCTCGGCAAAGAAGGCTCGGAATCACCGTTTTATGATGTGTGGCTGTGCCGCCCGGTTATCCGGGGATTCGACACCCACACCCAACGCTGCTTATAAAAAAGCGCTCACTCCTAAGTATGCTTATCTGTTATCTTTCCTCTCAATGCACACAACACGTGTAGGGACAAAAGTACTCTGTCGCCCATAGGCCAGGTGTCAAGCAGCGGACAGTAGGAATTTAAGGACGAATTCCTAAACACAGCGTTATCTCCTAAAGCCACTCGCCGAAACGTTCAACCGGATTTTCGTCTCGTACTTACTACAATCATATTGCGCCGCAGCTCATATACCATTCTGCTCCTCTTGCTTCTCTTCTCCCATCCATTATGCTCTCCAAAGGCCATGTTCAGCCTCACCACAATAATGTTCCTCGCCGTCGTCAGCGGACACGCTCGCCACCCAACGGCTCTGCCCATATGAAATCCAAACCTTCATCTGTTCCGCCTCCTGAAGTACGGTCCTGGGCTTCTCCACCAAAGAAATCCTCCGTTGGTGACTCGACTGGTTCAACGAGGTCTACAGCGTCTGGTACTACGTTAGGAGAAGACAGAGGCGACCGCCCATCTCCAAGGACGCCTCTCACGTGCCCATCGGATGCAGAGTGTCTTCCAGCAAATATCCTCGACCTAGACAAGTTTCCTCCTTCAATACCACTCGTAGAGCGCCTGTCGCCGAACTTGGTTTTGGGAGTTACCTGTGATAACGAGCCTACATCCCCATTAGGCATTCTTCTGCCTCCTGGTCCTTTGCCCTTTACCCTTCCCAATGCCACTTCCAACGCCCACGCACTCTCGAATACTGTACAAATCTCACATGTTGCTGTCGATAGTGCTCGTGGCCACCTAGAACCACGTGCCGCAAACGTGCCTAGGAGGCTCAGTCGCGCACAAAGGGAAAGAGAAAGAGCTAGACGACGGTGTTTGCAAGAGGTAATTGTCGGATCAAAGGTGTGGATCGCTTTCGATTCGACTTCGGGGTGTGCGGGACCCGCCGATGACAATGATGACGATGACGACGACGACGAAGATGACAGGGACTTGACCTCTGAAGAAAGGAAGGAACGGGATTGGATGTGGGATTCTGAGGGGAAGTTCGGATTTTCTGGTGTTATTCGGGTGAGAGTGGGTAGGAGGCACGGAGATTGTCTACGAAGAGGGAATTTTATCAAGAGGGATAAAGACGGTAACACCGAAACAAAGGACGCGGCGGAGGAAGGGGAGGAGATCGAGCTGGTGATTGGGAAAGAACAGGCAAAGGCGTACGACGATTCCGGAATATCCGCTCTTACGAATTTACAACTCGAGGCCGCTGCATCTTTCCTCGTGACCCATCGTCGAAAGAAAAACGGGAGTGGGAAGGTACTCATCACCGTACCACCATCACGATCAGTCGAAGCGCTCTCTATCGCTCTATTCGCTCTTGCTCTCCCTTCCACATCATCCACGTCCCCTTATTACCCTCACTCACCCTCTTACCTCTCACGACTCCGGTTTCTTCCTGGTATTCTCGAGCTAGAGCAAAGTCAAGATGTCGATGTCGTCGATATCACCGGCCCAGAGTCCGGCTCTGATGGACCTACCGATCAAATACGAGATAGCAACCCCAGATATACCCTGATTCAACTTGCGCTCTGGCATTTACACGATTTAACGATCCCAGTTGCGGGTTATGATCAAGATAGTGGCGGAGGGCTCAAGTTGGAGTGGAGAGGGGCATTGTCATTGGATGGGGTTGAAAGACTGGAGAACCTGGTATCGTCTCGTTAAATATATCGACCTTTACGGGCGCATTCATAGATTGAGGATATCTTCAGCACTACGGATAGAACAGAACACTGCTTTGTAGACTGTAGAGTATTATTGGTATCGCTTCACTGTAGCATAATTGGCACGCATTTGACTCAGGACATTTATAGGAATCTAGGTAGCCTTTTTTGTACGTTGAGGTGCGAATCCCTCAACAACCCGCTCTACAAGAAAGCAGCTACAATAAGACACGTTCTACTCAGCCGTGATCCTAACTCGACCAGTCTTGCCACCAATAAGCGGGTACCAATCTCTCCCAGCCTCACCCATGCAGCTCAACAGATCAACTAGTTTGACAGACATATACCCAACGGCAGGGTCCTTGAGGAAATCACGATCGTCAATGTCTTCAGTCGTGATAACGCAAGAGTCTCATCAGGGCAGAGGAATTCACAAAGTGCTTCCCAGACAGGCAAAATGGTGTGTTTGAAGCAAGATGTTGAAAACACTTCGTTGTTGGTGTCATTCCGAGGAAAACCTTTGCGAAGGGATTGAGGGAGCCGGAAATGACTTTGATTGATCGAAGTCTTTGGCTTGGTAGATGACGAGGTGAGCGATGCCAACACCTGGATGAAGAACCTTTCAGTCATAGTTATTGGGATAAAACATTTGGCGCGTACTGGATTCGGGAAACTCGATTGATCCCAAGACTGGATAGAATTCACCGTCGTAACGTAGTTCTTCACGCACCTTTCCGTCTCTCGATAAAGGAGAAATGATACCCTCGTACGATGCATCAACCGGGAGTTTCTTCATGTCGAAAGTCGCAGTCCCGAGAAGAGTACTTTTCGCGTAGTGGATAAAGTCCCAGAGATTGAGGGTGAGATTCTCGTCAATCGAATAGACCAGAAGAAACTTGGCCTCTGCTCGGGCTGGGGTAGTAATTAAAATGGAATAATGAGTAAGTGCGGATCATCGAAAACAGGATCAGCATACATGTTCCACCTACACTTGGTGCGGGCAAGCTCCGCACATTCGCTGACAGAAGGGCAAACGAAGGGGTCAGATTCAACATCTAGTTCTCGTTGCCTTGATTCCGCTAGCACAGTTACTGGAAGAATGCCGATAGTCGATGGTCGCATCGGGGGGGGGGTTACCGGATAGAAGGTGGTTAAGATTATGGGCGAGCTCAAACATCATCAGCCCAAGTGCAGAGTCCATCGTCTACCAAGCGGAGGAAGAACACCTCGGGACGCAGGCACATACATTACACAAAACATTTATTGAGGTACGAAGTTGGGTAAAGCAAATTTCCAGTCAAGTTTGGGTAGAGAGGAAGTGGCCGCGAAAAATGGCGAGGCGTCTGAGTCATGCCGATTTTATAGGACACGCCGCTAGTACACCAGGTATCCGCCAAGGGGAGTTGGCCTGAGGTACGGGTGGGCAAGGATGGATGTTGTTGGGCTTAGGGTTCCGCTGCGTGCACATCTTCGATTTTTGGACTTTGGAGCGAGGTCGTGATAGCGATCGATGAATAGAATTGACTTTGGGGTGGTTGAGGCAGGGCAGAGGGGTTAAGGGACGCGAGGAATGCACACCTTACTACCGACATTCCAAAGATACTCGTTCCTCGAGATACCTTGCTGCGGGTATGTGTATACCTTCATGTAAATCGAGAGAGAGTGACGGGGTTCAAACGTTCAAGGTCCATGGGCAATGTTTGAGGTTCTTTGATCAGTTAGCCAGGACGACATGACCTCGCAAATGTATGTTGGAGTCGAAGCGAGATAGTCGTCGTTCACGGGTAGTAGTGGTTCCATCTTGTACGAACGATGTCGAGGTAGATCTAGGCGCCTGACGTCCGTCAGTGAGTCCCGCTCATGAGCTAAGGTTTTGGATCCAGCATATATACCAGTCAACGCTTATTGGAGAGGGATACGCCGATGAGAACTACTACGCCGACTTCAAGATGTCGAAAGCAAGTCGTACCCTGAATGCACATGCAGTGAGTAGAGGAGAGCATTGTGGGAAATAAAACAATGATCGTCAACTTGTAATTATGTGCCACGAGTCTAATAAAAACTGTTTGCTCGCGGATGACTACAAGAGATAGGATCTCTCGCGCCTGCATGGCAGCTTACGCGAAGAAATGGATGAGGGGACGAACTACCGGGACTGCGGACGGTTGCTCGAACTTGCCCGGATAGCATAATCTATCGGAAAGACTGCCGTTCACGCTCAAAGGGTGCAATCACATCAGTCATTGACCAATCCCCTCCATTAAAGGAGAACGGGGATCTTTAAAGGTTTGTCAATACACAGGCTATATCATTCACCTTCATCTTCGGGTACTTGAGCAATAGGACACTGGATAGCCACTTCGATCATATTTCTTTCGTATCTACAAGACACTTATATATCATCAAACAGCCCAGTAACATTCCTACTACTTCAGTAGCCGTACAATCTTCACTCAACGCAACGCCATTCACAACAGGGAAACACATCCAGTGCAATCTTCGAGGTCCTTAACACCGGCTCTACCCCCGGGCAATAATCCACGCCTGAGTTGGATCAGTGGCCCTGCATGGTTGCGCAATGACATTTCGGTTGTTAATCCTAGTCGCACACATGCCCGAAGCTGTCCTAAGAGTTCGATCAGGCTGATTGTAGGTCCAAATTTGATTCGGATCTCTGGCGGGAGGGACAAGTGTAATTGAGGCTGCATGGAACGCATATTAAATCAGAGTGGTAATGGCAGAAATTTGAATAGACGCACAGCTTCCCTGAGTCGGAGTGAGAGCAAACACCTGTCCACTGGATTGGCGAGCAAACACATGGCCATCACCAGGATAGATCCAGGTCGCAGTCGGCGCCCCACAGGGTATAACTATGGCAGGTGCCCCTTGCTGAAATGGAGCAAATCGACAATGAACACCTCACAGAAATCAAGGGAACTCGCAGGAAGACTCAGCGTACCGCAAAAGAGGGATAGCCAGCACATAGAGATTGATCCTGAATGCTACGAATATGGAACGGCGAGCCGGCTGGTAAGCCAAAATCGGCTGCAGCAACTGCAGCAAAAGTGAACAAAGTCAAGAGTTTGGTAAGCATAGTGGGAATGTGTAGGAAGTGAAGTCTGATATCTGGGGGTTAACTGTCTGGAGTCAGAGGAGATGTTCAAGCCCTTTTATATTATTTCTTCTGCAGAACAAAGCGCTACTATTAGCGTCCCTAGTGCCGGGAATTCCAGGTGCAGCACCCTCGTGTTTCTCAGCAGCAGGTAATACCTGCTTTGGATGTCGTGCGGGGGCTTCTTGGCAGGGTGCTAGTCGTAATGTGGTCTTAATGAGTCTCCTCGTTCGCCCGTTGAATGTCAGAATTTGGTTGTTGTTTAGTTAGACCAGAAATGTGAATGATAGATACTTGTGAGGCGAACAAGCGGGAAGCAGCTGAGGATGGCACCTATTCAGGTAACTTCCAACAGGTCGGATGTGGACCACAGCACCCGATACTAATATGTTTTAGGAGATTTGACACTTTTGAGCAATATCAAAGTCAACCGGGGAAGGAATGGGGGCTAGCACCAACTCGAATGTAGCCAGAAATAATTTTAGATCACTAAGAGAGTACCCGGATGCGGCAGGATTGTATTTGATTGATATTGACGGTCAAGAAGTGCTTTCTACCCAATAATTCAGGTGGAATACATATGTTGGAAATAGTGGGCAAATGCGTACAGAGTCCACGAGTGTTCCTGCGTATTTATGATCGTGTATGTTGATGTGGTGACATTTCATAGGCCAGATGAGTGTAGTAAATCCCTTTACCATTGTTTTCTTGTATTTTTGTGCTCGACAGATGGGTTAAATACCGTGGAATCTTATGTCGTGGTCCTCAGTTCAATTCGCGTGCCCGACTTTGAGAGCCTGGGTTTATAGTTATGATTCGTCCAACAATAAATTGCTCCATCTGAGTCCATGCAGTCGGGCAGAACAGCCACTGGCTCGAGGTGGGACTGGGGTATTTCAAACATTCAGAGTTTCGGGAGCCTGTCTTGCTTCCGAGTTGTATCCCGAGCTTGGAATCGTCCGGAGCCTTCCTGGAGTACTAGTATAATCAGACCCTGCATTATTCGGGAGTGAGGTTTTCATTACCTTTTCCTTTTACCTTAAACTTCCAAATTGACATAACGATTGCCACCAGTCCCGATTGCCAGTACATAACACCCGCTCATACGCCGTAACTCTCTTGCCAAGCCAAATTGGCTCTCGAAACTACTGAGTCTATTTCCTCTCTGTGACCGCCGCAGATGCTCGGAAAGAGCATTAGTGTAATCAGAACCTGAATTATTCGGAACCAAAGTTTTCATTCATCAGGTTTTTCATCCGTCTCAGTTGAAGAAGGTATTGCTCCGGCCTCGTTGCTCGAATCAATGCGATTAGAAGATTATGAGCACAACAATGTAGCTATCCCTCTTCGATTTTTCGCGGCGGTCAGCAGACTCGCTACGGATTCGGACGAGGCTGCTTTGTCCTTGGGGTCTGAGGATTGGTGTTCCTACATTTCCATCGCATCTGTGATATTTGCGTCCACTCTCCCCAACCTCACAAGGCCACAAGTGCGGTGATTTCTTCGCTGATGTGCTTCCTCATTTCAATGGCAATGTTCCATTGACCGCCCTGTACAGGACAGGCAAAACACCCTACGCTCTACTCAGTTTTTCAATATGAGGTCAACCTTACCTTCACTGCTCGACCACCATCACCAGTACTGACTGACTCCTCATGTTTGTCAGGACCGATATGATAGAATTAAGTGACTCAAATAAAACGTACTGCAATCGGTTTAGGGAGGTCAATGTGGTGTTTAGGACAGTACTATTCGGGCAGAGAAGGATCATTTAGAATGCGAAATGGCTGACCTGTGCGACAAATTGAGGTCACTGTGAGGGATAGCGATACTTAGTGGTGATGGAATTGATCACCAATAATCCTTGACGCACATACCTTCAATGCGTGGCTCTGATTCAACGGAGATCATAGACACCAGACTCGACTAACTCCGCTGTATTCAAGGCAGTCCGTTTCATTGTCATTATCATCTTACAGTAATATCAGCGACTCTACCCGCAAACCACGCTTCAGAAACCACGCCCTTTGATCTTTCGGAGAAGCCCAATCTTGCTCATGCCCTAAAGAGTACCTGTAGCCATATTAAGCACCATTGATGCTGGGGAGACGGACCGTCAGGGGACTAACCTCCAAAAAAGTTTCGAAATGCATGTCCTTGATAATAGATTGATCGCATTCTCGAAAAAAGAGCCTGTCACTGCAAATAACCGACTCTTCATCGATCCAAAGCTCAACTTCGCCTGCGGAGATTCGGAGATTCGGGGGTCAGTCTTACTGAGTTCGTAAAGGATTATGCGGGCAATCGATACCGCCCGTGCGACCAACGTCATTCAGCTTAGTCCTACATGCAACGGAAACTCAGTTTCCGACTGCCTTTTGCCATTTGTAGGCACCCCTGCCAGCAGAAAGCCCATATTTCGTATTTCCAACGAATTTCGGAGGGGTTTTCTTCAGGATTTCCGATTCATTTTTGTCAGTCAGGGGAAGATATGTATAAAGCTCTTCTAATCCAGAGGTTCTACTAACCGTCCAGAGGCTGAGTTGCCCTATTACATCTCTCACCGTCACATCGGCTGCATATCGAAGCATTGGCATCTGTGGTCCTGCCGGCCACCAGTGCAGCTGTACACGAGGTTGCCAACGCCACCAACTGAGGATCGGAATAAGTCTTAAGGAACGGAACATGCCGTTGGGCACTCACCATCCTGGAAGCTTGCCTCCTTTGACCTAACCCCAACCCCTCTGAAACATCATTCGATAACTCATTACGACCTCCGTGGCCCTCTTTCCAGTGAAGCTTTTTCGAGAATGATTCTGGACCAGAGAGATGAAAGCTGAATCCACCTGGCCCAGTTGTGTCGAGAAACTAAAATCTCTAAATTCAGAGGACTATTAGATAGTGCGCGACAATTAGTATAGGTTGATGGGGCTGGGTGGGGAGAGTGGGGCAACGGTCAGGAATATCGACTGAGAATTGAAATGAATTTAGGACACTTCCTGTTTCAAAACAAATGTATCAACACGCCTCGAGCCAATTTCGAGGTGGACTATCGCAAATATTGAGGTACACCACCTGCGTTCAGCAGCACTGGGGACTGGCTAGTGCTCTGGGGACAACAGGGATGTAAACCACAATGATACTTTGAGAGACTTGGAACTTTTGACGAATATCAGAGCCAATCGGAAAAGGAATAACTTGTACACCGGTGACTTTGCCTATATCCACACCCATCAGGCAGAACAGCCACGGGATTCAATGCGGAACTAAAGCGCTTCAAGCTCCGGGAGCGTCTCCTGCATCCAAGTTGTACCCGGGCAGCGAGCATCCTGGTCCATTGCCAATGTATTAGTTTAATGAAACCCTGGCATATTCGGAATTAGATGTTTCATTTTCATTTTCGCCTACCCCAAACTTCTAAGTAATAAACGATCCTTCTCTCCTTCAAGCTCGAAACACCGGATGGTGAGTGAGTCTGTTAATGCGGGCTGAGGAACGTTATCGTGTGAGCTCGAACGTGGCATTTGGCGAGCATGAGGGATGGGAGAGTTGAGCGAGAGGGGCAAAAGGGATATATTGTGCGTTGCAATACGGCCACGAGGCGGAAATTCCGGCTGAACGTTTCGGTGGGTGGCTCTGGGGCTGAAGTGGTGTGCTTGCTCGAGTGGGGTGTTGGAGTTATTTCGTTGCCAATGTCATTTCTGAAGAAGAGTGTCATGAAGGGATTGAGGCAGTATCAATCCTACAAAAATCCAACCCTGGATAAGATTCAACATTGTAAAGCAGTTCTCCAGAACCGATACCCTCGTGCAAAGCAGCGACCGCAAGCTTACTCAGGTCGAAAGTCACAGTGCCCAGAGAACTTGTTATGGTCGTGTGATCAACATCAATGGTGAGATTCTCGCCGACGAAATTGATTGGTCTCTGTCCAGGTTGGATGGTACCTCAAATAGGAAAATGAGCGAATGTGGAATTGGCCTGACATGTGGGCGAGTGGGCAAGAATGAGGGTTATTGGGTTCAAAATACCGCTGAGTGCAACCCTTAGACCCCCAAACTTCGTAGTGAAGTCGTGATAGCCATTGATGAGTAGAACTGGATTTAAAACACTGGCTGTGGCTAGGTAAGGGGAACCAAGAACGAGGAAGGGTAGAGACCAATAATTTTGCGCACCTCATTACTGACATTCCAAAGGTGTCCGTGTCGCGAGGTACCTTGTTGCCTCCATGAGTCAAACTCCCTTTCGCACCTTTCCAGCCTCTCTGTCCCACACACCACAAGCGTTCCTGCGATTCGGCTGAGGCTCAAATAAGCCGCAACGAAACACCATCGAGGTGAAGTGTACATGTTCACCGTCGAAACTAATGTTGTGGTTTAGAGCTGATGAGTGTGAGGGATATGTGACTTAGAGAAGGATATAGTCCTTGTGCTTGTGTATGTGCCTGGGAAGATAAGAGTTGCAACGACGAAATTGTGGTGATGAGGATAATGCGTCTCAAGGTCGATTCAGGGCGAGGAGAGCGCGGGAGACGGTGGGGTGGCATCGTATCAGCCCAGCGCTGAGCCCGACACAGCGGGGAAGGAAACAAGGCTAGAGACACAAAAGGTAAACGGTAAACAGATGAACATTTAAGATATCGTACACGCATCTTCACACGCCAGATTGGCTCACCCAATCAAACAGATTTGATGAATATACTTAGCAAGCTGGAACGCCTGAAAGATGTAAAGACAAAACACCTTGTCTCGGGATATGGTGGTGAAAATGCTTGAGTTTGGTCCATTATGTCAATTAACGACCGATTTCATCCATTGAAGGTGAACGGAAGCCTTACGGTTAGACATGAAATCCTATTCCTCAAGCTCCCAATATTGCTATCTGATAACAGTTGATCATTCACTTTCACAATCTGCGGGTACTCGAACAAGAGAACACTGGATATCCGCTTCAATCATGTTTCTTTCGTACTGTCTACAAGACACTCGGCATATCACGAACCAGCCTAGACACACTCCTACTGATAGTAATCCAACGCAACACCATTCATAACAGTAGAGTATATCAATATTCGGGTAGCGCTATCTACGAGGCCACTGACGCCGGTTTTCTAACCCTGGCGAATAGACCACGTTTGAGTTGAATCAGAGGCTCTGCATGGCCGCGCAACGACATTCCTGTCCGACCTAGTCGCGCACAAGCCCGAAGCTGTCCTGAGAGTCTGATCCTGATTGTAGGTCCAAATTTGAGTCGGATCTGTGCTGGCCAGTGGGGCAAGCCTAATCGAGGCTGTGCGGAATACGTATTAAGGCAGAGTGGTAATGGCAGAAATTAGAGGAGACGCACAGCCTCTAGGAGTGAGAGCAAGCCGAGTTGGGCCACCGGTTCGCGAAGCGATCAAACGGCCATCACCAGGATAAGTCCAGGCCGTAGGCGGCGCGTTACAGGGTAAGACTGCGGCAGGAGCCCCTGACTGAAATCAAAAAAACCGACAATGAGCACCTCATAGAAATTAGAGGAGCATGCAAGAGGATTTGGTGTACCATGCCAAACGGATAGCCAGCACATAAACCTCTGTCCTCAGTGCTAACAATATGGAATGACGCGCCGGGGGGCAGATTAAAATCGGCAGTAGCAACTGCAGCAAAAGTGAACAGAGTTAAGAGTTTGGTAAACATAGTAAGCATGAATGTGGGAAGTGAAGTCTGAGACTTGAAGGTCGACTTGACTGGAGTTGGAAAGGGGATTCAAGCCCTTTATATACCTCTTCTGCAGAACAAAGCGCCGTTAGTGCCACTCCCTGTGGACAGGAAATATCAGATGTACCCTTGTATTTGTCTACGGCAGGTGATACCCTCTGACGTCGTGTGGCGGCTTCCTTGGAGTGTGATATCGATTTCAAAGGGTCTTCTAGTCAACTTTGTCGTATTATGAATGTCAGGGTTTGGGTGTTGTAATTAGACCAGAAACCTGGATGACGAAAACTTCGGGGCGAGCAAGCGGGAAATAAAGGACGGCACATATTCGGGTGACTGACACCAGGTCGGTTATGGACCACAAAATCCGACACTGATATGCTTTTTTCTTTTTTCTTTCTTGTTTTTTTTTCCTGGAGGGGGGAGTTGAAACTCTAAGGAATATCAAATTCGGTCAGGGAATGAATGGGATCCGCGTCAATGACGAAGGTATAGTCAGAGATTATTTGTATCACTAAGGGGGGCTCGGATATGGTGGGATTATATTTAAAAGATGAACGAGGACGAATCGATGACGGTCAAGGAGTACTTCTGCTCAATTGTCATAAATATGAGAATATTGGAAATATTGGGGAACGCATGTTGAATCTACAAGTACGTCGATCGATCATTTAGTTTTCTATCATGCATGTTCATATGGTGATTTCTCACTGTCTAGACAAACCCCTTCTCCATCGTTCTCTTGTACTTTTGGGCACCACAGATAGGTTAGTGAATACCGCAGAATCTTGCGTCGAGACCCTCAGCCCCTGTGCGTTCTACTCTGAGGGACTGGGTTTATAGCTACGAGTCTAGCAACAAATAGCTATGCCTGTGCCCATACCATAAGGCAGAGCAGCTCGGACTGACTCGAAGCGGGGGTGAGGGACTTCAAGCGTTCCGAGCTTTGGGAGCCTACCTTGCTTCCGAAATTTCCCCGAGCTCGGAATTGTCCAGAGCCTTCCTGTAATCAGACCCATTACTGTAATCAGACCCCAGTGGACTATTCGGAACGCAAGTTTTCATTGTCTTTTTCTTCTACTCCAAACTTCTAGACAGCAGTTAGTTGACACAACAAATCCCACCATTCCCGATTGCCAGCAACGCCCGCTCATACGCCGTTCTTTTGCGGAGCCAAATTTGCTTCCGAACTGATGCTGACAAAAACTTATTACTACTGAGTCTACATCTTCATAGGGGCTGCGGCACCCACTGGCGATGAGTATTAGTGTAATCAGAACCTCAATTATTCGGAACCGAAGTTTTCATTCGAAGTTTTTTTTTGTCTGCCCCAGTTGAAGAAGGTATTGTTCGGGTCTCATTACTCAAATTAATGCGATTAGAATTCCGTGACTAACATTCACCTAACAGCCGAGTTGAATACGACAACATTATTCGGACGCATGTGCCATGAACCATGCTCCTTGGATTGAGATGCATTTCGAGAAACATTTGAAGGTCGCGCTTCCGATCTTGCATGTAAATGGATGGATAGGAAGCAAAAAAACTAGACTCAAAACACGCAGATAATTTACATGAACGGCCTGCAATGCGCAGAAAAGTATATATGCCGCGCTCCATGACTTTACAAGGGAGAAATTCCACCAGAGCACATTTATAGTATGGACGGGAAGAGAATTCGGGTGGGAGGAGGCCTTCAAAGAGGAAATAAAGTTCATTTCTGCCTTCGAGCGTCGTTTGATCACTACAAGATTGTGGGTGACAACTTTGTGCTAATGATCAGTGCTGGCGAAAGTCTAGCTACTCATGGCCTAGGTGCCCAACGTGCTCTCGAAGTTCAATTATTCCCATTCTCTGAGAATACCGCTTGATTTGGTGCAGGGGATCGGCCAATATCGTGTCTATCCCTCTATCGCTCTTTGAATGACGTTTGACGATTTTGTTTTACTACAGGCCTAAGATGAAAAGAGTCATGGTTTCAAAGGACGTATGATGACTTGCATTGACATGTTTACGATGATTTCATCCACGGAACCACTGCTCAGGTCTCTCGACGTTCTGAATATGGGGTACGAGGTGTAAGCACCAATCAAATGCGGTGCGGAAGGCGACCACTGGACGAGAAGCGCTCGACGAACGATTGTCATACTCTTGTAGCGGAGCCTGGGTTCAGGTACGGGAGTTGTATTCCAGGAACATTTATCGTATAACGTGCTTGCCTGCAGCTGCGTAATTTCAACCCCAAGCTCGGTGTTCTCACACTGTAAACGATTCTTTTCTACTTCAAGCTCTAAATCTGTGATAGGCTCTGATGACTTCTCAGGTGGTCACTTTTGGATGCCATTAACCGAGTCATGATTCATTAAATGACTTTGGAAGTCATAGGACCAAATCCATCGCCTTGCGAGGTTCAGCTGAATACTGTAGAGATCGGACGTCGCGTGACGTCATATCACCGCCGTCACACGTCCTCTCTCTACTACTGATTAAGTCCTCTCCCTCTTCGACAAC
The DNA here is from genome assembly GCA_013368445.1 of Leucocoprinus leucothites. Classification (NCBI taxonomy): domain Eukaryota; kingdom Fungi; phylum Basidiomycota; class Agaricomycetes; order Agaricales; family Agaricaceae; genus Leucocoprinus; species Leucocoprinus leucothites. The sequence goes on from JAACJO010000008.1 coordinate 1,940,745, forward strand.
TCCTCATCTACTAACCGATATCCCACTACCCTGGCAACAAACCGATCGTCAAACATAGCCGGCAACTATATCAAGACGACCCTGCAGATTCAACACTCAGTAGCCGCCGCTTACAGCCACTATCCCCCTCAACTTTCCCCTTCCCTCTTTCAATTCCACATGGCCCTTTCCTCTCTCCATTCTACACTTTCCTTTTAATACTCGCTACGCATATTTCGCACTCGGCACCAACGCCTCAACGCAACCGAGTTAGGGCTTGTCATCCAACTGACAAAAGTCCGAATATTTAATGTTTGTTTTATATTCCCTTTTCCATTCCTCCTTTCTTTCTCATTCTAAAAATCTAATAAAATCGTCACTCGTGCTCCGGTACATTCGCTACCGCTCCGCTTCATTGTCTAGTCTAATAGTGTGGGTCTAAACGACCACATGGACCCTTCTCCCCACCTACTTCTCCACCACTAATACTCCTTAGAATTCCCTTTCCCTTACAAAATCTCGACAAATCGTCTCGTAAACTGCTCCTTCCTGCTCTCTATAGTCAGCTGCAGTATTGTAGATACTCATAGAACCGTAGCTTTAAATACTGCGATGTATTTCCGTTTTTCTTTAGTGAAATCTACCCCATCTCTCCGACTCAGTTTAGCTCTAAGTTTGAGCTTCTTAAGCATCGTTCTCACTCAAACCGGCTGCCCTCATCATTGTTTCACTCCTCAGCAACGTCTCACGTCGTCGCACGAGCGCTGAGTTATTATATCAATTAAAAATCTCATTAAACGCATTTATTAATCAAACTATCTATTTGGGTCAGAACCAACGACAGACGGACGCTGTCGTGCTCGCAACTTAAACCGCACTCACCTAGTCCACCTTCCCTTCAACTGGAGCCCACCGCGAGGGGTTCTTGACCCATTTCTGCCCTTACGGATCGCTCTTTAGCCCAGGAAATCTCTCTGTCCCTCCAGGACCCCTTGTCTCTCTCAGAGCTCTCCCTATCCACAGCTGCCGACTTCTTCACTTGCCCTCCTAGTCCACCATCATCCTCGTCTTCGACTCTCCACTTGTCCCAACTACAGTCCCCTCACGCAAATACTCCCCTTCCACCTTCGAGCCCACAATCTATCCCCATGGCCTCCGATGCAGGTGATGAGCAAATCCCACATAACCAAGGACTTCAGAACCCACCTCCAATCCGACAACCTCCTCGCTATCGCCCTGCATTCCCGTTTGCTATGGACGATGCTAATAACCCATTCCAGACCCCTCAGCGAGCTGGCCTCGGACCAGCTAATTGGAACCTACCACACTCACTCTCAGCTCGCCCAGCACGTCCTACAATGCCTGGACCTCGTGATAGAGGTGCCCCAACCTTTGACGGGCATCCCCTGTCCTTGAAGCGCTTCTTTGATGAAGTGGACTATCTTGGAAATGCTTCGGGACTCACCCCAGCAGAGAAAATCCAGCACACTCTTCGATACCTTGACTACCGTGACTATGAAACCTGGAAGAGTCGTCCTTCAGCTCTAGGACGTGACTGGGAAGCTTTCAAAAGAGAGATTACCTCTTTATACCCAGGAGCCGATGAGGACCGAAGGTATACCCTGGTGGACCTAGAGCTTCTTGCCGATAAGCAGGCTCGGCAGGCAATGCAAGCACGTTACCAGTTCGGCGAGTACTATCGTCAGTTTGTCACTATTTCAGACTGGCTTCTAGCAAACGGCGAAATTTCCCTGCGAGAAAGGGACAATATATTCCTCAATGGATTTGACAGTAAATTCCGCGAGAAACTTACCTCTCGCCTCCGGTTGAAGAATCCGGATCATCCTCTTCATCAACCATGGAGTATGGAAAGTATCACTGAGGCCGCCAGGTTCTTCCTCTCATCCAACGCAGCCGCTAGCAATCTTGTCCCCGTTCCCACTATACAACCTCAGCCCCACTTCGAGTCGCCTACCCCTTCCTATGCACCCCAGTCTCAATTTGCCACACCAGCACCTGTGATGCCAGCTCGTGAAACATTTGACATGTCTTCGCTCGAGCAGTTCATGGTATCTGATGTATTCATCTCAAAGTTAGCTGACAAACTTGGAATTAGAGGGAATCATTCACCAGCCCCTTCCTCCAACAATTCTACCCCACGTGCTCCTGGCCGCGCTTATGGGTGCATCGCATGTCTTGACCCCTCCCACTATCACCAATCATGCCCTGTCATTGCTGACTACATTACTCGAGGGATCTGCAAGCGGGATGAGTATAACCGTCTCGTTCTGATGGATGGAACTCTAATCACCAATCGTGTTGCACCTGGACGCTCCGTGAAGGAACGCCTCGACAACTGGCTCAAGGCTCAAGGCCAGAAGGTGTCCACCAACATTGTGGAAGCATTCCCTGCTACCTCTCAGCAATACATCTACACTATCCCAGACAATACCCACGAGACACTCACCATCGGAGAAGTGACTGTTGACGAACTCGAAGAGCTCCGTCGTTTGGATGCCGTTGCTGTCACGACGTTGAAGCGTGCCGAGGATATTCGCAAACGAGTCGGGAATGCCCTTAAACCAAAAACCGGACCAGGTGTCACCACACGCTCTGCAGCAAAAGCAGCAGCTACCGCTCCTAAGGACAAACCTACCACTTCTTCGCTTGCTCCTCAGTCATTCCCTTCCCAAGCTAAGCTTAATACCACTCCTCCAAACATCACTTCATCCACCAATGGTCCCCAATTCCACTACAGGACCCCGATCGAAGACACAGCTGCTGCACAGAAGGTGTTAGAGAAAGGACTCGAGAGTACAGTCACACTTACCCAACGAGAGCTCTATGCAATCTCGCCCGACGTTCGCAAACTGATGAAGGTGCAGGTCACCCCGAGGAAACTTCTGGTTGACGGGGCATCAGTTACTGTTGTAGAAGAGGCTGAGGAACATGACAAACCCGCCGAGGCAGTTTCAACCCTTATCCAGTCGACTCCAGCTCCTGTCGGTGATCTTGTAGTTGCGAAGCCAGTTATGGAGCTCCGCACCCTTCCAGTAACACTCGAAGGTCAGCTTGAAGTTAATGCTATCCTCGACGAAGGATCGCAAATTATCGGGCTTCGACGTGACCTATGGGAGAAACTCGGCCTTCCTATCCACTCTGATCAGACCATGCTTTTAGAGTCAGCGAACAAGTCTTGTAATACAACAATGGGCCTCTTACACAATCTTCGAGTATCTATTGGCGAGTGCGACTTCTACCTGCAAGTACAGGTTGCTGATAACACGTCATACGAAATGTTGCTTGGGCGCCCCTTCCTTGCACTTGCTCAGGCCAACACTCGCCACTTTGCCAACGGTGACTCGCACATCACGCTCGTTGACCCCAATTCCCATTCCATCATCACCATTCCCACTAAACCTCGCATTCGCATCCCACCCTCGCACTTGGCACCCTCGGGTTTTTAAGCATCGATGATTCGGCTATTTGTCGAGGAGATATACTAAATCAATTCAGTCAAACACACATATCAGCTACACAACCTACCGTTTCCATTACTCCTCTTTCCTGCTACATGATTTCGCCAATTGCCTTCACGTCTAACCATTTCAAACCACTCGTATATCCAAAGGAAATCTATGAAGTCTCGTTGTCAGCCCTACAGTCGCCGTCTATAACAGTTTCGTCGTATGCTTACAAGAAAGTCGCTCACCGAATCAAGCCCGTTGCTACCACACTACCCGAAGATTTTCGTATCGTTCGCCGCATTCCGTCCAACCCTCTTGAATCCCTTCCTATTCTTCCCTTCCATCCTCCCGAGTTTACTCCTGGCTCTCGCTATACACTCGAGCGCAAGTCTACAACACAGGTCAACACCGACGGATTTTTATGGCCAGAAGAGGAGAAGCTGGTACATCACCTTATCAAACTACAGGAGCTGGGATTTGCGTGGACAGAGGAGGAAAAAGGGAAGTTTTCGTCGGATTATTTTGACCCCGTTGTGATACCAACTATTGAACACGTACCTTGGAGTCTTAGGAATATTCCAATTCCTCCAGGTATCTTCGATCGGGTTGTTGAGATCATCAAGTCGAAAATCGCCGCCGGGGTTTATGAACCCTCAAATTCGTCATATCGCTCGCGTTGGTTTTGTGTGTTGAAGAAGGATGGAAAGTCGTTGAGGTTGGTGCATGACTTGCAGCCACTGAATGCGGTGGTCATCAAAGACGCTGGGTTGCCGCCGATGGTAGAGCAGTATGCAGAGTCGTTTGGAGGACGTGGATGCTATGGGATATTCGATCTATTCGTCGGATTCGATCAGCGTGAGCTCGCACAGGAATCTCGGGACCTTACCACTTTCCAATCCCCTCTCGGCACTCTTCGGCTGACGTCTATTCCTATGGGTTACACGAATTCCATGCAAATTCAGCACGGCGATCTCACCTTCCTTCTCCAAGATGAAATCCCTGACATCGCCGTTCCCTTTGTTGACGACGTCCCTGTCAAAGGACCCCCCACCCGCTACGAGCTAGGCCCTGATACCTTCGAGACCATCCCTCAGAATCCTGGAATCCGCCGCTTTGTCTGGGAACACCTACAAAATGTCAACCGAGTCATCCAACGCATTAAGCATGCTGGCGGTACCTTCTCTGCAGCGAAATCTCATATATGTGTCCCTTCTGCTGTTGTTGTCGGCCATCGTTGCACATACGAAGGCCGTCTACCTGATACTTCTCGAGTTCAGAAAGTTGTTGATTGGCCTATTCCCAAATCACTCACCGAAGTTCGTGGTTTCCTTGGTACTGTCGGGACCATACGCATTTTCATCAAGGACTATGCTACGATCGCTCGTCCCCTCGTTCGTCTCACTAGGAAGGATGTGGAGTTTGAGTTTGGAGAAGAGGAGTTGTTAGCTATGGAACGGTTGAAGGAGTTGGCGAAGAACTCACCTGCGATTCGCGCTGTTGACTATGCAAGTGGACGCGAAGTCATCTTGGCTGTTGATACCTCGGTTATTGCAGTCGGCTACATTCTGTCTCAGATTGGTGCCGATGCCAAGCGCTATCCATCACGGTTTGGATCACTCACCTTATCCGAAAGGGAGAGCCGGTATTCACAGGCGAAGCTGGAGTTGTTCGGGTTGTTTCGAGCGTTGAAAGATTGCCGGATTTGGATTGTCGGGGTGAAGAATTTGGTGGTAGAGGTCGACGCGAAATATATCAAAGGAATGATAAATAATCCTGATGTTCAACCCAACGCGACTATAAACAGGTGGATCTCAGCTATCCTACTCTTCGACTTTCGACTACGCCATGTTCCAGGACACTCACACGGTCCCGACGGTCTCTCTCGCCGCCCAAGTGCACCCGAGGACCCAGATGATAGAGACGACTATGAAGAGTGGATCGACGTCGCGAATTCCTTTTTCTACGAGTCGATCCCTTCACAGCCATCATCCAACCTTCAAGGCATCCATCCAGTTCTGCCCCAGTGGATCGAATCGTCTAACACGTTCGGCATTGAAGCTCTGAACGCGCTCGTGGCTCCCGAGGATTCCCTATACAGGAGACAGCATACGGCCGTTCCGACTTCGGATCGCACTCACACACCATTCCCCCATACGTCTCCTCACCCATCCGCTTCTACACCAGCTCTGGGAGTAGATCTAGGTCGCAATCATCAATCATCAGCGTTCACAGTAATGAGTGGTAACTCACCAAGCCATCCCCCCACTACAATTCCACGGTCGGACAAGGCGAAGGCGAAGGACTTGGAATTGAAGAAGATCTTCAAATTTTTGAAGGACCCGTTGATGCGAGTTGGGAAGGAGGCCGAAGAACTGAAGGAGTTGATTAGAAAGGCGTCAGGTTTCTTTGCGGCAGATGGAAAGTTGTGGAAGAAGGACTCTAGGGCGAAGCATAAGTTGGTTGTTGAAGAGGGCAAGCGGTTAGACTTACTACAGCAGGCGCATGACGACCTCGGTCATAAAGGCATCTTCACAACCCGAGCGCGCGTCCTTGAACGTTTCTGGTGGCCATATCTCGACGACGATATTCGCTGGTACCTGAAAACTTGCCATGAGTGCCAGACGCGATCCACACAGCATCTATACATACCTCCAACAGTCCCTGTGCCTCTCTCGCTCTTCCGCAAGGTATATATCGACACCATGCTCATGCCAAAGTCGAACGGGTACCGCTATATTGTGCACGCACGGTGTTCACTTTCGTCGTATCCGGAATGGCGCATGCTGCGTCACGAAAATGGCCGCACGATAGGTTCGTTTGTCTTCGAGGATATCCTCTGCCGTTGGGGTGCCATTGAGGAAATCGTGACCGATAATGGACCTGCATTCATTGCTGCCGTTGAGTACTTATCAAAGCAATATCGCATAAACCATATCCGCATCTCACCTTACAATTCCCGCGCAAATGGTCCAGTGGAACGTCGTCATCGCGATGTCCGGGAGTCGTTGGTCAAGGCAGCAGAAGGCCAGGAATCTAAGTGGACGGTTGTGGCACCGTCAGTATTCTGGGCAGAACGAGTAACAATTCAGAAATCAACTGGGTACTCACCGTATTTTCTTGCACACGGCACTGAACCGCTCTTCCCCTTTGACCTCTTTGAAGCAACCTATCTGGCCCCTATCCTCGCTAGTCCCCTTCCCACTGCCGATCTCGTTGCCTATCGCGCGATTCAGCTCCAAAAACGGCCCGAGGATCTTGCTGAAGCTAAACGGTGTCTCTTAAAAGCTCGGTGGGAGTCGGTCCGACAGTTTGAAGAAGCCCACAAGAACCTAATTCGCGATTTCAATTTCGATGAGGGAGCGCTTGTTTTGGTTAGAAACTCACGACATGATGGAGATATTGGCGGCAAGACCAAGCCGCGGTATTTTGGTCCCATGGTTGTTGTGCGAAGAGTAAAGGGAGGGAGCTATGTGTTAGCAGAAATGGACGGAACGCTGTCCAAACTACGGTTTGCTGGCTTTCGACTAATCCCTTACCACGCTCGTGATCGCCGATCAGTTCCTCTCACGCGTCTCATCAACGATGACATCGACAAATTCGTCGACGAAACTCACGAGCCCGATGACTTTTCGGACCGCTGGCGCGATATCCCCACTCTTAATATCGCTCTCCGCACTCGTTTGGCACCTGACGCGGACGTCAGTACGAAAAGAACCCCCCAGATGTAGAGATCGGACGTCGCGTGACGTCATATCACCGCCGTCACACGTCCTCTCTCTACTACTGATTAAGTCCTCTCCCTCTTCGACAACTCCTCATCTACTAACCGATATCCCACTACCCTGGCAACAAACCGATCGTCAAACATAGCCGGCAACTATATCAAGACGACCCTGCAGATTCAACACTCAGTAGCCGCCGCTTACAGCCACTATCCCCCTCAACTTTCCCCTTCCCTCTTTCAATTCCACATGGCCCTTTCCTCTCTCCATTCTACACTTTCCTTTTAATACTCGCTACGCATATTTCGCACTCGGCACCAACGCCTCAACGCAACCGAGTTAGGGCTTGTCATCCAACTGACAAAAGTCCGAATATTTAATGTTTGTTTTATATTCCCTTTTCCATTCCTCCTTTCTTTCTCATTCTAAAAATCTAATAAAATCGTCACTCGTGCTCCGGTACATTCGCTACCGCTCCGCTTCATTGTCTAGTCTAATAGTGTGGGTCTAAACGACCACATGGACCCTTCTCCCCACCTACTTCTCCACCACTAATACTCCTTAGAATTCCCTTTCCCTTACAAAATCTCGACAAATCGTCTCGTAAACTGCTCCTTCCTGCTCTCTATAGTCAGCTGCAGTATTGTAGATACTCATAGAACCGTAGCTTTAAATACTGCGATGTATTTCCGTTTTTCTTTAGTGAAATCTACCCCATCTCTCCGACTCAGTTTAGCTCTAAGTTTGAGCTTCTTAAGCATCGTTCTCACTCAAACCGGCTGCCCTCATCATTGTTTCACTCCTCAGCAACGTCTCACGTCGTCGCACGAGCGCTGAGTTATTATATCAATTAAAAATCTCATTAAACGCATTTATTAATCAAACTATCTATTTGGGTCAGAACCAACGACAGACGGACGCTGTCGTGCTCGCAACTTAAACCGCACTCACCTAGTCCACCTTCCCTTCAATACAATTTTGAATTTGAGCCTTAAGGTTTTGAGAAACCTGAGAGCAATGTTGCGAGGTTTAGCAAGGAGGACTCAGCCTCGTGACAACACAATGATTTCTCTTATCTAAGTATGCTCACTCGGCGCTTGCCGAACCATCTAGCATCAACTGAGAACTCCCTGGCGCTACTCTTTCATATCCATGGCAGAAGGTCTCATTCCTGTTTCAAACTTCAAAAGTGGTTTTACGACTTGCACAGATTTGCACGAGGATGATCGCGTAGTTGTTCTAGCACTCACCGATAGCACTTTAGGGGTTCACAAAGTGAATTCGGGAACTACCCACAAGCTCGTGTGTCCACCTACTCCATCCGACGCATCTGACCTGCCACCCCCTAAGGAAGCATGGGAAGCATTTTACCCCGAAGGTAGCATCAACCCAGGAGGCCCTAATCCTGGTGGATTTGGCTTTTATCTCTCCGGTCCAGAATCGTTCTCGAAACAGCTTCAAGGCGGGGCCCTGGAGGTCGTAATGAGTTATCGAATGATGCTTCAGACGGATTGGGAGTGGGTCAAAGGAGGCAAGCTCCCAGGATGGTGTGAGTACCCAACGTCACATTCCGTTCCGTAAGACTTATTCCAATACATAGTTGGCGGCGTTGGCAATCTCGCGTACAGTTGTACTGGTGGTCGGCAGGACCAGAGATGCCAATGCTTTGATATCCGGCCGATGTGGCGGTGAGAGATGTAATAGGGAAACTCAGCTTCCTATTGACGGTTAGCAGGACTTCTGGATTAGGAGAACTTTATACGTATCTTCCCTTGACTGACGAAAATGAAGAAATCCTGAAGAAAATCCCTCCGAAATTCGTTGGAAATCCGAAATACGGGCTTTCTGTTGGCAGGGGTGCCTACAAATGGCAAAAGGCAGTCGGAAATTGGGTTTCTGTTGCCTGTAGGATTAAGCTGAATGACGTTGGTCATACGAACGGTATCAACTTCTCGCATAATCCTTCACAAAACCAATAGGACTGACCCTCGAATCTGCGAATCTCTGTAGGCGAGGTTGAGCTTTGGATCGATGGAGAGTCGGTTATTCGCGGTGACGGGCTCCTCTTTCGAGAATCTGATCAATCTATCATCAAGGGCATGCATTTCCAAACGTTTTTTGGAGGTCAGTTCCCCGTTCAGCCTTCTCAGAGTCAATGACACTTAGTGTGGTTGCCGTGTTGTTTAGGGCATGAGAAAGATTGGGCTTCTCCGAAAGACCAAAGGGCATGGTTTGCGGATATAACTGGTGTCATCATAAGATGATACTGACAATGGCACATACTGCCTGTAATACGGCAAGGTTGGTCAAGTCAAATGTCCATGATCTCCGTTGAATCAAAGTCATGTATCGAGAATATGTAGGTCAAAGAATGTTGGTAATTAATGGCATCGCCGTTATCGTTATTTCCATACTGTTTTCGGCTAATCGCGAAGGTCGGCCATTCCGCACTCTAAATGATCCTTCTCTACTCGAGGAGCACTATCCCGTTACTACAACACTACGTTGTCCTCCCTAAACCGATCACACATCGTTTTATTCGAGTCACTTGGTTCTACTATATCGGTCCTGACAAACATGGGGAGTCAGTACTGGTGACGATGGTTATGTGGTGAAGGTAAGTTTAATAGCTGAGTAGGCCGTAAGGCGGTTTTCTTGTGTTGTACAGGGCGGTCGATAAAACCTTGCTGTTGAAAAGAGGGATCACATCAGCACAGGAATCACCGCATTTGTTGCCCTGCGGGGTTGGGGGGTGGGGGGTTGGCGCGAATATCACAAGTGTGAGCGAATTGTAGGAATACCGATCCCCAGGTCCCAAGAATAAAGCAACCTCGTCCTAAACTCGTAGCGAATCCGCTGAACGCGGTCCAAGAATCGAAAGAGGGAAAGCTACATACAACTTTGGACGCAGGGCCTCTGGTCCAACTCAGGCGTAAATTATTGTCCTGGGGCTAGAGCCGGTGTTGATGACCTCGGAGATTGCGCCAGATACGTTTTACTGTTGTGAATGGCGCTGCGTTGAATGAAGATTGTACGATTATTACAGTAGTAGGAATGTGAGGGGGCTGTTTGATGATTTGCAGAGTGTCTTGTAGATACGAAAGAAAAACGATCGAAGCGGATATCCAATGTCCTCTTGCCCAAGTACCAAAGGTAAAAGTCTGTAGGGAATGATAGTGTACGCCCCGCTACAGAGTTGAAGGCTACTTGATACTTCTAGCAGAGTATCACCTCCTAACGTCGTCGCAGATGCATTGAAGTGTAGGAAGAAGCCCAGCGAGTCATTGCCGCTGGAATTTAATTTTGGTTTATTTGTCGTAATCTGTAGGCCAAGAATAGCTTAGCGCAAAAATCCTCGAAGCTACCCCACGCTCCAGTAACACACTTTAGGCGCCATTGTTCTCTACTCCTCCTTCCTTCCTCACCTAACTTATTCTAACTGAGATTGAGGCATGGGGTCTCCGTTTTCCTTCGTGAGCAGCTGGTGCTGTGAGTCGCAATTTCAATCGGTCTGCTCCCATTTTAGTGACTTCCTAATTGGTCTAACCTCTCTTCCTTCCACCTTGCTGCGACCCGACCTCCTCAGGCTGTTTCAACAGCGATGGAGATGAAAAGGATGATAACTCCAAGGAGTATCGAGTGCCTAGTATCCGTGGCTCGAAGGACGCCGGGCGCCCAACTGTCAACGAGAAGAGCAATGGCCAGATGCAACCGACACTCCCTCCACTGCCAGAGCTACGACCATTGGAGCCTTTAGAGCCTTTCAAAGAATTGAAGTTGAATACCGGTACAAGCTCTAATGGAGCTCTGCTGAAAGGACAGGAGGATGACGATGGTTCGGCGTCAAAGTCGTGAGAGAGGGCTGTTCAGACTCAGTAAGCCGCTCGAGCCCACCTGTCCATTTTTTGCTCTGATCTAGAACAGGGACAGTAGATGAAATCAAATCACACGCTCGTTCAAACATTCATCTCCTCTCTACAATTACTTGCTCCCCCTGCACTGTACACTCTCTTTTCCTTCTCCCTTGCAATGTCGAATCTTCGCTTCTATTTGCCTATCTGGACAATCGTCTTTGGTACACTGATTCTTTCTAGTCAATAGCTTTCCGAACTGCATAATACCCTTTCTTTCATACCTTGGGATATGTTTAGTAAAATGTGATGATCGAATAAGTTCTCAGGTATTCTTAAGGGTCGAAAAACACAATTTCGACTTGGCTTTTGACTTAAATATAGGGTGGACGGACCAGCCTAAGCAGAGAAGAGCCCACCGCGTGGATGTTCCGCACAATTCAGGATTGCTATCCGTAATGCTAGCCAGTCTATTGTGCGAAGCTCAGCTTACATCCTGGCTTTGTTGTAGGGTCCGCCGATGTAGAAAGATTTCTCATCTATACACCGAACAAGGCGGAGATGATGAGCCGATGTTAGTTCAGCGAAATATTCATGCTACGAGCAGTATCGAGGGCGGGTGAGAAGTAGTTCTGGGATTCGCTGGGGTGAAATGGAAGTACGAAGCTGCGCGCGACGCGGTTTCGTGAGAAGACAGCTTGTCCTCCCCGCGCAAAGATACGGATTTGTTCCTTAATTGATTTTCCTATCCTGCGTCCATCCCATTTACACCCACACCGGCCCGGGCTTTATACGTTGACTTTAGTCATCTGAGTATAATTATGAAGTGAACCGGAAAAATAAAATGAACGGACGGCATTCATCATGCGATCTTCTTGCGTTCTCATTGTTCCTCGCGCCAGTAGAGCGAACGAAAAGAAAAGTTCTCGAGTAAGGATCCTGCTTGATCCTGCTTCATCGGCGAGAGACGCCGCTTCATTCCTAGAAGTGAACTCAAATAGGAAGAATTTGTTGCGCCGAGACGGCTCCTTAAAGGTAACATCGCCATTGCTTGACGATAGCTCCGACAGCTGGGCTTGACTCTCACAGTACGAGTTTTGGTCGTCATCAGCAAGAATGCTCGCTGTCCCGGTAAGGGTTATGCTGCGGATATCCCCTAGGACTCGCTTGCGTTCAGTTTATATCTGATGACCACATGGTGACTACAGCCCTAAGCTGTGGCCGAGCTTGATGTTTCTATGCCTCTGACCCTGACGGTTACTTGAATGCTTATGTGAAATGTGAGAGTGGATAGTTGAGCTGAGATTGGCCCAAGGAACGGCGACGAACAGAGGTTGATGGATTGATGCAGTATCGGTTCCGAAAAGTCGGTATTCTCACAGGCGTTCGAAGTTCCTGATAAGATATCCGGTATGCTGAGAAGTTGTCGTATTGATTCGTCATGATAGGGTTCGAATACATGTGGCAGCGGTAATCTTTGCGCAGTACTCCAGGCTTCGTACTGGGTTAAATTAGAGGGGGCAATGTCTACGACTCAAGGGAATCAGGATGCTTATCAGATATGGTTACCGTCAAACGGAGTTCAATTCTGGAGCTAGATCTTTGTTTCGGAGATTGAACTTACAAAGGCGACAATTTGATGTAGTACTGGAAAATGACTCTACCAGCCGTAGGAACTGGAAGCGCACGTTTCATCGTTCCTCCGTCTTCCTCTCACTGCCCAAGTGGGTGCTTACCGATTACGACGGCATGATCCTCCTATCTCATCTACCCTTCAAGCGCCCCAATGCTCTTCCAACTTCGCTGACAATCATATCATTCTTGGGTCCTTGAAACAAAGCTCATGATTGATTCTCCACCCTCGACATGAGAAGAATTGCCTCATATTACGCTATCATGCAATATCCATATCACGACAAAAGGGCTTAATGCCAACGGACTAGTCCCTTAAGCTTCTCTCTTCTCTTTTCCTCGGTGCATGAATGGAGTAAACCAACACTCGGAACGCACGGTCTCCTGCCTTCCCCTTGACGTACTTCTCCCTCGATATGACAGGTTCTTTCCTCGTGGTACAGCAAACAAAACGGAATTTATTATTATCAACTCTACAGCTAGTCGTTCGTGTCTTCCCAAGCTATTACAGTTATGCTGCGCTGGTGACAAGCAGCGGCGCTTGTGTGGCAGTTACACTGGGGCTCGCACTGTAGACAGGTATGCTCTTTAATATCCCGTCTCTCCCTGAGCATTGATGAGAGACTTACGTCCAAACAATCGTGGATGTTGCTTGAACTATGAATGGGGATTTTTCAACCAGCTTTTGGTAGACCTTCTCTTGTGTGAATACAGGAGGAGCCTATATAATGGTTCAACTCTCGAATGCATTCCACGTTAAGAGAGTGTGCTTACTGCTGCTACGACGGTGGTAAAAAGGAGTCCAAAAGCGATGATAGTCTTAGAGAACATTGATACTGATGGTGAGTTCCAACTCACGATACCGGACACCTCGCCTTATAACCTTTCAGCTTCGTTCTTTCTCCTTTTACTTCGGAAAGGTACCATTGGAGGATACGCACGATCATCGGTGCGCCTTCCCATGAAATGTTCGGCTTTAGCGACGCAATCGCTGAGACAGATATATCTTCTTCGCAGGCATTAATCTTCACTGAGTTCTCCGTGCCTCGTGCTCTCGTTTCATCCTTTATGGAAATTTGTGTGTGGCCGTGGCTATTCGCCGAACGCTTGCGCGGTCTCATATCTACAAGAAATCCCCATCTGTTGTTCCAGATATCCGAGTGAGCCGGTTTTCAATAGGATTGCTTTTCAAGAGAAGGCATCTAACGCCGTTTTTTCAGGCACCGTTCCCTCCGGGATACCCACGCTTTTTGAAGCTGTCCTTGTCCATCTCTGACTGGAACACCCTTTCTTGCAAATGAATCTAAGATAGGATGCACGAATTATCTCCAAGGGTAAGTTGAGCGAAGGGAAGGATGAGGTTTACCGACTATAAAGCACCCTTCCAAAACACCTCAACTTCAGCGGACTTGACCACACTTCCAGCCATGAAGCGATTCCTTCTTCTGTCAGCATTCGTAACAGCTGCATTGGCGGGTATTGGGCCGGTTGCGGACATCCACCTTGCCAATCGTATCATCGCTCCAGATGGTTTCAACCGTTCGTGAGTGGACTTGCTGCCACTCTGTTATTATCATGCACTGAGTTTTTCATAGTTCTGTTCTCGCTGGAACAGCGTCCGGTAGCTTCTCTATGCCAGGCCCCCTGATTACCGGCACGAAGGTGAAAACACCTTATCTCTTATATTGACGTTCTGACTCTGACGATATCTGATAGGGCGATCATTTCCAACTGAATGTGATTAACGAGCTCAGTGACACTTCGATGCTTCGAAGTTCCAGTATCGTAAGCTTTGGATAAGTTTTTTCTCTGGACCATTTGAACCAAGGCCTTCTTTAGCATTGGCACGGTCTCTTCCAGGCTGGCTCCAGCTGGGCAGATGGACCTGTTGGAGTAACACAATGCCCAATCGCTCCTGGAAACTCGTTCCTATACGAGTTTAACGTCCCGGATCAAGCTGGGACTTTCTGGTACCATTCCCATTATTGTGAATACCATGACAGTCACGCGCCCATCGTTATCTGACGTCGTATAAAGCAACCCAATACTGTGATGGCCTTCGTGGAGCGATTGTAATTCGTGATCCTGCAGACCCTCATGCCTCCTTGTAGGACCTTGTTTATCGATTACCATTTAAATGCTCTCGCTGACTCTGCTATCCCAGATATGATGTGGACAACGGTTTGTGAACATTCGTGAATTATCGTCATCATCTCGCTGACTTAGTTCGTTAAGATGACACGGTTATTACACTAACTGACTGGTATGTTCCCTCGTTTCAATCTGAACTACTCGTACTCAATCTACCGGAAGGTACCACGTGCTCGCTCCGGATGCGGGACCTGTACCATCAGAAGATGCTACACTCATCAATGGCTTAGGCCGATACATAAATGGACCAACTACTCCGTTGTCGGTGATTTCGGTTGAATCAGGGAAAAGATATAGGTTCCGCCTTGTCTCCTTATCCTGTGATCCCAACTTCACTTTCTCTATCGACGGGCACGTTATGGTAAGTGGACCCTGCCTCTGCAAGAATACATTGTGAGGCTCAGTCATCCCTCAGACTATCATCGAGGTTGACGGAGTTAATGTGACTCCCCTTGAGGTCGACTCGATACAGATCTTCGCTGGACAGCGCTATTCATTCGTTCTGAATGCGAATCAACCTGCCACCGAAAACTATTGGACTCGCGCCCTCCCTAACATTGGACCCAAAGGATTTGACAATGGAGTCAACTCTGCCATCCTTCGGTATTCTGAGGCATCTGACTCAGACCCTACAAGTACCCAGACGCCTAATTCCAATCCACTTGTCGAGACAAATCTCCACCCCCTTGAAAACCCTGGCGCGCCTGGAACTCCGACTGTTGGACAAGCTGATGTCAATCTAAACCTTGCAATTGGCTTCAGTGGAGGAAGTTTCAACGTCAATGGTGCCAAATTCACGCCCCCTACCGCTCCTGTTCTGCTTCAGATACTCAGCGGTGCAAGGACGGCAAATGAACTGTTACCTCCTGGCAGCGTGTATCCTCTCCCTCCTAATTCGGTCATTGAACTGTCTATCCCAGGAGGCAGCATCGGTGCTCCTGTAAGTTTTCTCTTCCTTTTATTGTATTTCAGTTGCTAATTACATTTTATATCAGCATCCCTTCCATTTACACGGTGTATGTCTACTTGTTGTCTCGATTTCTCTACTTGTTCCCCCTCTAACTTTCTTTGTACAGCACACCTTTGACGTGATCAGGAGCGCTGGAAGCTCGGCGTATAATTTCGCCAATCCTGTCCGACGTGATGTTGTCAGTACCGGTGGTTCGACCAGCGACAATGTAACAATTCGATTTACGACGAACAATCCTGGCCCTTGGATTTTGCATTGGTACGTTGTCATTCTGTCATAATGCAGCTCAACGTTAAATGATTCTTCATAGTCACATCGATTGGCATTTAGAAGCGTAAGTTATTTTAGCAGATAAACAGAAGATAAAGCTAAGAGATTTACTTGTTAGTGGTCTGGCCATTGTGTTCGCAGAAGATCCAGACACTCTTGCGACCGAATCGCATCCAGGTAAGATTTTTTCAATATATGCCTGCAGGGTCTGACCTGCCATTGCAGCTGCTTGGGATCAGCTTTGCCCAATTTACGATGCGTTGCCCCCTGATGAGCTGTAAATACGGATTCTCAGCTCATCACTCATCTGACAAGAGATATATTTATCATTTTTATGCCCTTTCGAAAGCAGCTCATAGTTATTAATAACTTGTCGAGAATCCGTTCCGGTACCGACAAGCACACCAACTTCCATTGTATTATGGGTTAATGCGATCAGTGAAATACCAGTTATATTTATTAAAGAGTGTCTGTCCGAAACGATGGTGAAATTATTGGCTCAAAACACCAGCAGTGCTATCTTGCAGTCGGAATTGGTGGATCTGAGGTTTTGCGGGAACTAAGAGAGGAAAATGCCTAAGAAGTTGAAATTAACATGATAAAAGCACGACTCTTGGCAAACTGAGCGGCTTACAGAGAACAGGCTTGACGATGATCGAGCCGGAACTGTTGCCTCAATGTATCGTTGCATTTGATGCTGAGTTTGGTTATTACTAGAGGAATGATCCTCGGGTGCTTCTACGATTATATGCGGAGCCCTCTCGGGATTTTGAGTGTTGTGCTTTTCTTCAATCGGCGACTCCAAACGCATGCCCATTCTTCTCCGCGTCGAACGAGAATGTGCGAACCAAGTGACGGCGGAGATGACTATGAGTACCATGAATGCCACCCCAACTGCTATCCCTCCAATCGTATTGGCACGGTGAGTATTTCCAGAGCTGGACGCAGCAGAATCGGGTGCATTCGTTGAGCTAGGAATAGTAGTCGAATTAGTTTCGAACGATGAAGTTCGGCTTTGATTTGAGGTCGAAGAGTGCCGTGTTGTGGTCGCAGACGCTGGTTTAACGCTTTTACTATTTGTGCGCTCAGCACTGGTAGTAGGAAGAGGGAAAAGGGATTCGGTAAGGTCTGGGGTACATAGCTCAAGACTTGCATTTACTGAAAATTTATACGCCTGTCACTTACTCGTATTATGCTGAGCTCTGATCTGATCAAAATTATCGGATGGCTGGGCCAAACAAAAGCCATCGAATTAGCTTTCTTTTGGGCAATACGGCAATACTTCTTGTGCTCACCCTAGGATCTAAATATGCCCACCCAGGGACATGTAAACCGGTTGGTAACTGCTCTGGAAAGCTACAGATGCCGTGAGGATAGTGGCACGCCCTGCAATGTAGAGGTTCATACCTAAGGCTAACGTTTGGACAATTTGCCGTCCATTCACTCCATCTATATTAGAGATTAGAACGAGAGCCACAGAGAAGTTATTGGGTGACCAACGCTATGTAGGAACGACCTTGGCAAGCGGCACACGCGCTCATCAACGAGTACGTGACAGTATTGCACTGGCAGTCGTTCGCGCTGAATACCGACACCGGTCCCACATAATGAGTGCCATCTGGTAGAGAATCAACGTTGTATGCTGTTTCGAGCATTTAGTTACTTGTTTCGACATGACCCGGAAACGCTACTCACATCCACTGCTACAGACAGCTAGCAAGCTCGAAGCGACGACGCATGGGCTCTGGTGCTGCGAGTTGGACATCTGTACATCCCAGCATCTTGTCAAATTTCGCGAGAGACGAAAAAGTAAAAGATTACCCAGTCAAAGAAAGACAGGCACACGGCGTCCGTCGTCTGCGCCCATGACCCTTTGAACCCAACAGAAGCTAGTAGTACCAGTAAGAAAGCACCCTTTCTCCACGGGTTGGGCATCTCGGGGAGGCGACAAAGGTCAAGGACAGCAACAGAGAGGAAGAAAGGGTAAACCAGATTTCCATCAAAGTCTTAGTATTTTATAAGAATGCGTACCCTTGCTTAAAAAAACAAGGGAACAGACTTCGATCTGTAAATGTGCCTTGGTCACGCATGGAATGGGATTTGTACCTTCAAGCTTGGAGGATCCGAAGGCTTTCAATGGTATGCTGACTTTGGCTTCACAAGGACATGACAGGGTTCTCGAGCGTCTGGCAGTTCGTTCCTTGTGCGTATTGATTGAGACTGTCAACGAACTTCGAGTATTGTTCGACGGAAGATGATTAAATACATCAGGCACACCAACGAAAGCCTAGTTGAAAAAAGTTTGACGGACTTTGAGAGGTGACCTGTGAAAACCTTTTCACTAGTTTGGTTGATCGTCGACGTCAAGTCCCACTTCTGAGATGATATCGGAAGACTGAAGGTCCTGTGGCCAGTTTTCAGAGACAATGAAAATCTCAGGATAATTATGTGATCATACCTTCCAACCAGGGTCCCACGATAAGGAGGTCGTCGCGCATGTGAAGCCCATCAGACCTCAAATCGCATACCATTGTGCTCCCACCACTGCCAAACGATTACAATCCGTCCATCAAGACGATCCCACAAAAATTTCGGCTCTTCGATGCATCAATGATCGGACATTCATATATTCGCGTTAAAGCCGTTGGTACACGTAGATTAAAGATAGCACTATAAGAATGATGAACATACGGATAATCTATAAGGGTATATTTCTAGCCCACAGAAAGCCATCGGACCGTCATTGTCGGTGTCACTGAACATCTTCGGTAAGCTCGTGAATAAGCTCATGCAGTCCTAAATCCTGTTCTATCTGGATGAACAGTAAGCAATGGGTATTAACAACAGCATCGTCAGGATTATACCTGTTGTTTCAACATTGCATCATCACGACCAGCAGAAGAATGAAATATGGTATCAATTTCTTCCAGCGACACGTTTGCAGTTTCGGGGACGACATATGTTGCCCAAAGGTATGCGATAAAGCATGCAACAGAGAAGACCATGAAGGTGAACGAAGGCGAGGCTTCCATCATGACAGGCGTAACGAGACCGATAAGGACTGACCAAGGCTGTTAGTCGGGTGCAAGGAAATATGTTTAGGCGCTTACAATTGTTGATCCAATTAGACGCCGTAGAGATCGCAACGCCCTTTCCTCGTATTGAGAGAGGAAACACCTCGCTAGGAAGCACCCAACCAATGGGACCGATAGAGACGCCATACGCAAACGTAAACATGTAGATTCCTCTAGATATTCGGGAACAGTGTGTCAAGCGTATGCCAGAAGAGTACACGTCATAACTCACCCCACTGCAGCCCATGCGGCACCAGAGTGCGAAGGCCAATCGAACTGAAATAGATGAACCTACGATGGTAAAGATGGTGTGAGAAACGATTTCGAAAAAGTGGGAGGGGAAACTAACGAGGATAGCGATCATGAAGTGCGAAAGAGACATGACGATACCACCACCTCGGAGAAGGGGCTTCCGACCTGGATAGAAACTTCAGTACAAGGAAACTGAAGATCAAGGAAATCACGTACCAACCCTGTCTATGTACAAAATGGCGGGGAAGACAGCGAGGAACTGGACGATTCCGATACCCCCTGAGACCAATAGCGACACTGTATCCCCAGATAAACCGATACTCCGTACAAGAGTTGGACCATAGTAAAGCAATGCGTTGATGCCGCTCCATTCTGTGGCTGATGTAAGAAACAGAGAGTGACTGAGGACAAACGAGCTGAACTCACGCTGGAAAACCATAATCATGATACCAATCAATGTTCTTCTGCGAAAGCGCGGACGAAACAGCTTTTCCCAATTCCTCAGTTCACCAACAAGGCCTGACTTAGGGCCAGCCCCTTCGTCCGTTTGATGAATAAGTGTTGCCTCAACTTTCATCTCTAGAAGCTCGATCTGTGAATCGAACAGGTTAATTAATGGGATGATAATGATGAGGATCAGCTTACCTGGAGAAGGGGATCTCCCTGAGCCTCTTCTTGAGTTCGAAGCCTGAGTTTTGCTAGGCTAGCCAGAGCATCATCGTAGCGACCTTGGAGGACAAGTAGTCGAGGGGAAGGAGGAAGAAAATAACACCCGAGTGCCAAAATGATCCCTGGAATTAGCTGGATCCCTAGTGGTATGCGCCATGACAAAGATCCGGGAACTTGTAGCAAATCAGTAAAGAAGTCATACTGAAGCATGACAGGAACCTACTCTCGCGCGTGAAGAAACCAGTCCAAAAGCCGAGGACAACACCGAGGACAATGGAGAATTGTTCTAGCGCAAGGAGGGAGCCTCGCACTTCGGGGGGACTGATTTCAGCCATATAAAGAGGCGATAACATGCTATGGTCGAAGGAGAAAGTGTCGGTGCCTAAGCGCACTAGGAAAAAGAAAATGGCATATGCACCTGAGCGCACCGACACCAACTCCACCAACAGCACGTCCAATGAAAATATGTCCGAGAGTCGTAGCCGCACATTGAAATGTAGAGCCAATACAAAAGAGGGCTAAACCAAGGAATGAGAATAAAAGTCGTGGGGTTGCGTGAAAGGTATTTCTTACCGCATGCAGCCACAATAGACGTTCCCCTCGAGCAGCGGTCAGCGAAAACACCAGCAGTGAGAGCGCCAATGAGAGCTCCAAGTTCCAACACTGCGGCTGAATCACTAGATTAACATAGGATAATCATCGAAAACACTGAAAACATACTCATTACACCCTTCTGTAACGGCGTTACTGGCCAACGGTGTACGAAATCTGTCATGACCAGAACATTTGCAATCTAGATCTCATTTGTTGCGCAAGTTAGAATGTCATTCGGATTTTAGTTGTGCAGATTTACCACTCCCTGGTCATAACCAAACTCCAGGCCGCCGATGGATGCGAAGAAAGCGCATAGCAGAGCATAATAGTTGTGCTTCAGCCCGAGCAGGCCACCGGGTCCGTAGGAATAATTGTAGGAACCATCCGAGCGGATAGAGACAGTTCCTCCGCGCGAGATGTACGCTTTGCTGTTCGGTCCTTCCGGTGATAGTAGAGGCGATCTTGTCTCCCGTTCTGCTGCTTCCGAGTCTGGAATGGCTCTGTATTCCGGACGTTGGGTGCTCTAAATTTTGATAGGTCAGAGATAGCTTCGTGCTGATTCTGACACACATACCATTTCATGGAAGCCAATTTCTCGATATCCGAGATGATAATCCCTGATACTGTACCGGTTGTGTTGGTTTGGAGTCGGCTCAGAGTGACCTTGCACCTGAGCCCGGAGCACCAGAAGCGGCACCTGGCACGTGTAATAAAAGCATGTGAGAATATTATGTAACACGAGGAAAACTGCAACGGTTATTGAACTGTTGAAGTTTAAATGTTTAAACTTTTTAAGGGGGCGAGGACGAAGCGCTTTGTCGATGTGGCTCGTCAGCTGACTGTGGTGGATCAGACCTATCATACTCATGTTCCGATTTACGACTAATCAACATTCTCACCTCACCATTTTCACATCAGCTCAAATAATCACAGACCGTGCCCTTATGCTTGCATCAACACAACGAAGGGCTTGATCTTTAGATATGATATAGAATCACATCGGCACGTGGCGGTGCCCGACGGAAGGGTCTGCTGGTCCAAGCATTGCTGCCGACTGGATGCAATACTCACCTAATGTTATCCACCTTGAACGTTTGAATATTCGCACGCGCGGAGTATCAACCGGGAAGGATCACACACTAGAAGCTGTTTCTATCAGCTATCTTCTCGAATGTAGCATTGATAAACAGATGCCTAGAGTACAAAAATAGTAGAGGGTGCCACGAGTAATAATCCTGATGTCTTTATTTGATTTTATGCGCGTCCGTGGAGCAGCTGCAATCGAGAGAGGCTGAGAATGGCTTGTAGAAACTTGTTTCCCCGACTCTTGCGGAGCAAGGGAGGGTTCTGTCGACCAAGAATGGCGTCCAATCCTCTGCCAAAACCACTGCCTGGGAAGATTATTCCCTTTCTTGTCGCACTTTTGATGTTAATTGCTTCGTCCCTCAGATGACTGCCGCCCACCGTCTTCGCGTCTCGCCCTTCTTAGCTTCCCGCCTGTCAAGGGCTGGCCCATCCCAACAAGCCTTGTCGCTTCGCTGTTTGGCTCCCTACTCCCTCGTCTTTTTTCGTTTGTCTCTACTACACCTTTTACTCTCTGTCCTATCCTTGGGCTGCTCTGGGACCTCTCACATGTCCGTCGCTCCGCCCGCTCCCCAAATCCCCGTTCCGTGTGTACCCTTCCATGTTCGCTATGTTTGCTGTGCCTGTGTCCCCCGGTGACATGCATTTTCTCTCCTGTCTGTTGCCTTCCATCATCCTGTTGCTCATGCCCTACCTCACCCTCCTTTTAACATGTACAGCTCTTTCCTCCACCCACGAGAGATGTCTGGCCTGCGAGGGTTGATCGGATTTTGCAGACACAAACCTCTGAAAGACTGCTATCAAGCTGCTCTGATCGTGCTCTGGCCACTGATGCGGACCTTGACACCCAACAAAGGATCGGAGGGCCCGTCGGCAGCGATGCCTGATCCAGAAGACAGGCCTTAGTCGCGAGTGAAGCCTTAGCCTGGGTGCGGACTATGTACATGGGTCTGATGGCATAACTTGCGGCGTACATTTACTGTAAACTTCAACTCTCCGCATGACTGAGATTGTGGTTCAGAAGTGGGCACATCACCCACCACTCTGCGTAGTTGAGTCACTACCCAGTTGTAGTAGTAACTCTTTCTTCTGTTATGGGCATCAGTGCGAACCTCCCAGCCATCTGCACTATGTTTATAGAATTCTAAATTCATGAACATGTAGAACATCAACTAAGTCTATCTCTCGAATCAAGAAGATATGAAAGTGCTGTAAAAGAGAGGTGGTTATAATTGAACCAGTGGTATCGGACAGCCGCTAGCATTCGACGTGAGTCTTGTTGTTTAGTTGGAGCACAACGTAGCTTACACGGTGCGATGGGGCCTGAAGTCATGCACATAACGATAGCACAATAGTTCGTCAGGGGGATGACAGGAGTGAGAAAAACTGACACTACCAAAACTGCAAGAATGCCATAAATACAAATACCAAGCAATATATAGTATAGGATACATCCTACGCATCAGCGCTTCAGCAATAGTTGTTGGAACGATTCCCAATTTCTCTGCTTAGGCAAGATCCATATCTCTCGGCTTCCCATCTCGATCAGAAGTGTTCTCCATCTCCAGCACATTGGAGGATTTCTGACCGTGAACAGTTCCCGAACTGCTCGTGTTAGTTTCGAACGTGCGTGGGTCGGATGCAACGCTCCATCGGAGAGTTCCATCTGTCGATAAGGAACTGGCCTGGATGAAGTTCTTCGAGTTTGTGACACGGGAGTTGAGGGAAACCATGAGAGCATTCGAGTAGACTTTTGTTTTCGCCAATAATGTAGGAAAAGGAGATAAATTAATGTGTGAAGTTCAGATAATTGAGTATATCTCAACACGCACCTTTACAAAGATTGAGCGCGCTGTTAAGCAATAGATATCGTTTATATTTCCGAAGAGTATCGTAGAGAATTGGAACTGACCAGAGCAAATGCATACCATTTGTTGGAGGAAGAGTCAAGAACAAAATGAGCTCTAAGGATGCTGTCGTGGCGGTCACAAGACCGGTCTCGATCGTCAATCGGATTAGACGGTTGATTACACGCTGTATCCGTCCAAACTTGCTCTGCTTTGCCCCAAACAACTGAAGAGCGCAATCAGTAACATCGCAACACTATCATGGTAAATGCGTACCAAGTACAGCATAGACAAGGAGATGATCTTTGGGGATCTGGGTGAGCTAGCAGAACAATCATGGATATTGAACTAACATACCAAATCTACGAGTGCTGCACCACCCAGCCAAATCTATCCCATATATGAGACTTTGTGGGCTAGATAATTGCTTGCTCTACTCACGTAAGTGCGGGCCATCATGTTAGGCTTATGAAGTAAACGGATATCCTTCGGCGGAATGAACTACTTAACTGTAAGTCTTCGAAAATCAATCCGAGAAACAAGAAATGCACATACACCAAAGCTGATAGCACAGGCTGCTGCACAAGAAGCCATACTGAGCTAGCCGTTCATGAGAAATAATGTTAGTGATACAGGGACGGTTATCCTGCCACCCACAAGGATTACTATACTAGGAACAATCTTCCATTTTCCCAACAAATGGATACGCCATGCATAAAATGATTGAACTGTGAGTGCGACTGAATGATTGAACTTGTATGAATGATGTAGGAGACTTGCATGAATAGGCTGTTACACACCTATTCCAGACACAGCCGGTAAGGAAGTGAAGCTCCAGTTAGGGAAAAGGAGAACTTCGGGTTGGCCCCAACCACTGACAAGAGAATCCCAGCAATCCTCCGCTACCGCCGCACTCTGAAAGATATCCAGAGCGAAAATGGTATACACTGTGAGACGTTGGTATTTCAAATTCTATATATTCTCTGAGCTTATTGAATACCGTACCTAGTGTCTTGATCCACCTTTGGTCGTTGGGGAAATATAAATGGTAGAGGTCTGGAAAGGATCGGATTTAGTTTGTGCATAATTGAGCATGAAAGTACGCCACACAGAGTTGCATGATAGATATCCCGAGCAAGCAATAACTGATTAGGGACCCCACTAACTATGTAGACTGTTAGATTTACGACGACTTCATTTAACACCTCTTGGAACTCACAGTAGGCCCGATCCTACAGTAAGAAGCCCACAGTAAGCAAATATTTGCCAGACAAAAGGAAGTATGCATACGTGACGAGGGTTTCCTGAGGTACTGGTGCGGCTGGCATTGTTACCGTTTGTCAGCACAGAAATATTCCGGGTGCAGTGAAACTGCAGGGAGTTCTGTCTACGAAACAGAAGGTAGAGGAACAGAGGACAATCCAATATACTGCTCATTTATGAGGGAAACACCTAGTGGAGTATCTGGAATAAATCTGTGAATCAGATTGTGAGATGATCATTAGATGGGAGATGAGGCAGGGCCATGACTCGGAGCGTAGTCTCTCGTAGCCAGACTATTCCAAATCCTGGTCCTGTGTCTTTGTGATGAAGAAGACAACATCAAGCTAGCAAGATATGTCCGAAGAGGGGGGCAAGGCCGTTTCACGCTCTCGACTACTAAAGCTAGATGAATCCTAATCTGATTGGAGGTAGCAAAACAGAATAAAGACACACCATGAGAATAACTAAACAAGGTCTAACAAAGGGATTGCTAAGTCCGACGAGCTTTCCCACTCCCACTACATTTACACAATACCAATGTAATATGGAAGTATCATGCGGGTTATTCCATGTTCCGGTGGCATGTAGTACTAGACAGCATTTGTTTCAATATCCTAAGGGCTCAAGCGGTAAACTTCTTGTTCTGAACTGGGCCATTGACAGAGGAGGAAACCTTAGGGCGCATCTCTCAGTTATCGTGCCAATCGCCGCCTGGAGCGGCATGTTCACTATGTCCGGAGAGATCAAGGATGCGAACAAGTTTTTCCAACACAGGTTTGTCTCAGTCACGGGATGATACTAGTATCATACTCACCACTACTTTTTTTTTTCTGCCTTCTTCTATCATGAGGTGGATGAACAGCTTTCTCCTTCTGGGCTGCACTTCTAGTACGCAACGAGGACATGAATAGGGCAGTGTGGAATTTGGCTTCTCCTGATTCTGATCATGGTCATCATCGCACAACAACTTCCAGTTCACCGCGCGGGCCATACTCTCGTGATTGCACTAGGCTTAATATAGTTCCAGTTTCTTGATGCCACAAGTGAGCCGGCTTCCCACAGATTCACGTCCTTGTCATTATATCCATTCCCTACCCCGTCATTTCTGTCTACCAAGTCGCTTTAATGCCTGTACCTACGAATAAGGCTCCTCCCCCTACGAAAGAATATATAAAGCCTCTAAATCAAGATTTATACAATCCCGATGACGAGGCAAAAGAATTCTTCAAGTTAGAAACGGGCATGGAAGATGACAAGCTTCTAAAAGAGCATATCCTCGAAGTGCAAGCTAAAGCTTTTAAGGTGCGCCATAGTGGTCTTGATCTACAGGGATTTGGGCGGCAAATATCTCCTCAGGAATACCCATACCCATGCATCCGAATTTTCGAGTTTATGAAGTGAGCCTCAGAGCTTCATTATTGAGGCATTTGATTTATTTTTCTACCATAATAGGTTGAAGATTGCTCGTTTGCCCGATTATCAGAAATTCCTCGATGTCGGCAAGAAACCGGGTGCGATTGTCCTTGACCTCGGTTGCTGCTGTGAGTTGCTTCTTGTTCTCGTAGCAATCGGCCACTCTCCTCTCTAAGTACCTATCGACAAGTTGGAAATGACTTCAGGAAAGCGATTCGTGATGGCATCCCAGCTGAGCATGTGATCGCCTCAGACCTTCAAGGAGGTTTGTGTGCAGATTCCATTGCTGCCTTGTGAAGGTCTTACGATTGATTGGACAGCATTTTGGCACCTGGGGAAGGAGCTTTTCAAGATAACACCTGAATCCAAGTCTTATAGGGCGTCATTCATTGCTGGGGATGTTACTAGATCAGAATTCCTAGCTGCTGTACCCCCGTTCACAAAAGATTCGCCGCCAATCTGCGAGAGGCCGAAAGATCTGCACAAAGTGAAAACTCTCAACGAGCTTCAAGGCCATGTGTCAGCCATCTTCACGGGCGCCTTCTTCCATCTCTTCGAGGAGGAGACACAAACCGAGATCGCACGCAAGCTTGCGGGTTTACTCTCCCCAGAACCAGGCTCAATGCTTCTCAGCGTGCAAGGCGGGACAAAAGAGGCGGGGATATGGAACCCTACGGGCTCAATACGTTTCATGTTCTGTCACTCTCCAGAGTCATGGAGGGAGCTCTGGGAGGATATCTTTGGTAAGGGAAACGTAGAGGTGCGTGCGCGCATTAGAAAGGAGGAAGGAGGGTTGGACTTTTATGGAATGTTTCCCGGTAACAAGGAGCAGTATCACGTCCTGGAGTGGTCAGTGGAGCGCAAATAGGCTCACGAGTGCCGGTTCTTGAGTTCCTAGATATCGTGTAGAGGTCACTGTATAGGCATCCCGTCTTGTTATGTTGCAGTCGTAACCATGATCTCTGTCACGCTTAAGCCTACGGGTATAATCGACGATTTTTCTCACATTAAACACAGGCCTTGCGCTCCATTGAGAGTCAATGGAGATTTTGATATTTGAGCTGGGATATAGCATCAAGTTAGCAAAGGAAATACGAATGCCGCAAGATTGGTATCTTAGATGAAGCATCCAACAATCATCCAAAGTCCAGAGAGTAAAGAGAGCAAATACAATTGATCGTGGGCAGCGAAACGATTTTTGAGTGTAGCGGAACTGAGCCAGCGCTGCAAACATATTGAATAGGTATTTTCAAACACTCGTAATGTTCCTAATGATATCCGATGCGCGCTCCGCAAGGATATACGTTGGCACCTGAGTATGAGCTGCCGGAATGAAGGGCTGTGATCATATAAATTGGTCAGTTTCACCCTCCTAAGCGCCTACGAAAAGACTCACAAAAGCTGAAGCATCCACAACTCTTAACCCAATCGTACCCTTGACTGTGAGATCCGAGTTGAGCACACCGCTGCCACGACCAGTGCTTCCTGTCTTCCCCATGGACGCCGTGCACGAGACGTGGTTAATGGTGTCGGACGTGTTCCGGGCATACTGCTCGATTTGCTCGTCCGTTACCGCCGCTTTAAATGCACCGAATTCATCTTCGATCCAGCCGTCCCATGATGGAGCCGCCATAAATGTCCGTGCTGCTTTGATGGATTCCCGAATCGTGAAGATATCGAATTCCGTGTCGTAGAAGTTGGGGTTGATGATAGGGGCATCAAACGGATCAGCGGAGCTCAGAGCGATGTTGCCACCTGTTGAATTACGTTGGTTAGAAAATACATGGGTTCATGTAACGAGAGACTCACGGGACGTTGGCGATAGAACGACAGTGAGCAAGGTGAAGAAATTGCCACCAGGGTACTCGCTGACAAAGGATACGAATCCATCGGTGAAGATGAATTCATAATGAGCCGATGTCGGTCCAGCACTGGGATCAATCACGTCCTGGAAAATTGAAGAGTTGTCTGGTAGTCTTAGCCAGCCAACATGGCTGGAGGGAGAAAGGGAGAGCAGGCCAGTTCGACTGGAATCCCACAGTGCTTGCTGTTCCGCAGCAAATGTGGCATTCATGCGCAATACATCAAGGGTGTCGGTCGAATTGACGGTGAACTGGTTCGTGACCAAAGGTTGATCCTATAATAGGTTAGGAGGTTACTTAACGAGACAATGACTTGTCTACTCACCTGAAGGTTCTGCCCAACATCGGGCGAATCAACGATAGTCTCAATACCGAATTCTGCTAGAGTTGCATTGTCTCCAATGCCAGAAAGCATCACTATATGTAAATTCAGTACGGGCGTACTTGTTCATGCTGGGAAAATTCTCACAGATATGTGGTGTCTTGACGGCTCCAGCAGAAAGAATGACTTCACGGGTAGCGTTCAGCGAGAAAATTTGACCTAGATGTGGGAGTTCATTATCCTGATCTTTGACTGTCCATAAGAATCGACCTACTACCAGCCGATTGCGCGAATTCTACGCCTTTGAATACGGGAACTCCATCCTGTGTGTCCGTCTGGATTACTCTTGTGACCAGGGTATGTACTAAAACGTCTACGTTCGGTCGGAACAGCGATGGTGCCAAGTAAGCCTTGGCAGAACTCGTGCGAGAGCCATCGGCAACCTGAAACTATTCATTAGTTGTGTTCAACATTGATTGTGATTGCCCATCAGTACCGTAGATTGGAGCCAACCTGCCGCAGTATTGAATCTCGGCAAGAAAAGAAAACGGTGATAAATTCACTCACCGATACCAAGGGTATCGCCTGAGTTGTAATCAAGATTGAACGGAAAGCCGTCTACCTGGCTTGTGGCATTAATTACACGATGATCCGCCGGAAGGATCATGTTCGCTGTGCTAAAGCCAACCGGACCTATAATATCATAATTCAGCAATGTGAGGACCCTCAGACCGGCTTCCGGTATACCAGTTGTCCCATGAAGAGTCACATTGAGTTCGCCAATTGGGTCATGCCCATCCGTGGCACGCGTAAAACGTTCCAGCTACATAAATCAAAAAGGGGGTATGTTACTAGCATGGAGTCACGCACCTTCAGCATGTATGGATGTAGTGAATCCCAAGACCACTGGTCATCCCCTGTCACGTTTGCCCATCGATTGAAATCGTCCTCGGAGCCTCGGGTGTATGCCATAAAATCTAGCAACGAGCCAAAAAGCGTTAAATTGTATTACTTGCAGGAATGCAATACAAAGTTACTCACTGATTGAACTCGAGCCACCAAGAACAAATCCGCGCTCGTAGGGGAGCGAGCGACCGTTGAGGCCTGGCACATTGACGGTCGTGAAGTTCCAGTCCTGAGGTACATAGTTCAGAACATTATAACCGAAGATAAAGTAATGCGCACAAATTGTGAATTAATCAATCTAGGAGCATTTTGGGGTCCTTCGATGGCAAGGTTTCGAAAGTCGCTGGAATAAAGCTGATCAGCTTGAGCGCAAAGAATCGCCAGCAATCAGACTCTCACCTAGATCCCGCTTCAATTACAAGAATTTTGGAATCTTCATCCTCTGAAAGTCGGTTTGCGAGGACGCTCCCCGCAGTGCCGCCTTGAATTGCATTTCAGGTGCCTTCCAATGGCGAGCGACGGCCAAGACTTACCTCCTACAATGATATAGTCGTATTCGCTGGCAGAAAGTTGGTCTGGACTCGTCAGCAACCTCGCGAACGAAAGTGAGACGAGCGAAGCTAGCACTACAACCAGCTTGAGCATATTGGCAGTACTTCTGACTGGATTCGGTTAGACACAACTTTCAACACTTGGTTTTTAGAGGAGAATGAACATTTGCTTGCCTAGGTGTGTGGGTTCCAACATCACATAAGCTGATGGATGCAGCCGATGACAGAGGCAAAATGGGACCATGAGGTTCATTTATAGAACATCCATAGTCTCTTTCTAATCGTGGGAGGGCGACATGTATGCAAGTGTACACTGCACGATCCAGGGTCGCAGTGTATAAATGATTATAAGTAGTCCGTCAGATGAAGAGCGTCAGCCGGGTCTGAGTACTTAGTCTCGGCACAAGACGTCCACCTCTGGCATGCGGTGGCAGACTTCGTTCAAACTCGGGGGATAGGAAAGATCAATGCTTTGTAGATCAAAGTCAGGAGGACCAGGGAGGGCCATGTTCGCACGTGATCACGACACTGAACGCTAAGTACTGATCCAAAGGCTGTCTATATGATATATTTCTCATTCTTCCCAGAGCAGACATGTCTCCTGAATTCTTTTCTGGAACAACGCTGACCCAGTGCGTTATAAAATCGATTCGTAATTATGATGCTACACCAGTGTAGAGATTGTGAGTTCGGTTGCTCATGAAAATGGCAACCTCTCGCAAATCTCTAGTGATCTTAACCACTCGGATCACTGTTGATTTCGGAGCGCCCACGAGCCGCCCACTCCTTTTCTGGTTTCGGTATCTATCCACCTCCATTCCTCCTCTTTTTCAACTTTCCTCTTCCGAATTTTATGTTCAAATTTTCATTCTTGCGTCGTCATGTTGTCATAATAATGTACCTGTAATCTGTATTGAATTATGTACTTGTAATTGCTTTGTATAATATTGTACTGACATCTCTCCATCTCAACCTATGCCCATTTTTCCTCTTCCCTCTAACTAGTCCACTGCCTCGATAATGTACTTGTATTGCGTATTTATTTAGCCCCTGTTTCGTGTACATTTCGAGCCGCTTTATTGTTCTTTTCTTTTACTTTCAATTTTCCTTTTTAATCTTCTTTTCATCTTTCTACTTCGAAATATTCGCTCAAAATTATTATTTCTTGTTGTATTTAAACCCTGTACAAGCTGCAGTTGCAGATCATCGAATTTACTGCCTATCTCACTCGTCTCTAATCGTCTGAACTCATCTCAAATTTATCTGAATCAAAACCTGATTTATTCCTGTATCTACTACATCTCGAAGTTTTCCTCTTTTCCTAAACTCATCTCCACTCGTTCTCTCGTCGTTCCGCCTCCTAGGACGTCGTCTTCGGTCCAGAAGCCCAACGGCTGTTGGAATCGGCCGTGCTCGCAGTTTTATTTTGTTGTAAAAGGGTTTATTACTCTTCAACTGGAGCCCACCGCGAGGGGCTTCAAAACCGAAACCTTTGTCCACAATACCTCGTAACCTTGCCCAGGAACTAGCCCTATCACTACATAATCCCAATAACCTCTCTTCCGACACCCTTGCGACCGCCGAAGAATTTCTCTCATTTGCTTCTGACTCCAGTACTCTCACCGATACTTCCTTTCATCTTGATCCCTTCATGGCTGACGCTGGCGGACAACTACCTGGCGGATTTGACGGTGAGCCACTGCAACCACCAAATAATCAAGAACAAGCACCAGTCCCACCTGGATATGTTGCTCAGCATTTCCCCCTTCCACCTGGTCAGGCTCCTCCTGGCTTTGAACCAGCCCAATTTCCTGCTCAGCCTGACGGTCAACCACCTCCACCACCTAATCAACAACCCTTCATCATCTATCAGCCTCCAGCACCTCGTCATATGCCCTCTCGTTACGATCGGAATGCTCCAAAATTTGATGGACATCCCAGATCTCTCCGAAGATTCTTCGAGGAAGTAGATATGCTTGGAAGGGAATGTGGACTCAACCAACGAGAGTTGATTGTCCACACACTTCGTTACCTTGATAGCCGGGACTATGATGCTTGGACTAGCCGTCCATCCGCTGCTGGTGCCGATTGGATTCGCTTCAAGGAGGACATATTAGCAATGTACCCAGGAGCGGAGGATGATGCGAGATATAACGTTACTGACCTCGAAGTCTTCGTCGAAAGACATGCGGCCAAGCCCATGCGAGATCGGTTCCAGTTTGGGGAATATTATCGCGAGTTCTTGACGCGATCCGCTTGGTTGTTGAACCGAAACCTAATTTCGCAAAGAGAGCGAAATAAACTCTTCCTCAGTGGATTCCACATCGATTTCAGGCAGCAATTACGCACCCAGCTTCGTATCCAGGATCCGAGGCATGCTCTTGATGAACCTTGGGATATTGACGATGTTGAGGGCGCTGCACGATTTTTACTCGATGGAACTGGTTCAGGAAACGTGCTTACATTGTCTACACCCTCTCCATCACCTCCTCCAACCTATCCTGTCGCTCCTGCCCCTCATTTCACTCCGTCACCTCGCGAAACATTTGATATGTCTTCTATTGAGCAGATCCTGACTTCTGATGCATTTTTGAGTCGATTGGCTGGGAAACTCAATGTTCCTGCTCGTAGCAATCCTCAGTCATCGTATCAGCCTCCTTTCCAACAAAACTCACCGCAGCAACGACAAGCCTGGCCTTGTGGCTTCTGTCATAGCACAGAACACATGTTTAGACGTTGCCCAAGCCTCGATGATTATCTTCGTCGTGGTTTATGCATCCGGGACGGCTCCAATCGCATCTGTATGCCTGATGGTACATCAGTATCGCCTCAGGTCGCTCCTGGTCGAAATATGAAGGAAAGAATCGACAATTGGCATAAATCGCGCTCACCTGCGAGTGTCCCAGCTCAGGCCAACATCCTGGAGGTTTACCCATCGAGATCGATCG
The DNA here is from genome assembly GCA_013368445.1 of Leucocoprinus leucothites. Classification (NCBI taxonomy): domain Eukaryota; kingdom Fungi; phylum Basidiomycota; class Agaricomycetes; order Agaricales; family Agaricaceae; genus Leucocoprinus; species Leucocoprinus leucothites. The sequence continues at coordinate 1,973,571 of JAACJO010000008.1, forward strand.
CTTCTAGCCCCTCCTATACTCCTGTCACTTCCTCAATGCCATATTCCACTTCTCACACCTCCCAGGATGAAGAAGAGCTTGCCAGGCTCGAAGCGATCGCTCTAGCCACTATGAAACGTCAGGATGAGATTAGGAGGCGTTCTGGTAATGCAGGAAAGGCCAGGAACGCACCACTAACGCCAAAATCGACGCCCACTGTTCCTAATCCATCTCAGAACGCTCCAGCTACTTCCTCCACTTCCCCACCTTCCAAACCACCTCACACTTCGAATTCCGCGCCTCCAAAGCCTTCTACACCCGACCCGCATACCCAGGGACAGCAATATCGATTCGCTGCGCCAATTGAGGACCCTAAGACCGTTAGGGATGTCATACAACGAAGCCTGGATGGTCCAGTCACCTTAACTCAAAGGGAACTCTATGCAATCGCTCCAGAGGTCAGAAGACATATCAAAGAGCAGATTACTACACACAGGGTGCCTGTAGGACCTCCAGCAGGTGCTACCCTGCTCGAAAACGCTGGAAAAGACGCCGATCTTGCAGTATCTTCTGTTATCCAACACCATCTCTCTTCTCCTCCCTATTCCATCATTGTGGCCAATCCTGTCGAAGAACTTCGCACAATCCCTCTTGAAATCGATGGAAAGGTGACGGTTGATGCTATCCTTGACGAAGGGTCACAAGTTATTGGGATCCGACGCGATGTCTGGGAGAAATTGGGCTTACCTCTCCATAGGGACCAGAGTATTATGATGGAATCTGCTAATGCGACCAAGGAATTGACTCTGGGACTTCTTCGAGACCTTCCTGTTCGTATTGGGAGCAGTATCTTCTATCTCCAGGTCCAAGTTTTCGAGCACGCACCTTATGAAATGCTCCTTGGTCGTCCCTTCCTCACACTCACCCAAGCCCAAACTCACCATTACTCCAATGGTGACTCTCATATCACCCTCTTCGACCCTAATACCAAAGAGACCATCACTATTCCCACTTCGGTTCGAGTCCGGGTACCTGTCCAGTCAAATCCGGGTTTTTGAACATCGATGATTCGGTTAAAGAAGACCGAGGAGACATCACATCACAAACTGGTTCCCACCATCCAATCACATCACATCATCAATCACCTTCCATATCCGTCACTCATATATCTCTATCCATGATCTCTCCCCTTGCCTACACCACCACAGCCTTTGCTCCCATCCACAAGCCCCAGTCAATATACGAAATTTGCCTATCCGAAATCAACCGGAATGAGTCCGAACTCGAAATTTCCAGTCTTGCATACAAGAAAGTTGCCAACAGAATTAAACCAGTTTCTACTACACTTCCAGAGAATTACCGGATCGTTCGCCGAATACCCACCGATCCACTTGAGTCTATGCCATTACTTCCTACACATCCTCCCAAATTCGCTCCCGGCACTCGCTACACTCTTGAACGCATGCAATCAATGAATATCAATCCTGACAGCTTCTTATGGCCCGAAGAGGAGAAATTAGTCCACCACCTTATCCGAATGCAGGAACTTGGCTTCGCTTGGAGCGAAGACGAGAAAGGAAAGTTCTCGAGTGACTATTTCGATCCCATCATCATTCCCACTATTGAACACATTCCCTGGTCGCTTCGCAATATCCCCATTCCCCCCGGCATCTTTCACAAGGTTGTTGACATCATCAAGGCCAAGATTGCCGCCGGTGTCTATGAACCTTCCAGCTCTTCCTATCGCTCCCGGTGGTTCTGCGTCCTGAAGAAGGATGGGAAATCACTCCGACTCGTGCACGATTTACAGCCATTAAATGCCGTCACCATCAAAGATGCTGGAGTACCACCTATTCTTGAAACTTATGCTGAGTCCTTTGGCGGTCGTGGCTGTTATGGCATCTTTGACTTATTTGTTGGCTTCGATCAGCGCGCTCTCGCTCCCGAATCTCGCGATCTCACTACATTCCAAACCCCTCTCGGCACCCTTCGTCTCACCTCCATTCCTATGGGTTACACCAACTCTATGCAGATCCAGCATGGAGATCTCACTTTCCTACTTCAAGACGAAATTCCTGACATCGCTGTACCTTTCATTGATGATGTTCCGGTCAAGGGACCAAAAACCCGATATGAAACTCGCGACGGCTTTGAGACCATTCCTGAAAATCCGAAAATTCGTCGTTTTGTCTGGGAGCATCTCCAGAATGTCAACCGCATTATTCAACGCATCAAGCATGCTGGCGGCACATTTTCTGCATCCAAATCTCGCCTCTGTACACCTTCTGCAGTCGTTGTGGGTCACCTTTGTACCTATGAAGGTCGTCTTCCAGACACTACTAGAGTGCAGAAAATCGTCGATTGGCCTCCCTGTTCCGATCTCACCGAAGTGCGAGGCTTCCTTGGCACTCTTGGTACTATTCGCATTTTTATTCCGAATTTTTCGGCAATTTCTCGACCACTGGTTAGGCTCACAAAGAAGGGAGTGGAGTTTCGCTTTGGAGAAGAAGAACAGGTTGCTATGGATGAGTTGAAGGAGCTAGCTCGAAATTCGGCATCTATTCGATCATTGGACTATTCCAGCACTAATGAGGTCATTTTAGGTGTTGATACCTCGAAAATCGCTGTTGGATACATCCTTGCACAACTAGGAGACAACTCCAAGCGCTATCCTTCAAGGTTTGGATCGATTACACTCAATGAACGCGAATCCAGGTATTCCCAAGCGAAGTTGGAGTTATTTGGGCTGTTTAGAGCGTTGAAGGATGTCAGGATTTGGATTATTGGAGTGCTGAATTTAGTGGTTGAAGTGGATGCGAAGTATATCAAGGGTATGATCAATAATCCTGATATCCAGCCCTCGGCTTCGATAAATCGTTGGATTTCGGCGATTTTACTCTTCGATTTTCGTCTTAGGCATGTCCCAGGGAAGGAGCATGGTCCAGATGGTTTATCTCGACGTCCACGAGCCCCAGAAGACCCCGAAATCAATGACGATTATGAGGAATGGATCGACTCTGCCAATTCCTTCAGCTTTTCGCATCCAATTTCTCATAATTCCTCTGCACCTCTTTCCTCTTCCTCAGACGATTTCTGGTGGCCCTGGGCCTCGAATACATTCGCTATCGAAATTCTGAATGAAACCGGCTCGCTCCAATTATCACTATATTCCCTAGGACACCTTACACCTTCCTCCACCACTTCCCCTTCACCCCAAGTCGAAATCCTTTCAAGCGTCACTTCCCATTCATCCCCATCGTCTCATCCCACTATTCCTCGTTCTGAGAAAGCAGAACTTCACGATCTTGAGCTCAAACGAGTTGAAGCGTTCCTAATCAATCCTAAACGACCACCTGACATGTCTGATGACGACTACAAACGGTTTATTCGATTTTCGTCGGGATTTTTTGTGCGAGATGGCAGACTTTGGAAGAAGGATCAGAAGATGAAACACAAGTTGGTAGTGCCCAAAGAACGTCGCTACGAGCTCATTCACCAGGCTCATGATGAGATGGGTCACAAGGGTATATTCACAGTTCGACTTCGACTTTTGGAGCGATTTTGGTGGCCACAACTCGAGCAGGATGTTCGCTGGTTTATCAAAACATGCCACGAGTGTCAAACGCGATTATTCCATAATTTTCACATTCCCCCAACCGTTCCGATTCCCTTCACACTCTTCCGGAAGGTCTATATCGACACCATGTTCATGCCAAAATCAAATGGATACCGCTACATTGTCCATGCCCGCTGTTCACTCTCCTCTTACCCAGAATGGCGCATGCTTCGCTTGGAGAATGCTCGCACACTTGGAGCTTTTATCTTCGAAGATATCCTTTGCAGATGGGGTGCGGTAGAAGAAATTGTGACGGATAATGGACCAGCCTTTGTCCAAGCAACTGAATTCCTCTCCCAGCGTTACAAGATCAATCATATTCGCATTTCACCTTACAATTCACGGGCAAACGGTCCAGTCGAACGGAGACACCTGGATGTTAGGGAATCATTGGTAAAGGCTGCAGGAGGTGAAGAAAATCGTTGGGGAATGGTGGCACCTTCAGTCTTTTGGGCAGAGCGAATTTCTATTCAAAAATCGACAGGATATTCACCCTACTACATCGCACATGGTGTGGAGCCACTTTTACCATTCGATCTTGCTGAAGCGACGTATCTAGCTCCTCCTCTCACTAAACCACTTTCCACTACCGACCTCATCGCTACCCGAGCTATCCAGCTTCAGAAACGACCTCAGGACCTTGCTAGGGTCAAGGAACTTGTCCTCAAGGCTCGATACGACTCTATCCGCCATTTCAATGAGAAGTATTCGAATAAAATCCGAGATTTTGACTTCTCACCAGGTTCTCTTGTATTAGTCCGAAATTCGCGATATGACCACGATGTGGGCAGCAAAACCAAGCCCAGATATTTCGGACCACTTATAGTACTCAAGAGAACAACTGGAGGATCGTATATCCTTGCAGAGCTCGACGGATCGATTTCCAAGCTTCGTTTTGCGGCATTTCGACTTGTTCCCTATTATCCAAGGGATATCCGAGCCATTCCTGTCACCAAACTCACCGACGCGACGCCTGAAGCACTCGAAGACATGACATACGATCCAGAATCATCCCATTCTTCCCAGACAACCCCACCTCTCACCGTCAATGTCGCATTTTCTCCACCAAGCACCACCACTCTCCTGCACTTCTTGACACCTTCCAGACACCACCAACTCGAAATTTCACCACAACTTTGTCAGTACACTGCCCGGGAGGTCAGTACGAAGTGTACCCAGCAGATGTAGAGATTGTGAGTTCGGTTGCTCATGAAAATGGCAACCTCTCGCAAATCTCTAGTGATCTTAACCACTCGGATCACTGTTGATTTCGGAGCGCCCACGAGCCGCCCACTCCTTTTCTGGTTTCGGTATCTATCCACCTCCATTCCTCCTCTTTTTCAACTTTCCTCTTCCGAATTTTATGTTCAAATTTTCATTCTTGCGTCGTCATGTTGTCATAATAATGTACCTGTAATCTGTATTGAATTATGTACTTGTAATTGCTTTGTATAATATTGTACTGACATCTCTCCATCTCAACCTATGCCCATTTTTCCTCTTCCCTCTAACTAGTCCACTGCCTCGATAATGTACTTGTATTGCGTATTTATTTAGCCCCTGTTTCGTGTACATTTCGAGCCGCTTTATTGTTCTTTTCTTTTACTTTCAATTTTCCTTTTTAATCTTCTTTTCATCTTTCTACTTCGAAATATTCGCTCAAAATTATTATTTCTTGTTGTATTTAAACCCTGTACAAGCTGCAGTTGCAGATCATCGAATTTACTGCCTATCTCACTCGTCTCTAATCGTCTGAACTCATCTCAAATTTATCTGAATCAAAACCTGATTTATTCCTGTATCTACTACATCTCGAAGTTTTCCTCTTTTCCTAAACTCATCTCCACTCGTTCTCTCGTCGTTCCGCCTCCTAGGACGTCGTCTTCGGTCCAGAAGCCCAACGGCTGTTGGAATCGGCCGTGCTCGCAGTTTTATTTTGTTGTAAAAGGGTTTATTACTCTTCACCAGCTCAATACTCCGTCAAAAGCTGCTACCTCGACAACCAGCCTCAGTACTCGACCAAAGAACCTTCGTGTACATGTCGCATAAAGGGAAAGACGACGACGTCTTGTATCAGACATTCCAGAGAACCCTTGACGACGCAGACAGGATAAGTTGAGCTCTGATAGTGACACAACTGTTTGAGAAAAATATCGGTACAGACTGTTCGGCATCTCCAACAGGTTTTGGAATCTAGATCGTGAGGTTCTCGCTGGTTCACAATAGTCTGACGGATGATTGTGAGCGCGATTTCTTCCCATTCGCCAGCGATAGATATATCTGATGTGTTCCTGGCCACACTAGGCATCTAGCAACACAACCAAGACCATTGTTCTTCCACCCTCCCGGCCTTGGACGGAGAGACGGACCATGACCGGGCCTGAGATTGGGGAGCGTCAAGTACCTACACGCTCAATTAATTATTCGCCGCCGCTGTTCAACCATCCCTTGTTATATCTAGACCACTCGGCTCGCGTCGCGAGTGAAAACCTCAGCCGAGAGGCCGTTGTAATCATTCGAATTGAAATAGATGAACCTACAATGGTAGAGATGAGGTAAGAAACGATTTCGAAAAAGTGAGGGGGAGACTAACAAGGATAGCGATCATGAAGGGCGAAAGAGACATAACAATACCACCACCTCGGAGAAGGGACCTCCGACCTGGATAGAGACTTGAGTACAAGAAAATTGAAGATCAAGGAAATCACGTACCAACCCTGTCTCTGTACAAAATGGCAGGGAAGACGGCGAGGAACTGGACAATTCCAATACCCCCTGAGACCAATAGCGATACTGTCCCTAGATAAACCGATACTCCGTACAAGAGTTGGGCCGTAGTAAAGCAATGCGTTGATACCGCTTCATTCTGTGGTTGGTGTAAGAAACCGAGAGCGACTGAGGACAAAACGAGCTAAACTCACGCTGGAAAACCATAACCATGATACCAATTAGCGAAAGCGCGGACGAAACAGCTTTTCCCAACTCCTCAGTTCACTAACAAGGCCTGACTGAGGGCTAGCCCCTTCGTCCGTTACACCCTTCTGTAACGGCGTTACCGGCCAGCGGTGTATGAAATCTGACATGACCAAAACATTTGCAATCTAGATCTCATTTTTTGCGCAAGTTAGAATATCACTCGTATATTAGTTGTGCAGACTTACCACTCCCTGGTCATAACCAAACTCTAGGCCGCCGATGGATGCGAAGAAAGCGCATAGCAGAGCATGATAGTTGTGCTTCAGCCCGAGCAGGCCACCGGGTCCATAGGAATAATTGTAGGAACCATCCGAGCGGATAGAAACAGTTCCTCCGCGCGAGATGTACGCTTTGCTGTTCGGTCCTGCCGGCGATAGTAGAGGTGATCTTGTCTCCCGTTCTGCTGCTTCCGAGTCTGGAATGGCTCTGTATTCCGGACGTTGGGTGCTCTGGGTTTTGATAGGTCAGAGATAGCTTCGTACTGATTCTGACACACATACCATTTCATGGAAACCAGATCCTCGGTATTCGAGATGATGATACCAGTTGTGTTGGTCTGAAGTCGGCTCGGAGTGTCCTTGCACCTGAGCTCGGAATACTGGAAGCGGCACTTGGCACGTGTGACATAAGCACGTGAGATTATTATGTAACACGAGAGAAAACTGCAAGAGTAATCTATTGAACTGTTGAAGTTTGAGGATGCGAGTGCGAAGCGCTTTGTCGGATGACTCGTGAACTGACTGTGGTGGATCAGACCCATCATACCCATGTTCCGATTTACGACTAATCAACATTCTCACCCCACTACTTTCACATCAGTTCAAATAGCCACAGACCCGTGCCATTACACTTGCATCAACATAACGAAGGGCTTCATCTTTAGATATGATACAGAATCCCATCGGCACACGGCGATGCCCAACGAATACGTCTGCTGACCCAAGTATCAATGCATCACCGCCGACTGGATGCAATACCCTGACTCGCTTGATGTTATCCATCTTGAACATTCGCGCTTGAACCAAGGAGCATCAACTTAACGCTGGGAGCCGTTTCTACTATCAACCATCTTCAACTCGAATGTGGCATTGATGAACGGCTGCCTAAAGTACGAGATTAGTGGAGGGTGTCAAGAGTAGCAATCTCGTTATCTTTATCTGATTTTATGTCTACCCACGGAGCAGTTGCCACCATCGAGAGGAGGACTCAGAAAAGCTTGAGATTTCAAGGAGCATCAGACTTTGCGGCTTACATTTACTGTAAATTGAAACTCTCCGCATACTTAACTGCTATTGTGGGCTAGAGGTGGGCACATCGCCTGCTACTCTGCGTGGTTCACTACTCAACCGTAATAACTCTTTCTTCCGCTATGGGCTTCGGTGCGAACTTCCTAGTCATCTGCACTATATTTATAGAATTGTAAACTTGTGACATACTCGAGTATAGAACATCAAACGAGTCCATCTCTCGAATCAAGAAGGTATAAAATCGCTGTAAAAGAGAGATGGTTATCACTAAACCAGTGGTATCGGACAGCCGCCAACGTTGATCCTTGTGTAGTGGGAGTACAACGTAGCTTACATATGGTGGGGCCCGAGGTCATGCATGCAACAATAATACAGTAATTCGTCAGGGAGATAGCAGAAGTGAGGGAAGGTGACACTACCAAAACTACAAGAAAGCCATTCATAAAAGACTAAGCGATAAATATCAGCCTATACATCCCTTGCATCAGCAGCAGTGGTTGTTGGGGCGATTCCCCGTTTCTCTGCTTAGGCAAGATCCATATTCCTGGGCTTCCCAGCTCGATCAGACGCGCTATCCATCTCCAGCACATTGGAGGATTTCTGAACGTGAACAGTTCCCGAACTACCCGTGTTAGCTTCAAACGTGCGTGGGGCCGCAATGCTCCATTGGAGAGTTCCATCTGTCGATAATGAATCGGCCTGATTGAAGTTCTTCGAGTTGGTGGCACGGGCATTGAGGGAAGCCATGAGAGCATTTGAGTAGACTTTATTTTCGCCGATAATGTGGGAAAATGATAAATTAATGATGTCAAATCTAGTTGATTAAGTTCATCTCGACACATACCTTTACAAAGATTGAGTGCGCTATTAAACAACAGATATCATTTATTTTCCCTGAGAATATCATGGAGAAGTGAAACTCACCCGAGCAAATGCATCGAGTTTGTTGAAGGGAGAGTCAAGAACAAAATAAGCTCGATGGATGCCGTCATGGCAGTCACAAGACCAGTCTCGATTGTCAATCGGATTAGACGATTGATTAGACGCTGTGTCCGTCCAAACTTGCTCTGCCTTGCCCCAAACAACTGAAGAATGCAATCAATAACATCGCATCACTATCATGGCAAGTGCATACCAAGTACAGCATAGACGAAGAGATGATCTTTGAGAGATTCGAGTGAGCTAGGCGGGCAATCACGGACATTGAGGTAGCGTACCAGATCTGTGAGTGCTGCACCACCCAACCAAACCTACTCCATGTATGAGCCTTTGTGGACTAGACAATTGCTTACTATACTCACATAAGTGCGGGCCGTCATGTTAGGCTTATGAAGTAAACGGACATCCTTCAGCGGGATGAACTACTTGACCATAAGTATTCGAAAGTTGATCCGAGAAACAAGAGATACACATACACCAAAGGTGATAGCACAGGCTGCTGCACAAGAAGCCATGCCGAACTAACCGATCGTAAGTAATAATTTTAGCGGTACAGAAGCGGTCATATCGCCACTCACAAAGATTATTATACCAGGAACAATCTTCCATTGTCCCAACAAATGGATACGCCAAGCATAAAAGGATTGAACCGTGAGTGCGACTGAAATGATGAGACTCGTATCAATGATGTAGAGGGCCTGAGTGGATAGACTGTTACATACCTATTCCAGACACAATCGGTAAGGACATGAAGCTCCAGCCAGGGAATAGGAGAACCGCTGGCTCGCCCCAACCACTGACAAGAGAATTCCAACAATTATCTGCTACCGTCACACTATGGAAGATATCCAGAGCAAAAACGGTATACACTGCGAGATGTTTACGTTTCAAATTCTGCATATCCCCTGATTTATGAAATATCATACCTAGTGTCTTGATCCACCTTTGATCATTGGGAAAATGTAAATGGTAAAGGTCTGGAGAGGGTCCGATTCAGCCTGTGCATAACCGAGCGTGAAAGCATGCCACACAGAGTTGCATAATAGATATCCCCAGCAAGCAATAACTGATTAGGGATCCTACTAGCTATATAGGCTGTTAGAGTCACAGCGGCTTGATTTGACGCCTCTTTGAACTCACTGTAGGCCCGATCCTACAGTAAGAAGCTTCCAGTAAGCAAAGACTTGCCAGACAAAAGGAAGTATACATACGTGAAAATGGTTTCCTGAGGTACCGGTGCGTCTGACATCGTTACTGGTTATCAGCGCAGAAATATTCTGGGTGTAATAGGACTCCCCGCAGTACGGAGCAGTAGGTAGAGGAGTAGAGAACGATCTAATGTGCTGCTCATTTATGAGGGAAGCACCTTGTCAGAGACGTGGTACAAATCTGTGAATCAGATGGTGAGATGAGAGTCAGTAGGTGGCCAATGAGGCAGGGCCGTGACCCGGAGCGTAGCCTCTCGTGGCCAGACACTTCTGTGTCCTGTGTCCCGTGTCTTTGTGATGAAGAGGGCGACATCAAGCTGCAGGAAGTGTCAAAAAAGGGAGTTAAGGCCATTTCACGCTCTTGACTACTAAAACTAGTAGGTGAATCTGAATTTGATTGGACGTAGCAAAATAAAATCAAGGCAGGCCATGAGAATAATTTAGAAAAGTCTGATGAAGGGACTACTAAGCCCTACGAGCTTTCCCACCCTCACTAAATTTACACGGTACACATGTATGAAATTCCCATGTAGGTAGGTAGTTTCATATTCCGGTGGCATGCACTAGACAGCACCCACTTCGTACCCTGGGGACTCAAGTCGGTAAACACTCCTTGCTCCGTATTGGGCCGCCGACGAAGGAAGAAACATTAGAGTATATCTCTCAGATCTTGTCCCAGTCACCGCCCGGGGCGGCACGCTCACTGTGTCTGGGATGATCAAGGATGCGAACAAGGTTATGCAATGCAGGTTAAAAGCTTGTCTAGTCATGGGAGATGATACTCATCGTTACTTTTTTCCATCATGATCTAGGTGAGACGATTTTTTCCTTCTGTGCTGTACCTCTAGCATGCAATGAGGACGTGAATAGGGCAGCTCAAATTCGCCTTCTTCTGATCCTGATCATGGTCATCACCGCACAGCAATCTCCAGTTCATCGCGCCGGCACACTCTCGTGATTGCACCAGGCCTAATATAGCTCCAGTTTCTTAATGCTACAGCTGAGCCGGCTTCCCATAGTAGGTTCAAGCCTTTGTCATTACATCTATTTCCTTATACCGTCACTGCCAATCCGCTCTGTCTACCAAGTTGTTTTTAATGCCTATACCTACAAATAGGGTTCCTCCCCCTGCAAAAAAATATCATATAAAACCCCTAGATCAGGATTTATACAATCCCAATGACGAGGCAAAAAATTTCTTCAAGCTAGAAACGGGCATTGGGGATGACAAGCTTCTAAAGGATCATATCCTCGAAGTGCAAGCTAAAGCTTTTAAGGTGCTTAAAGGTCGCTCGTTTACCCGATTATACGAACTTCCTCGAAGTCGGCAAGGGACCGAGCACAATGGTCCCCGACCTCGGCTGTTGCTATGAGTTGCTTCTTGTTCTCGTAGCAATCGACCACTCTCTTTAGGTACCTGTTGACAAGTTGGAAATGACTTCAGGAAAGCGATTCGTGATGGCATCCCAGCTGAGCATGCGATCGCCTCAGATCTTCAGGAAGGTTTGTGCACAGATTTCATTGCTGTTTTATGAAGGTCTTACGATTTACTGGACAGCCTTTTGGCCCTGGGCAAGGAGTTATTCAAGATAACGCCTAGATACAAGTCTTATAAGGCGTCATTCATTGCTGGAGACATCACTAGATCAGAATTCCTAGGTGTTGTCCCGCCGTTCACAAAATATTCGCCACCAATCTGCGAGAGGCAAAAAGATCTGCACAAAGTGAAAACCCTCAGCGAGCTTCAAGGCCATGTGTCAGCCATCTTCACATGCGCCTCCTTTCATCTCTTCAAGGACGAAACACAAACCGAGATCGCACGAAACCTTGCAGGTTTAGTCTCCCCAGAGTCAGGCTTGATGGTTCTCGGCGTGCAAGGCGGGGCAAAAGAGGTGGGGTGATGGAGCCCTACGCGCTCGGAGCGTTTCATGTTCTGTCACTTTCCAGAGTCATGGAGGGAGCTGTGGAGGGATATCTTTGGGAAAGGAAACGTAGAAGTGCATGCGCGCATTAAAAAGGAGGAAGGAGGGTTGGACTTTTATGGACCATTTCCCGGTAATAAGGAGTATCACGTCCTGGAATGGTCAGTGAAGCGTAAATAGACTCACGACTGCTAGCTCTTGAACTCTTAGATAGCCCGTAGGGCGTCACAGTACATGGCATTCCCGCTTGTTGTGTTGTGGCCAATCTCTATCAAGCTTAAGCCTACCGGTGCAATCATCAAATTTTCACAGACCTTGTGCTCCACTGATAGTCAACGGAGAGCTTGGGATTTGAGCTCGGACATAACATTAAGATAGCAGAGGGGGTGCGAATACCACCACAACAGTATCTCAAATGGCGCATCCAATAACCATCCAAAGCTCAGAGGGTAAGGAGAACAAACACAGATAATCATAGACACCGAAACGGTTTTCGGGTGTGGCGGAATTGAGTGAGCACTGTAAACATAGTGAATAGGTATTTTCATACACTCGTGATATTTCTAATGATATCCGATGCGCGCTCCGCAAGGATATATACTGGCACTTGGGTGTGTGCTGCCGGAATGAAGGGCTACAGACAAAGCTATTTGTCAGTTCTGCTCGCCTAAGCGCCTACGAAAATACTCACAAAGGCTGAAGCATCCACGACTCTTAACCCAATCGTACCCTTCACCGTGAGATCAGAGTTGAGCACACCGCTACCACGACCGGTGCTTCCCGTCTTCCCCATGGCCGCCGTGCACGAGACGTGGTTAATGGTGTCAGATGTGTTCCGGGCGTATTGCTCGATTTGCTCGTCCGTTACCGCCGCTTTGAACGCACCGAACTCATCCACGATCCAGCCATCCCATGATGGGGCCGCCATAAATGTCCGTGCCGCCTTGATGGATTCTCGAATCGTGAAGATATCGAATTCTGTGTCGTAGAAGTTGGGGTTGATGATAGGGGCATCAAACGGATCTGCGGAGCTCAGAGTGATGTTACCGCCTGTTGGATTACGTTGGTTAGAAAATACATGGGTTCATGTAACGAGAGACTCACGGGATGTTGGGGACACAACAACAGTGATTAAGGTGTAGAAATTACCACCAGGGTACTCGCTGACAAAGGATACGAATCCATCGGTGAAGAGGAATTCGTAATGAGCCGATGTCGGTCCAGCACTGGGATCAGTCCCGTTCTGGAAAATGGAAGAGTTGTCTGGTAGTCTTAACCAACCAATATGGCTGGCGGGAGAAAGGGAGAGCAGGCCAGTTCGGCTGGAATCCCAAAGTGCCTGCTGCTCCGCAACAAATGTGGTATTCATGCGCAATACATCAAGGGTCTCTGTCGAATTGACTGTGAACTGGCTTGTGACCAGAGGGTGATCCTGTAATACGTTGGGAGGTTACTTAAGGAGACAAAGACTTTTCCACTCACCTGGAGGTTTTGCCCAACATCGGGCGAATCAACGATAGTCTCAATACCGAATTCTGCTAGAGTGACATTGTCGCCAATGCCAGAAAGCATCACTGTTTGTAAAGTCAGGACACACGTACTCGCTCGTGCTAAGAATTTTCTCACAGATATGTGGTGTCTTGACGGCTCCAGCTGAAAGGATGACCTCACGGGTAGCGTTCAGCGAGAAAACTTGACCTAGACGTGGGTGTTCATTACCTTGATCCTTGAATGTTTATAAGAATCGACCTACTACCAGCCGATTGCGCAAACTCTACGCCTTTGAATACAGGAACTCCATCCTGGGTGTCAGTCTGGACTACTCTGGTGACCAGGGTATGTACTAAAACGTCTACATTCGGTCGGAACAGCGATGGTGCCAAGTAAGCCTTGGCAGAACTCGTGCGAGAGCCATCGACAATCTGAAACTATCCATTAGTGTTGTTCAACATTAATTGTGATTACCCATCAGTACCGTAGATTGAATCCAACCTGCCGCAGTATTTAACCTCGGCAAGGGAGAGAAATAGCGAGTGAATCACTCACCAATACCAAGGGTATCGCCTGAGTTATGATCAAGATTGAACGGAAAGCCGTCTACCTGGCTTGTGGCATTAATTACACGATGATCCGCCGGAAGGATCATATTCGCTGCGCTAAAGCCAACCGGACCTATAACATCATAATTCATCAATGTGAGGACCCTCAGACCGGCTCTCCAACATACCAGTTGTCCCACGAAGAGTCACATTGAGTTCGCCAATTGGGTCATGTCCATCCGTGGCACGCGTAAAACGTTCCAGCTACAGAAATAAGAGAGGGAGTATGTTGTTAGCATGGAGCCACGCACCTTTAACATGTATGGATGTAGTGAATCCCAAGACCACTGGTCATCCCCTGTAACGTTTGCCCACCGATTGAAATCGTCCTCGGAGCCTCGGGTGTACGTCATAAAATCTAGCAACGAGCCAAAAAGTGTCAAAAATGTATCATTTGCAGCAGTGAAAGATAACGTTACTCACTGATTGAACTTGAACCACCAAGAACAAATCCGCGTTCATAGGCGAGCGAGCGACCATTGAGACCTGATACATTGACGGTCGTGAAGTTCCAGTCCTGAGGTACATAGTTCAGAATATTCTAACCGAAGATAAATTAATACGCACAAATTGTGAGTTGATCAACCTAGGAGCATTTTGGGGTTCTTCGATGGCAAGATTTCGAAAGTCGCTGGAATAACTCTGGTCAACTTGAGCTCAAGGGTTCACCAGCAATCAGACTCTCACCTAGATCCCGCTTCGATTACTAGAATTTTGTGATCCCCATCCTCCGAAAGTCGATTTGCGAGAACGCTCCCCGCAGTGCCACCTTGGAGTGATTTTCAGATGCTTTCTAGTGGCAAGCGACAACCAAGACTTACCTCCTACAATAATATAGTCATATTCGCTGGTAGAGAGTTGGTCCGGGCTTGTCAGCAATCCCGCGAACGAAAGTGAGGCAAGCGAAGCCAGCACCGCAACTAGCCTGAGCATGATGGTAGTACTCCTGGCTGGGTTCAGTTAGACACAATTTTCAACGCTTGGTTTTAAGGTGGAGGAGATGATGACCACTTGCCTACCCAGGTGTGTGGGTCACGACGTCGGGTAAGCCCATGGACATGGCCGATGACAGAGGCAAAAAGGGAATATGAGGTTCATTTATAGAGCACCCAAATTATCTTTCAATCGTGGGAGGGCGACATATGTGCATTGTGTAGTGGACGCTGCACGATCCAGGGGTGCAGCGTTTAAATAATTATAGTCCATCAGATGAAGAGCGACAGCCCCGTCTTAGTCTTGGCGCGGGACATCCTCCTCTGGCATGTGGTAGGCCGCGGCAGACCTTGTTCAAGCTTAGAGGACGAGGAAGATCAATGCTTTGTAGATCGAAGTCGGGGGGTCCGGGAAGGACTATGTTCGCACGTGATCACGACGCGATTTCGTTGAACGCTAAGTAAGTACTGATCAAAAGGCTGTCTATATCTTTCATTCTTCCCGGAGCACACGCCATTTGACATGTCCCCTGGATTCATCTCTGGAACAACGTTGACCCAGCGCGTTATAATCTCGACTCACAATTATAATGCTACACCAACTCAATACTCCGTCAAAAGTTGCTACCTCGACATTCAGCGCTCAGCCTCAGTACTCGACCAAACGACCCTCGTGTACGCGTCGCATAAACACAAAGAGAACAACTCTTTGTTGTGTCAGACATTCCAGAGTACCCTTGACGATGGAGATAGCAGAAGTCGAACTCTGATGGCAGTCTGGAGAAATATCGGCACAGACTGTTTGGCATCTCCAGCAGCTTCTGGAATTTAACGGGTGAGGCTCCCGCTGGTTCTGACAGATGATTGTGAGCGCTGTTTCTTTCCATTCGCCAGCGATAGTTATATCTGATCTGTTCCTGGCTATACTAGACATCTAGCAACACCATCAAGACTATCATTCTTCCGCCCTTCTGGTCTCGGACTAAGAGACGGACCATGACCGAACCTGATATTGGGGAGTGTCAAGGACTCACACGCTCAATTAATTATTCGCTGCTGCTGCTCAGCTATCCCGTGCCACTTCTAGACTACTTGGCTCGCGTCGCGAGTGGGAACCTCAACCGAGGGGCCGTTACAATCATTCAAAATAGTGATGTCAGTTTGAAATTGTTGACATGGAGGAAGACCCCCGTAGATGCGATCTTCCTGGCCAATGAAATCGTCCAGTCAACCGGCTTGCGTCCCCGAACCATCAGGTAGCCATCTGTCGCAGTCGGGTTCCTTGCTCGAAATAATTATCACTATTTCGTCACTGCAACTGCTTTTTCTTATTACAGTGGACGGTGCGCTCAGGCTTTGTTGACGTAGTAGTACCATTGTTAAGGCTTAGAATAATCATTCCAGATACCCCTTATATCCCCCGGAACTTCACAGAGGCTGTATGGCACCATTTATCGGCCGTCGGCAGCGTATCTGTGTTCACTGGCGAAGTAGCCGCCATCACTGGACACTCCAATGCACCGTTCCGTTAGGTTCGCTTGCTACTCGGTGCTGTTAATTGCCATCGACTGACCTTGTCCATACCAAGTGATAGTGATCATGATCGTGTTCAGCATGAGATGTATTATCTTTGCACGTACATACATACGTATGAATCTACTGATGAGTTATCATGGTCTATTAGAATTGAGCGCCCATTTATCTTCTGCGCTTTATAAACAATACTAGGATATCCAAAGCTCATTCCAGGGACCCACAGGTTCCTATCAGGGAAGATAGCAGTCTTTCCCGTGACCGGTTCTCGCGACAAATATAACTACTTACACTCCCCGATCAACTTGCCACATACGGATAGGCTATGTCATCAGGGATAGGATCTAACGCATTAAAGAAACTCTACTTCGCGGATCTCCTCTCGTCCAAGACGCAACCTCCTTCGGCACTGGCAAGTTTGTCGATGGCACAATTATCTCGCCATCAGCTAAGCTAGGCCCTCGTGGATATCTGGACAAGCTGATATCATACATCGAAAGCCGTGTCAATAACGTCGTTCCACAACATTCGCGCCTGCTGCGGCCTCTCGTACTGTTGTCGCGGGCTTAGAAACCATTTATCTACTCCGATAAAAGACGGGTGAAGAGACATGCGATGCTGGAGCTGTAATCTGAAGAGTTTGATGCTCGTACACCAGCTTGGAGCAAGGGATTGGTGAAGACAAATCATCCCAACGTACTTTAAACCGCGATGATGAAGCATTTACCAGAGCGTATCCTGAAGCGGCCGTGGGACTAGTAATGTCATCGGACCTCCCGTTGGTCCAAAGGACAAGTTTTATAATTCGGGTATGGGCTCCCTCTTGGCTACAAAGTGTGGTTTCATCATCAACTCGACACTTCGAGACGTCAACGACCCACTCACACTCTCAAGTCAGGCCATATATAATGCACCCACGATATAGGAGTTGTTGAAAGTCCTCATTGGAACTGCACAGTGTCAATGGTGGTGCATCCCGTTCCACTGTGACTGCGCCCAATTGGCTAAACAGTTTTGATTTCTATCGAGGAAAGCCGGGCATACTAGAACAGATTCTTAGTGATGTAAGTCTATTATAAATTTCGGGCTGCTAGGTGACTCACGTAAGTCATTATGCCAGATGGCAAAGGAAGTAACGCACATCGTGTATATTGCCTGGCACCTCCATTTCAAGCTCAATCTGCTACCATATATTTCCCATACCTCAGGTACACGCAGCCTTCTGGATCTCGCGCTATCCTCTAAGCGCGCCAAGCCCCCTGCTCATCTTCATGTCGTCTATAACGGTAGGTGGTAGTTGACCATCCACATTTCTTGTCCTAACAGAGCCAGTAGCGTCGTATTATTTCACGCACCCGTGCAAATACGGATATGTGAAGTGGATTGTCGAGAAGATAGTGGAGAGCGCCATGGATCAGTTCGCGGGGTTCCGAGCGTTCATTATCCGAAGTGGTCAGATTTCGGGCGCGTCGAGGATTGAAGCTTGGTCACGAAAGGAATTCATGCATTCGATTCTCAAAGTATCTTGTGATCTTGGGATGGCACGAAAGACTTACAAGTACCCAATTAATTCTATGATTGCGGCCTATATATATTGTTTAACCAGCCGCTACGGTGGCTACCTGTTGACGTGGCCCCAAATATTCCTTAAGCTTTTATACGGGATGCTCAAATAAACCCAGGCGTACGAATGGCATACTACAACTTGGAAAATGCGGGCCTATGAGCTGGTCTCGCGTTACGTCTACCCTTTCCCGTGGCTCAAAGAACAAGAACGCAACTCTGGCTACAAGGGACGAGTGGATCTACGAATACCCAAGGATGGGGCGACTTCAACATAGCTTTATTGATCATTACCTTGGTATAAAAAATTTGCCAACCTTGGATACCACGAAAGCACAGCAGACTGCTGGGGAACTGGTTGACTTTGAGTTGACGGACGAATTCTGGTTTGTCTGTTGACTCATGAGATGACTGTTTATTAGGAATCATGCCGATGTTCCGATTTGCAACTAATCATCACTCCACTTTCATGTCAGCTTAAGTAGTCATAGACGGTGACGATATACTCACGATGGGTTCAAGAGCACCATCTTTAGAAATGATATGGAATCCCGTTGGTATCATGGGCGTTGCCCGACACAAAGGGTTTGTTGATCCAACCATCGCTGCCGACTGGATGCCATATAGAAGCTGTCCCTATTGACTCATCATCTTCTCGAATGTGTCATTGATGAACAGATACCTCGAGGGTGGGACTAGCAGAGGGTGTCGTGAATAACCACCTCGATACCTTAATTTACTTTTATGTTCACACGTGGAGCAGCTGTGATCGAGAGAAGGATCCACACTGACAAAAACTTAGTAGATTCCAGCATCATACTTTGCGACTTACATTTAAACAAAATCTCGGCATAGCTGAGATTATGGGCTTGAGGTGGGCACATACCCTGCCACCCCGGGTAGTGTGCTACTTGGCCGTAATAACACTTTCTTCCGTCTCGGGCTTCGAGGCGAACCATCCACGCTGTATTCATAGAATTCTAAATTTATTACTCTCAGAATCTTGGAGTGCATCAAGTGAATTTACCTCTCGATCAAGAAGGTATGGAAGTGCCGTTGAAAAGAGATGTTATCATTAGATCGGCGGAATGGGACAGCCGACGGTATTCGACGTGAGTCCTGCACCACGTAGCATATCGTGTATGGTGGGGCCTGAAGTGATAAACATAACAATAGTACAATGATTCTTCAGGAAGATGACAGAAGGGAGGGTAACATTACTAAAACGGCAAGGAAGTCACACATAAAAAGACCAAGCAATAAATATAGGATAAGTACATTCTGAGCATCAACAATGGTTGTCGGCACGATTCCTTATTTCTGCACTTAGGCAAAATCGATACCCTTCGGCTTCCCACCCCTATCAGAAACGTTCTCCATCTCCAGGACATTGGAAGTTTTCTGGATGTGAACAACTGCCGTGTTACCCGTGTTGGTTTCAAACGCGCGTGGGGATCCCACGCTACTCCACTGGAGAGTTCCATCTGTCGATAAGGAACCAGCCTGGTTGAAATTCTTCGAGTTGGTGGCACGGGAGTTAAGAGAAGCCAGGAGAGCGTTTGCGTAGACTTTTTTTCGTCGAGGTGAGAAAATGAGAGAAATCAACGATGTGAAGTCCAGATGATTAAGTTCATCTCGACACATACCTTTACAGAGATTGAGCGCGCTGTTAAGCAACAGATATCATTTATTTGTCCGAAGAATATGGAAGATTCAAACTCACGGGACCAAATGCATAGAGTTTGTTGAAGGAAGAGTCAAGAACAAAATAAGCTCTAAAGATGCCGTCGTTGCAGTTACAACACCAGTCTCGATCGTCAATCGGATTAGACGATTGATTAGACGCTGCGTCCGCCCAAACTTGCTCTGTCTTGCCCCAAACAACTGAAGAGCACAGTCAGTAACATAGCATCACCATCACTGCCGCGAGCGCGTACCAAGTACAGCATAGACAAGGAGATGATCTTTGGGGCATCCGAGTGAGCTAGCGAAACAATCAAGGATATCGAGCTAGCATACCACATCTGTGAGTGCTGCACCGCCTAGCCAAACCTATCTGACATTTGAGCTTTTGCAGACTAGATAATTCCTTGCTCTACTCACGTAAGTGCGGGCCGTCATATTGGGCTTATGAAGTAAACGTAGATCCTTCAGCGGAATGAACTATTTGACTGTAAGTCACTTCGAAAGTCAGTCCGAGAATCAAGAAGTACACATACACCAAAGCTGATAGCACATGCTCCCGCACAAGAAGCCATGCCGAACTAGCCGATCATGAGTAATAATTTCAGTAGCAGAGACGATTATATTGCCACTCACAAAGATAATTACACCGGGGACGATCTTCCATTTTCCCAACAAATAGATGCGCCACGCATAAAAGGACTGGACCATAAGTGCGACTGAAATGAGACTCATATCAATGATACAGAATGTCTGAGTGGGCAGGCCGCCACATACCCGTTCCAGAAACAATCGGTAGGGCAATGAAGCTCCAGCCAGGGAAAAGGAGATCCTCTTCCCGACCCCAACCACTGACAAGAGAGTGCCAGCAATTCTCTGCTACCACCACACTCTGAAAGACATCCAGAGCAACAACGGTATACACTACGAGATGTTTGTTTTCTTATGAATTCTCTGATTTTATAATGTATCGCACCTAGTGTCTTGATCCACCTCTGGTCATTGGGAAAATATAAGTGATAGAGGTCTGGAGAGGACCAGATTCAGCTTGTGGATAATCGAGCGGGAAAGTATGTCGCACAGAGCTGCATAATGGATATCCCGAGCACGCAATAGCTGATTAGGGACCCCACTAGCTATATAGACCGTTAGAGTTACAGCTACTTGATTTAACGCCTCTTTAAACGTACGGTAGGTCCGATCCTACAGCAATAAGGCCATAGTAAGTAAAGATATGCAGGACGAAAGGAAGTATGCTTACGTGAAAATGGTTTCCTGAGGTACCGGTGCGTCTGACATCGTTACTACTGGTTATCAGCAGAGAAAGATTCCAGGTGTAGTAGAACTGCGGGGAATTCTGTCTACTGAACAGAGGGCAGAGGGTTAGCGGAAGCTCTAATGTGCTCCTCATTTATGAAGGAAGCACCTGGTATA
This sequence comes from Leucocoprinus leucothites, assembly GCA_013368445.1. Lineage (NCBI taxonomy): Eukaryota > Fungi > Basidiomycota > Agaricomycetes > Agaricales > Agaricaceae > Leucocoprinus > Leucocoprinus leucothites. Next base: position 1,994,702 of record JAACJO010000008.1, read on the forward strand.
AATTTGCGAGCTAGATGGTGAGATGATAGATGGCAGTCAAGGTGGAGCCGTGAGTGTCGTCTCTTTTAGCTGGATTCTTCTCGTATCCTGTGCATTTGTGATGGGGAGGCCTACATAAAGTTAACAAGAAATATCAGGTAAGGCTATTTCAAGCTGTTGACTGCTAAAACTAGGCGAACCTGGATCCGATTGGACGTAGCGAAACAAATATAGACGCGTCACGAGGAGAACAGCTAAAAAGGTCTAGTGACTGGACTACTAAATTCTACGACCATTCCCACTACCACTAATTTTACTCGGTACACATGTAGTATAAAAATGAGATGAAGGTGGTTCCATGTTCTGGCGACGTACCCTAATATAGTATTTACTTCATTCTTTGTGGAGTCAAGTTGGTCAACATCGCTTGCTCTGGATCGGACCATTGACAGCTTAGGAAATAAATTAGAGTATATCACTCAGTTTCCGTGCCGCTCTCCATCTGTAGTGGTATGTTCGCTCATTCCGGTGAGATCAAGGATGCGAACAAGTTTATGCAGCTCAGTCTGCCCGATTAGGAGAGACGATACTCATGTCTTTTTCCCTCTCCCTCCTCAGTTCTATCATTCGTGATCTGCATGAAACGAGTTTTCCTCCTGTGCGGCACTTTTATGTAGCGAGGGCATTGATAGGATAGTTTAGGACTCGACGACTTCTGATTCTGATTGTGGTCATCTCACTATTTTTCACCGCACCACAACTTCTAGTTCGCGCCCGTGGGTACACTCTCAGGACTGCACCGAGCCCAATATAGTCCCAGCAGCTTACTGTTGCAAATGAATCACCTTCCCACACGTTCGAGACCTTATCCATTCCCCTATCATATTGTCACCACCCATCTGCTCTGCCTGCCAACTTGAAGTTACCGCTAATGCCTGAACCTACAAATAAGGTCCCCCTCCCCACGAGAGAATATGTAAAGCCTCTAGATCAGGCTTTCTACAATCCTGATGATGAGGCAAAAGAATTCTTCAAGCTGGAAACGGGGGTTGAAGATGACAAGCTTTTAAAAGATCATATCCTCGCGGTGCAGGCTAAAGCTTTTAAGGTGTGCTAAAAGTGATCTTGATCTATAATTTGGGCGTCTAATATATATCCTAAGGAATACCCGTACCCATGCATCCGAGTTTTCGAGTTTATGAAGTGAACCTCATAAATTTTCTACCGATGCATTTAATTTATCTTGCCACCGAATAGGCTGAAGATTGCTCGTTTGCCCAATTATCAGAAACTGCTCGATGTCGGCAAGAAACCGGGCGCGATTTTCCTTGATCTCGGCTGTTGCTGTAAGTTACTCCTATTTTATTCTCGTAGCAATCGACTACTCTCTCTAAGTACCTATCGACAAGTTGGAAATGACTTCAGGAAGGCGATTCGTGATGGTATCCCAGCTGAGAATGTAATCGCCTCAGATCTTCAGGAAGGTTCGTGTGCAGATTCCATTGCTGCTTTGTAAAAGGCCTTACAATTTACTGGACAGCTTTTTGGCCCCTGGGCAAGGAGCTGTTCAAGATAACGCCTGAATCCAAGTCTTATGGGGCATCATTTATCGCTGGGGACGTCACTAAATCAGAATTCTTAGCTATGGTCCCGCCCTTCACCAAAGATTCACTGCCAACCTGCGGGAGGCCGAAAGATCTGCAAAAAGTGAAAACCCTCAACGAGCTTCAAGGCCATGTGTCAGCCATCTTTGCAGGCGCCTTCTTCCATCTCTTCAAGGAGGAGATGCAAACCGAGATCGCACGCAAGCTTGCAGGTTTACTTTCCCCAGAGCCGGGCTCGATGCTTCTCGGCATGCAAGGCGGGAAAAAGGAGGTGGGAGTGTGGAATCCTACGGGCTCTGACCGTTTCATGTTCTGTCACTCTCCAGAGTCATGGAGAGAGCTGTGGGAGAATATATTTGGGAAGGGAAATGTAGAAGTTCATGCGCGCATTAGGAAGGAGGAAGGAGGGCTGGACTTTTATGGCACATATCCTGGTAACAGAGAGCAGTATCAGGTCCTGGAATGGTCAGTGGAACGTAAATAAGCTCACGAGCTGGCACTCGTGGGCTCCTTAATTTCGTGTAGGGCCTTGTAAAAGTTATAGTACAAGCAGACCCTCTTTTTGTGTTGCACTCGTAACTCTGATCTCCGCCGATTTCGAGCCTAAGGATGCGATCATCTAAGTTTCTCCTGCTGGGTGACACGGGCCTTGTGCTCCAACGAGAATCAATGGACGCCTTGGGACTTGACGGATACAACATTAAAATAGCAAAGGGAATAGAAATACCACAGATATCAGTATATCAAATTAAGCGTCCAACAGTGAACCAGAGTTCGGAGCGCAAGGAGAGTGAATATGGGTAACACGGGGACGGCGAAAAGGTTTGACGTGTAGCGAAATTGAGCGGGGGCCCCGAACATAGCGGATAGGTCACACTCCGCAGCGATATACGTTGGCACCTGTGTGTGTGTTGCCGGAACGAAGGGCTACGAACAAAGCTATTGGTCGGTTCCACACTCTTAAGCGCTTAAAAACAGACTCACAAAGACTGAAACATCCACTATTCTTAAACCAATCGTCCCCTTCACTATGAGATCCGAGTTAAGCACACCGCTGCCACGACCACTGCTTCTTGTCTTCCCCATGGCCGCCGTGCACGAGACGTGATTAAATAGTGTCGGATGTGTCTGGTACGTACTGCTCAATTTGCTCGTCGGTTATGGCCGCTTTGAAGGCACAGAACTCATCCTCGATCCAGCCACCCCATGATAGAGCCGCCCTAAATGTCCGTGCCGTTTTGGTGGCTTCCCGAATTGTGTCATGTTTGCTCATCGGTTGAGGCCGTCTTCAAGACCGCAGGAATGTGTCATAGGATGTAGTGGATGGCCAGCATGAGTTAGATTTGTACCGTCTGTAGTAGTAAAATGTAATGTTACTCACTGGTTGAACTTGGACCACCAAGAACAAATTGGCGCTCATATGAGAGCCGAGCAACCATTGAAATATTGAGGCCTGATACTACATTGGGGATAGTGGAGCTCCAGCCCTAAGATAGTTCAGAGTAATTGGCGGCTGGACTTTAGTACTTATTCTCGGCACAAGACGTCCAGACGTCCACCTCTAGCGTGCGGTGGCAGACTTTGTTCAAGCTCAAGAGACGGGAAAGATCAGCACTTTGTAGATCGAGATTCGAACCGAGAGGACCAGGGAAGACCACGCTGGCACGTGATGATGACGCGATTTCGTTAAACTCGAACACTTAATATGTTGATGATACCATGATAAGTAACAATACACTGCGCCGGTGAAGCTCGAAATACTACCACTATTTCGCCGCCGTGACGAGACGATAATTCCTTGATGCCGGTTGTAAGTCGTCGGCTCAGATTGCCTCACTGAAGCGGCGTGATGTAGCATGGGTGACATAAGCACGTGAGAAGATTATATAACACTTCAAAACCGTCATTGAATTTTAAACTAGAGGCCGTAGCGAAGCCACGGCTGCGACCTTGCTTGCGGTTTGCATATTCGCAAAACATGTTCATGCGGCTGTGGACTTCGTTGACATTTATTTGTTTTTGACATGGTCCAAGCAATTGGGGGGTAGCGGACTGGCTACCAGATTTACACTTGTTTAGTCGACTTCCTCTTATAGATCCCTGTCTCGAAATTACCCCCAGGGGGTGACCTTGACAAGCAAGGTGATTCATTTCAACTTAAGGAGGCGAGTACGAAGTACTTTGTCGAGGACTCGTGAATCGCCAGTGACACTGACGACGCTGCCCGTGATTCATGAATCATACCAACGTGTCGGTTTGTAACTAATCAATATTCCCACCTCACCAATTTCATATCAGTTCAACGAGTAGTCATCGACAGTGCCGATACACTTCCGATCGGCTCAAGCAGCGCCCTATCTTTAGACATGATATGGAATGATGATGAATCCCGGCGTAAGGGTCTGTTGATCCAGGCATCGCTGCCGACCGGGTGTAGTAGTCGCCCAACAGTATTCATCTTAAACACTCGTGCACCCGGATTATCAATCGAGGAGTATCAGGTGCTAGAAGCTGTTCCAATCGGACATTTTCTCATATTGATGAAGAGATGCTTCACTTACGAGATTAGTAGAGAGTGTCGTGAATATCAATCTTGAAATCTTTATTCGTTTTTATGTGCACACGTGGGGTAACTATGTACTGTCCAGAGAAGGATTCACGATGCCTTGGTGGATTTCAGCGTCATACTTTGCGGCTTACACTGAGACAAACTCTTCGCATAGCCGAGATAAGTGAGGCGGGCACATCGCCTGCCACCTTGCGTGGCGTACTACTTGGTCGTAATAACACTTTCTTCCATTATTGACGTCCATGTGACTGCACTATATTTATAGAATTCTAAATTTGTTACATAGAGGACCATCAAATGAGTTTACCTTTCAATCAGGAATGTTGTAGAGCCTTGAAGAGATGACTATCATAGACCACTGGTATTGGACAGTTGATAGCATCTGACTTGAGTCCTGTACAGTATAGCTTATTATGTGCGGTGGAGCCTGAAACGATACACATGACAATAGGATAACAGTTCCTCCTGAGGAAGATGACAGAAATCAGACAGGACGACACTACTAAGACGACAAGAAGCCGCACATGGAAAGACCAAGCGTTAAATATGGGATACATCAGACTGAGCATTGGCAAGGGTTGCTTGGGAGACTCCTCGTTTCTCTGTTTAAGCAAGATTCATATTCCTTTGCTTCCCATCTCGATCGGACACGTTCTCCATCTCCAGGACATTGGAGGATTTCTGGATGTGAACAACTGTCGAGTTACCCGTATTGGCTTCAAACGTGTGTGGGGGCGCGACACTCCATTGGAGAGTCCCACCCGTCGAGGAGGAACCAGGCGGGGTGAAGTTCTTCGAGTTGGTGGCGCGGGAGTTAAGAGAAGCCATGAGAGCGTTTGCATAGACTTTTTTTCCCCGATGCGAGATAAAAAAGAGACATTAATGGTGTGAAGGCTAGGCGATTGTGTTTATCTCGAAATTTACCTTTACATAGTTGGAGCGCGCTGTTAAGCAATAGACTTAATTTATTTTTCCTGAGTATATGTGAAAATCAAACTCACGGGACCAAATGCATAGCATTTGTTGAAGGAAGAGTCAAGAACAAAATAAGCTCTAAAGATGCCGTCGTTGCAGTCACAACGCCAGTCTCAATCGTCAATCGTATTAGACGATTGACTAGACGCTGAGTCCGCCCGAAATTGCTCTGTCTTGCCCCAAACGACTGAAGATCACAATCAATGACACGACATCACCATCATGGTAGGTACGTACCAAGTACAACATAGACAAGGAGATGATCTGTGGAAGATCTTGGTGAGCTAACGGAGCGATCACGAACATTGAACTAGCGTACCACGTCTGTGAGTGCGGCACCGCCTAACCAAATCTATCTGACATATGAGATTTTGGGGGACTAGACAATTGCTTGGTCTACTCACATAACTACGGGCCGTCATGCTAGGCTGATGGAGTAAACGAATATCCTTCAATGGTGTGAACTGCTCGATTTTGAGTATTCGAAAGTGAATTCAAGCAACAAGAGATACACATACACCAAAGCCGATAGCACATGCTGCCGCACAAGAAGTCATGCCGAACTGGCCGATCACGAGTAGTGTTTTTAGCGACACGAAAGATAGTTACATTACCACTCACAAAGATGATTGTACAAGGAACAAACTTCCATTTTCCCAACAAATAAATGCGCCATGCATAAAAGGATTGGACCATGAGTGCGACTGAAATGAGACTCATAGTATCAATGATGTGGTAAAGGATCTGAATGGATTGGCTGTTACATACCCACTCCAGACACAATTGGTAGGGCAATGAAGCTCCATCCAGGGAAAAGGAGACCCTCTTCCTGGCCCCAGCCACTGACAAGAGAATGCCAGCAATGCTCTCCTACCACCGCACTCTGAAAGACGTCAAGAGCAAAAACAGTATACACTGCGAGACGTTCAATGCATTTCAAATTCTGTATATTCTCTGAATTTATAAAATATCATACCTAGTACCTTAATCCACCTTTGGTCGCCCGGAAAATACAAATGGTAGAGGTCTAGAGAGGATCAGATTTAGCTTGTGCATAATCGAGCGTGAAAGCATGCCACACAGAGTTGCATAATAGATATCCCCAGCAAGCAATAACTGATCAGGGACCCCATCAACTATATAGGCTGTAAGAGTTACAACGACCTGATTTAACGCCTCTTGGAACTCACAGTAGGTCCAATCCTGTAGTAATTAGATCGCAGTAAGTAAAGGTTTGCATGACGAAAGGGAGTATGCATACGTGAAAATGGTTTCCCGGGATACCGGTTTGTCTGACATTGTTACTAGATATCAGCACAGAAATATTCCAGGTGCAGTAAAACTGCGGGAGTTCTGTCTACTGCACAGAAGGTGGAGGAATAGAGGAAGATCCAATGCATCGTCATATATGAGGGAAGCTCCTGGTATCAATCTGTGAATCAAACAGGTTACAAATGAGATGATAGATGGTATCTGACGAGGCGGGACCATGAACGCAGTTTCTTGCAGTTAGATCCTTTCGTATCCTGTGAGTTTGTGATGGAGAGGGCGACATAAGCTTGGCGAGAGATAGCAGGAAAGGCCAGTTCAAGCTGTTGACTACTAAAAGTAGGTAAATCTTGATCTGATTAGACATCGCGATACGACTCTTCCCACTACCACTAAATTTACGCGGTACACATGTTGCATGAAAATGACATGCAGATGGTTACATGATCCAGTGACATGCCCCAGAACAGCGTGTACTGCCTACTCGGGCAGGTGGCGAAGAAAGAAAAATTGTGTGCCGCTCACCATCTGTAGCGGTACCATGCTCATTATTTCTGGAGAAACCAGGGTTTTGAGTTTATGGAGTGGGCGTCAGGACTTTATTATCGGTGTATCTAACTTATCTTATCGCCTGATAGCATGAAGATCGCGCGTTTACCCAAGGAACAGTACCACGTCCTGGAATGGTCAGTAGAACGTAAATATGCAGCTTTCAAGCTCATAGATATCGTGCAGGGCATCGCGATACATGGCATTCCCGCCTGTTGTGTTGCAGCCAATCTCTGTCAAGCTTGAGACTACGAGTGCGACCGGCGAATTACTCCCTTTGGACACTGACCTTATGCTCCACTGAGAGTCGACGAAGGTCTTGGAACTTGAACTCGGATCCAACATTGAAATAGTAAAGGAAATACGAATACCACAAATATCGGTGTATCAAATGAAGCGTCCAACAGTAAGCCAAATTTTGGAGGGAAAAGAGAGCGATTATGGGTAACCGAAGAAAAGGCGAAAAGATTTTCGAGTGTAGTGGAATTAGCCGAGAGCTTCAAACATAGCGAATAGGTATTTTCAAACACTCGTGATGTTCCTGATGATATCAGATGCGCGCTCCGCAAGGATATACACCGGCACTTGGGTGTGCGCTGCCGGAATGAAGGGCTACAGACAAAGCTATTTGTCAGTTCTACTCGCCTAAGCACCTACGAAATACTCACAAAGGCTGAAGCATCCACGACTCTTAACCCAATCGTACCCTTCACCGTGAGATCCGAGTTGAGCACACCGCTGCCACGACCAGTGCTCCCCGTCTTCCCCATGGACGCCGTGCACGAGACGTGGTTAATGGTGTCAGACGTGTTCCGTGCGTACTGCTCGATTTGTTCATCGGTTACTGCCGCCTTGAACGCACCAAATTCATCCTCGATCCAGCCGTCCCATGATGGAGCCGCCATAAATGTCCGTGCCGCCTTGATAGCTTCCCGAATTGTGAAGATATCAAATTCCGTATCGTAGAAGTTGGGGTTGATGATCGGGGCATCAAATGGATCTGTGGAGTTTAGGGTGATGTTTCCGCCTGTTGGGCTACGTTGTTAGAAATTACGAAGTCATGTGTGTTGTGTAGTGAAAAACTCACGGGAAGTTGGGGATACAACGACAGCGAATATGGTGAAGAAATTTCCGCCGGGGAATTCGCTGACAAAGGATACGAATCCATCAGTGAAAATAAATTCGTAGTGAGCCGATGTTGGTCCAGCACTGGGGTCGGTAATGTTCTGGAAAATTGAAGAGTTGTCTGGTAGTCTCAACCAGCCAACCTGGCTGGAGGGGGCAAGGGAGAGAATACCAGTTCGGCTGGAATTCCAAAGTGCTTGCTGCTCCGCAGCAAACGTGGTATTCATGCGCATCACATCAAGGGTGTCGGTCGAGTTGACGGTAAACTGGTTCGTGACCAGAGGTTGGTCCTATAATATGTTAGGAGGTTACTTAAGGATACAAGGGCATGTCTACTCACCTGAAGGTTCTGCCCAACGTCGGGGGAATCAACGATAGTCTCAATACCGAATTCTGCTAGAGTTGCGTTGTCTCCGATGCCAGAAAGCATTACTGTATGTAAATTCAGCGCGCGTACTTGTTCATGTTGGGAAAATTCTCACAGATTTGCGGTGTCTTGACGGCTCCAGCTGAAAGAATGACTTCACGTGTAGCGTTCAGCGAAGAAACTTGACCTAGACGTTGGGATTCGTTATCCTGATTCTCGAATGTCCATGAGAATTGACCTACTACCAGCCGATTGCGCAAACTCTACGCCTTTTAATACGGGAACTCCATCCTGGGTGTCCGTCTGGACTACTCTGGTGACCAGCGTATGTACTAGAACGTCTACGTTCGGTCGGAACAGCGATGGTGCTAGATAGGCCTTGGCGGAACTCGTACGAGAGCCATCGGCAACCTGAAAATACTCGTTAATGTTCAGGATCGGTTACGATTTTTTGTCAGTACCGTAGCTTGGAACCAACCTGCCGCAGCAGCAATTAACTTGGCACGAAAAGAGAATGGTGATAGATTTACTCACCAATACCAAGGGTATCGCCTGAGTTATAATCAAGATTGAATGGAAAGCCGTCCACTTGGCTTGTGGCATTAATTACACGATCATCCGTCGGGAGGAGCATATTTGCTGCGCTAAAACCAACCGGACCTATAACGTCGCAATTCAGCAATGTGAGGATCCTCAGGCCGACTTCCAACATACCAGTTGTGCCATGAAGTGACACGTTCAGTTCGCCTGTTGGGTCATGCCCATCCGTGGCACGCGTAAAACGTTCCAACTATATAAATAAGAAAGGGGGTACGTTGCTAGGATGAAGCCACGCACCTTCAACATGTATGGATGCAGTGAGTCCCAAGTCCACTGGTCATCCCCTGTCACGTTTGCCCATCGATCAAAATCGTCTCTGGAGCCTCGCGTGTATGCCATGAAATCTAGGAGTCAGCCAACATGTGTCAGAATTGTATCGCTTGCAGTAATGGGGCTTAATGTTACTCACTGATTGAACTTGAACCACCAAGAACAAATCCGCGCTCATAGGGGAGTGAGCGACCGTTGAGACCTGACACATTGACGGTCGTGAAGTTCCAGTCCTGAGAAATATAGTTCAGAATATTCCAACCAAAGATAGGGTAATGCGCACAAATTGTGAGTTGATCAACCTAGGAGCATTTTGGGGTCCTTCGATGGCAAGGTTTCGAAAGTCGCTGGAATAAATTTGATCAACTTGGGCTCAAGGAATCGCCAATAATCAGACTCGCACCTAGATCCCGCTTCGATTACAAGAATTTTGGAATCTTCATCCTCCGAAAGTCGATTTGCGAGTACGCTCCCCGCAGTGCCGCCTTGAACTGCGCTTCAGATGCTTTCCAGTGGCGAGCGACGACCAAGACTTACCTCCTACAATGATATAGTCGTATTCACTGGTAGAGAGCTGGTCCGGACTTGTCAACAGCCCCGCGAACGAGAGCGACATGAGCGAAGCCAACACCACGACTAGCCTGAGCATGATGGCAATATTTCCAACTGGACTCGGTTGGAAGTAGTTTCAAGGCTGAGCTCCAAAGTGGAAGAAAATGCACGCTGGCTAGTCTATGTATGTGGGTTCCAGCATCACATGAGCTCATGGACACGGCCGATGATGGAGAAGAAGCAAAAAAAGAACATGAGTAGGTCGTTCATTTATAGAACGTCCGTAATAGTCGCCTTTCAATCGTAGGAGAGCAACATGTATAAGATTATAGTCTGTCAAATGGAAGGTTACAGCCGGGTATTAGTCTCGGCACAAGACGTCTACCTCTGGCATGTGGCAGCGGGTTTTGTTCAAGCTCGGAGAATGGGACAGATCAAGGTTAGACCGAACCTGAGACGACTCGGACTAGAGAGGACGCGCCCGCACGTGATCATGACACGGAAGTAAGTGCTAATTAAAATAGTTCAAATTACTCTCATTCCTTCCCAGAGCGCACACCTTTTGACATGTCCAGAGCCCATTTCTGGGAACATGGTGACCCCGTACGTTGTGCTCCACAACTTTGTCGCATCCGTACTAAATGAGTACCCCGCCAAAAGCTGCTACCCCGACATTCAAATAATCAACTTTAGCACTCGATCGAACAACCCTCATGTACACGTCGCGGTAACGGAAAGATAACGACTCTCTTCTATACTAGATATGTCAGAGAACATTGGAGTCAGGGACAGAAGCCGTCAACCCCTTATGGCGACACCACAGTTCGAGAGAAGAATATCGGCACAGATTTTTCGGCATCTCTAGTTGCTTTCAGGAATCAAATCATGAGGTCCTCACTGGTTACCATTCATATGACGCACAATTGTGGGTACAACTTTCCCTAGTCACCGATGTCAGACATGTCCATGTATATCTAATGTGTTCCTGGCTATATTGGGCATCTAGCAACAGGATCAGGACTACTGTCCTTCCGCTCTTCCGGTCTCGAACGAAGAGACAGACCATGACCGGGCCCGAGATTGGAGAGCGTCAAGCCCCTACAAGCTCAATTAGTTATTCACCGCCGCCGTTTGACCACCCCTTGCCGTTTCCAGATTACTTGGCTCGCGTCGCGAGAGAAAACCCCAACCGAGAGGCTATTGTAATCATCCAGGGTGGGGATGACAGTTTGAAATCGCTGACATGGAGGAAGATCCTCGACGATGCAATCCATCAGGCCACTGAAATTGTCCAGTCAACTGGCTTGCATCCTCGGACCATCGGGGAGCCACCTGTCACAGTCGGACTCCTTGCTCGAAATAACTATCACTATTTGGTCACTGCGACTGCGCTTTTCTTATTGCGCTGGACGGTAAGCTCAAGCTTTGTTGCCGTGGTAGTGCCGTTATCAAAACTTATTCCAGGTACTCTTCATATCCCCACGCAACTCCAAAGAGGCTGTATGGCACCTTATGTCGGCCGTCAGTAGCGTATCTCTGTTCACTGATGATGTAGCCGCCCTTACTGGATATCCCGATGCACCGTTCGCTTGCTACCCGATGCCTGGCACAACAACATCCTTTGGCAAAAGTACTGTTGGTTGTCATCGACTGACTTTGCCCATATCGAATGATGGCGACTACAATCGCCTTCAGCAAGAGATGAGTTATCCTTGCATGTACATACATACATCTGGATCAACCGGTGAGTTTTCAGGATCTATAACTGAGCATTCCTTTAACTTCTGCGCCTTCGTATCAACACTAGGACACCCGAAGCCCATTTCTTGGACCCATAGGTTCCTAATAGGGAAGATGGCAGTCTTGTACCGCGACCGGCTCTCGCGGCAAGGTGTAACTGTTTACACTCCCCTGCCAATTTGCCACGTAAGTATAGTCTATGATATCAGAGACGATCCTTACCTTGTCGTTTAGGGCGGCGGATTCAATTTCGTTAGTAATGTACACAGTGATAGCCTACAGTGTCCTGACCACTGCCCAGTGCTTCTGTAACTCACTGGGGTCGGGAGGTGTATTCGCGTTTATCAGCGATTCCAAGCCCATTTCCTCCGACACAGCTATCCGGCATCTCAGAGCGCTCAGGCATCGTGACTTCGATGCCCTGTTACCACCGAGCATTCTTGAAGATATAGTCAAATCTCCGACCTTCTCAGAAGAAATACTAGTAAGCTGTGTTTCACGGCGCAGTTTACAAAACACTCTCATAAACCCTTTCTTCAGGCCGTTCTCAGATACCCCAAGTCCCTTCTATGGGGCGGAGCTTCTCTGAGAAGGGACGTTGGCGATCTTTTAGCGGAGAACGGTGTCAATATCATATCTTGGGGTGGCATGTGAGCCATCCATTTCCCTTGTCTTGTAGAACTCTACTGATGATGGTCAAGAACTGAAGTAGGGACATTTGCCAGATCTGTGCCGACTATCAAAATGAGTCCTGTGGACTGGCCGTATTCTCAACTGGTCGATAGTTTTCACTTCCATTTTATACCGCTGGATGAAACGGATCGGAGTCTAGGATACAACCTTATTATCTCCGTAAGTGCATTTTACCTCGACTATAGCAAATTTACTGACCTTTTCTAGCCGGGATTCTTGACGCCTCCGGTGCTCAATCACGAAAATCCGACAGGATTCTTGACAGCCGATGTGTGGATCCAACATCCGGATCCTGACAAGTCCGATCTCTGGCGAATTGCAGGTCGATTGGATGACGTTGTAAGTTCAAAGAAATATTGCTTCTTGTCACTACCACTTAGGAGAAAACAAGACTGTTCTCAGTAACGGGGAGAAAACGAATAACAAGCAGTTAGGTATGACCCAACTTTGCTTTGAAGCTTCAACGTTAGGAACTAACGCCTAAAAGAAATTCTACTTCGAGGATCTCCTCTCGTCCAAGACGCGATTATTTTTGGTACTGGCAAGTTTTTCAATGGTGCAATTATCTCACCATCACCTACGCTAAGCCCTCATGGATATTTGGACGAGCTGATGTCATACATCGAAAGCCACGTCAATAACGTCGTACCACAACATTCACGCCTGCTGCGACCTCTTGTGTTGCTTTCGCAGGCCCAGAAACCATTTATCTACTCCGATAAAGGCACAGTGAAGAGACATGCGACGCTGGAACTGTATTCGGAAGAGATTGATACCGCATACCTTGGTTTTGAACAAGGAATGGGCAACGATAAATCGATTCTACATGCTTTAAACCTCGATGACGAAGTGGTTATCAGAGCGTATCTCGAAGAGGCGGTTGCTAGTGTCATCGGACATCCCATCGGCCCAAAGGACGACTTTTTCAACTCCGGCATGGACTCCCTCCTGGCTACGAAGCTTCGTTTCATCATCAATTCAGCACTTCGCGACGCCAACGACTCACTCACACTCTCAAGCCAAACCATTTATAATGCGCCCACGATAGATGAATTGTCAAGAGCCCTCGCTGGAACTGCACAGGGACTTCATACCAACGGTAGTGCACCCCGTTCTATTGCGGCTAAGCCCGATGACGTGGAGGAAGAGATCTCCAGGCTGGTTAAACAGTTTTCCTTCGACTTCCGAAGGGTGGCGTCAGATTCCGCTATTCCGATTTCCAGCGATTCTATTTATGCCATTACTGGCACCACTGGGTCATTGGGTGCTTCATTCTTGTCGGTACTTCTTGACTATCCGGAAGTTTCCAAGATATACCTCCTGAATCGACATGATGATAAGCTTTCAATGGCAGAACGACATGCGAGGGCATTCTCTGAGAGGGGTCTTGCATACAATAAACTCGAGCAGGCGTTACTCTCAGGGAGGGCCATGTTCGTGGAGATTGATTTTCATCGAGGAAAGCTGGGTATACCAGAACAAACATATAGTGATGTAAGTCTGCTACAATTTTGTGGTCTGCAGAGTGGCTCATGTAGGTCAATATGTTAGATGGCAAATGAAGTAACACATATCGTGCATATTGCCTGGCATCTCCACTTCAAGCTCAATCTGTCATCATATGTTTCCCATATCGCGGGTACACGTGGCCTTCTGGATCTTGCGTTGTCGTCCAACCGCGCTGAGCCTCCCCACTTCACCTTCATATCATCTATAGCAGTAGTTGGTCGTTGGGAATCTACGCTTCCCGTACCAGAAGAGCCAATAACGTCACATCATTTCACTCGCCCGTGCGGATACGGATATGCGAAGTACGTTGCCGAGAAGATAGTGGAAAGTGCCGTTGGTCAGATTCCAGGGTTCCGAGCGTCCATTGTTCGAAGCGGTCAGATTTCAGGCGCATTGAGGACTGGTGCATGGTCACGAAAGGAATTCATGCCTTCTATCCTCAAAGCATCCTCTGAGCTTGGGATGGCGCCGAAAGACTTCCAAGTGCGTGATTAGTTCTTCCATTGTGGTCGATATTTATTGTTCAACCAGCCGCTACGGTGGTTACCTGTTGACGTGGCCGCAAAGCTTCTATATGCTTTTATACAGGATGCTAAAACGAACCCAGATACCCAAATGACATACTACAACTTGGAAAATGCGCAACCTACGAGCTGGTCTCGCGTTACGTCTGCCCTTGCACGTGGCGCAAAGAACAAGAACATGGTTTTGGTTGCAACGGACGAATGGATCTCACGAATACCTAAAGATGGAACGACTTCAACGACAGAGCTGCTGGATTTTATCGATGATTACCTCAATACAAAGCGTTTGCCAGTCTTGGATAGCGCAAATGTACGAAAGGCTGCCGGAGAGCTGGCTGGTCTTGAGTTGACAGACGAAATTCTGGACCTTTACGTAGCTTATGCTTGTGATGATTCCTAGTCTCTACCTCGGTTCTCCGAATTTTCGGAGCCGTTGTGGTGCATTTTGCATTGATAGTCGTTTGTGCCAAGTAAAGTCTACGAGAAATCGCGATAGAGTACGGAAGTGATAGCAACATCTTCACAGTGTAGGATATCATCAGTAGCCCAATCTGTTGGACAAAGCTCAGCGATTTTCCAGAAACTAGACACGGTGGGAAGAACAATAGAGAATTGTTCCAGTACGTGGTGCACTCGGACCCATTTGAGTGGGTGGGGGCTGACCTTCATGAAGAGAGAGACAGGCTTTGCAGTTCTGGTCAACCGACGGTAGAATTAACTCATTCTCCCCTGGTTATCAGCATCTGAGGCTGGGATGGCTCGACATGTTCACCCTTGAGTGTTAGGTGACTGAGTATAATTATAATTGATAACTCCACGCTGACTTAACCATGGCTGATGCGTCTTGGCCGCACAGGACAATGTTAATATTAAGTAGTTGATGAAGAAGTAGTCAGGTTATTGGCATTTGTGGATTAGCGGGAAATCCAAAAATGTTGCCGTGAACATCGACAATTTTGGCTTTTGTAGTGAAAGGAAGACACTCAACGGTTAGCTGAACTCTCTTTCCCTTTCTCCCGCAGACTGATGAAATCTATCTACATTTACACTCAACTAGTACTTCCCGCCCTTTAAAACTGTAGACGTTCGACCTCGGGCAATGGCTTGGCAGGACCATCACCTATACTAGGAACATGATTTGAGCTCCAAGGCTTGGAGTCACTAGAGCGACTCCATAGGATCTTGGAGCACAGCACCGCTCCCCAGGGCATGCCTCGTGCATGATCGTTTGTTGATGAATGGAAAGTGGCTGGATCCCTGCTGTCGCAATTCCTTTATATCGTGACGTGGAAGGCAACGAAAATTCAACGGAATCCCTCATCCAAAGAGATGCCTTCACCCTCCTCCCCTACCGCTTTGCTTGATTCAAACGAATATCGACTCATTTCCCTACAGAACAAACATGACCCTCACCTGCAAGGGACCGATGCCCTTATCCTATCCCCCAAAGAGTCGCACCATCCCAAGTCCTCCTTGAGGAACCCAAAGATAGTATTCCTGTCCCGTATTGTCGCGTTCGTCGTGATTGAGCTGGGATTCATCATCCTCGCGTCGTTCGCCACGAGTATATCGAACATACTGCCGCTTCATCTTTCTCCAGCCATCACTCTCGCCGAGGCCAAAGGAGCCCTTACAATCATATCCGTCATCTGGCATGCTTTCGCAGTTTTCACTGTCAGAGGAATGCTCCTTCATGTTTTCAGCGCCGAGTGGATGGAGCTGGCTCGCCAAAGCGGTAAAATAGTCCCCCGAGAGACTGATATTGTTTCTCGAATAACGACGGACTATATTGACCAAATCACCCACTTTGGCTCTAAAGGGGCAACTGCACCATTCCGCCTTGGGTTTATATGTATACTTCTGCTCCTAGTCATGAATGGGCTAGGGCCTAGTGCTATAACTGTGGACTCCGTTCTCGTTCCAAAGCCGACGAGAATTACAGTAGCCAACCTCACAATGACGCGAAATCTGATCGACGGGAACATGGGCCTACTAGTTCCTGACATGGCCAACCTCGTCACGCGACTTGAACTACTCGAAAAATCGAATTACGGCTTTCGAAGGGAGCAGCCTAATACCCTCATCCCATGGCCATCCTCTGATCTTATTTCCAACAACTCGACCATTCAATACCAGAGCGACGTCATCACCTACAACTTCACTTGTTTTTGGAAAGCACCCTCCAATATATCTAATGCTAGCCCACCCATCCGAATTGACAACGGAAATTGGACCACATTCACGGACGGCCTTGGGAGTAATCCACTTACTGAGCTTCTTGATGCAGGCAAGTTTCACCTAGTGATAAAAAGCTCTGTGTCCTTAACGAGGCTGTTGGATTCTAGTTATCCTGCCTCTAGAGATGGATGGTACCACTGGAGGGTCTGCAAATAGCCCCTTAAGTGGCTTCATCTTTGTTGGTAGCAACACCACCCTTTCGAACCATGTGGCCTTGAACCTTGAGGACGTTCCGACTGTCCCAATATCTCCCGGGCAACTTATTCAATCAACCACCACCGAAAATGCAACTGAAGTCCTTCTGGCTACTTCTCTCCTTTGTGACCCACAACTCAGAATATCACCAGCGACGGTAACCCTTCAGAGCGGCTCTCTCCAGGCCGATATCCACCAGGGTCCTCGCATAGTCAAGAACGTCCCACCGGAAGCTGCCAATGCCCTCTTCTCGCAGAGCCTCCTCCTTGCAACCTCCACTCGAGAAGCATATGTCGATCAATCGCTTGTCAACAACATAGTACGCATTCTCTTCCTCGCCGACCCCTCATTCGAATACGATGAAAACCCAGCCGGGATCAAGCCTCTACCCATTGGCGAAATCAACCAACAGATGAACAAAGTGTTGCTATCATCCGCGAAGGCATATCTGAGCGGATATAGACCCAACGACAACAACCTTACTTTTCCTTCGTTTGAGATGATTGAGAGTGATGCCATAGGGCAGGAGCAGCAGTTTGCATTGGCTGGGAGTGGTCTTTTCTTGATCGCACTATTTGTTGTGGTCGTCGTGTTGGTTGTGCTATTGACCACCCTTGTGGCTTTGGTGAGGGAAGATCAACTCCAAACGTTTGACCTGGAAAATATTGTCAAAGCACTGCGGATTCATTGATCCCTGGAACGAATCGAGGAGGGGCCATTTCAGTTTAGAAAAGATGATCTCATAAGCAATAGCTTATAGTACAGCATAAGTAGTCATGACGTCTTGTACGAGCGATTTGAATTCAGACTCCTATCGAAACTAATCATCCTTACTTGTATAATAGAGTCCTTACCAGGCGACATTACAGCCAGATGAGAAGCCACCCAAGCAATGTGACTGAGGCTCCTGATTCACTACTCCCGTTGAGTCTGATTTAATAGGATATTCCGGTCCTAGGGTACATTGCTGCTAGGGCGGGAAGCAAATGATTGTCTAATTATTTCATATACAACTATCCCATGGAGGATGTTTATGTGCTGATACCGGTTATCGAGTTGATCTTCAAGCGGACTCAAGGCACGCAATCATCAAGCTTGGGAATATTATAATGATTTGTAAAGGTCTCGTAATACAGGCTGCCGGACCTCTCTTGATGATTCGGTCCGACAGTGCACCGTGTGTTAACACGATTAAAGCTGGTCAGCCGACCCCTTCCATCAATTTGTATGGATCTACTACCAGCCGCGCTTTCGATCATCTTGTCCCATAGGTACTGTACTGTGCTCCTTTCCGCGCAAATAATTACTGTGAAATACTGATAGGACCCTTTATCCTACGCCGCATATCAAGTTCGAGGTTCCATTTACATATTGGAACACGGAGGCCGTGCTGGGCAAGGCTGCACATGCAGCCGTGTCACAATCACTTGCGATATTTACCAAGGCCTCTACCTCATGGAGGGTCCTTTTTGACTTCATTATCTTGATTGAACCAAATGAAACAAACTACAAAAAGTTCTGGAGTACTTGACGGATGTAGAGGACTGGTGCATGGTCACGAAAGGAATTCATGCCTTCTATCCCCAAAGCATCCTCTGAGTTTGGGACGGCACCGAAAGACTTTCAAGTACGTGGTTATTTCTCTGATCGTGATCGATATTTATTGCTTAACCAGCCGCTACGGTGGTTACCTGTTGACGTGGCCGCAACTCTTCTTTATGCATTTATACAAGATGCCAAAACAAACCCAGATGTACGAATGACATACTACAGCTTGGAGAATGCACAGCCTATGAACTGGTCTCGCATTACGTCTGCCCCTGTTCGTAACCCAAGGGTCAAGAACTTGGCTTTGGTTACAAGGGACGAGTGGATCTCACGTATACCCAAGGATGGGACGACTCCAACGACAGAGCTGCTGAATTTTATCTCAATACAAAGCGCTTGCCAGTCTTGGATACTACGAATGCACGAAAGGCTGCTGGAGAGCTGACTAGCTTTGAGCTGACGGACGAGACCCTGGACCTTTACATAGTTTATGCTTGTGGTGATTCTTAGACTCTGTCCGCGGTGCGTTTTGCATTGATAATTGCTTGTATCGCGTATGGAGGGTAGTTTACGTGGAACGAGGAGCAAACAAAGGCGTGATGGCGATGAAGGGGCATCAGGTGATCAACATTTGTGGGAAATCCAAAATGTTAAATTATCTCGGCTCTCGTATCGAAAAGAATCAATAGTTGTTGGACTCTCTTCCCCTTTCTCCCGCAGACTGGTGGAATGGATCTACATTTACGCTCTACTACTACTGCCAGCCCCTAAAGCTGTAGCCGCTCAATCTCGAGCAATCGCTCAACGCCATCATACCCATGCTAGGAGCATGGCTCGGGCTCCAAGGCTTGGAACCATAGCGACCCCACAGGATCTTGAAACACAACCTACAGTATAGGCGCCGTTTCACACACATGGGGAGGATCATTTGTTTTGATGAATGAAAACTTAATGGCTTGAGCGCCGCCATCGCAATTATGTTATATCGCGACACCAGAGCCAACAAAAGTCCAGCAAAGCTGCTCATCCAAAGACATGCCTTCGCCTTCTCCCCCTCCAAGCCTGCTTGATTCAAACGAATATCGACTCATTTCCCTACAGAACAAACATGACCCTCACCCTCACGGGACCGATGTCCTTATCCTATCCCCCAAAGAGTCGCACCATCCCAGGTCACCCTTGAGGAACCTAAAGATGGTATTTCTGCTCCGCATTGGCGCATTCATCATGATTGAGCTGGGCTTCATTACCCTTGCGTCTTTCGCGACGAGCAAATCGAACACACTGCCGCTTCACCTTTCTCCAACCATCACTCTCTCTGAGGCTAAAGGAGCCTTGACAATCATATCTGTCATCTGGCACGCTTTGGCAGTTTTCACTGTCAGAGAAATCCTTCTTCATGTTTTCAGCGCCGAGTGGATGGAGCTGGCCCGTCAAAGCGGTAAAGCGGTCCTCAGAGAGACTGATATTGTTTCTCGAATAACGACGGGCTACGTTGACCAAATCACCCACTTTGGTTCTAAAAGAGCAACTACACCATTCCGTCTTGGGTTCATATGCGCGCTTCTGCTCCTAGTCTTGAATGGGCTGGGGCCTAGTGTTATAACCGCAAACTCAATTTCCGTTCAAAAGCCAATGAAGATTACAGTAGCCAATCTCACTATGACGGAAAACGTGAATGACAGTGACGAGGGCACGTTGGTTCCTTACAGAGCTGACCTCATCACTCGGCTTGAGCAACTCGAGAATTCGATCTACGGCTTTCGGGGGCAACAGCCTAATGTCCTTATCCCTTGGCCATCCTCTGACCTAATTTCTGCCAACTCAACTACTCAATATCAGAGCAACGTCATTACCTTTGGTTTCAATTGTTCCTGGAAGGTGCCAATTGGCGATTTGTCCGAAATCTTCCTCCAAATCGACAGCAAGAACTGGGGAGTATTCACCGAGGCTCTTGGTATTCCAAACCTGAGGGAACTTTCCGACGCAAGTGAGTTTTTGCCTTTTCAGGTTAGATATATTCTTGACACTATCGACTTCAAGCAATCTTACCTATGGAAGAGGTCTCTGATAGCCACGGAAAACTCAGTGCAGATAGTCCTTTGAGTGGTTTCATCTTTGTCGGTAGTAATACGACCATCTCCGACCAAGTTGCGCTGAACCTCGATGGTATCCCAGCCGCCTTATCTTCCGGGCAACTTAGCAGATCAGCCGCTACCACAAACGCCACTGATGACCTTCTCATCACTGCTCTCATCTGCGATCCACAATTCAAGATATCCCCTGCTACCGTGACCCTTCAAAGTGGCACTCTCTGGGCTGACATACAACCAGGACTGCCCCCAGCCAACAACATCCCCCCAGAAGCCGCCAATGCAATCTTCTCGCAGAGCCTTCTCTTCGCCACATCCACTAGAGAGGCATGGGGAGATGCAGCATCCCTCGTCAATAATATAGCACGCATTCTATTCCTCTCAGATCCTTCATTTGAATACACTAGCAAACCCGCTGGGATAAAGCCTCTACCCCTCGACGAAATCAACCGCCAGATGGACAAAGTGTTGCTATCATCGGCGAAGGCCTATCTGAGCGGGTACCGACCCGATATCAAAAACCTCACCTTTCCCTCTTTTGAAATGATAGACAGTGATGCTATAGGAGAGGTCGAACAGCTCGTGTTGGTTGGGAGTAGACCTTTCTTGATCGCATTAGTTGTTGTGGTCGTCGTGCTGGTTGTGTTATTGATCACCCTTGTGGCGATGGTGAAGGTGGATCAGCTACAAACGTTTGATCTGGAAAATATTGTTAAAGCGCTGCGAATTCATTGATCCCTGAATCGTATCGAGGAGCGGCCATTTCAAATTTATAGGCACATTGATGTTGTAACTCATAGTTTATAGTAGAGCATAGGTAGTCATAACTTCTTGTACGAGTGTTTTTAAAGCAAGCTCCTATCGAAGCCAATCATCACTACTTGTATAATGGAGTCCTCACCAGGCGACATTACAGCCAGACGAAAGCCAGACGAGGAAGATGGATAAAGTATTTTCATGGTCTGTTTCACTGCCCCCGCGAGTCTAGTAGTTGTATGGGATATCCCGGTCCTAGGGTACGTTGCCGCTAGGGCACGGGGAAGGGGCCGACAATAGTTTAATCCAACTATAATCCAACTATCTGATTGAGGATGTTTATGTGCTGCTACTACCGGTTGTCGAGTGTCCTAATTTTCAACCCAGTACTGTATTACCAGTATCCTTGATCTTCGAGCGGACTCAAGGCACGCGATCGTGAGTCAAGCCTGGGAATGTTATAATGGTTTGCGAAGGCCCTTACCACTCCCTTTACGGTCCGCCGAGCCCAAGTTCGGCACAGCCCAACTCTTTCGTGCTGTTAACTCTCGGGGCATCGAAGCTAGATTCGGTCTGATGCACACGATGATTACATAAAGCTTGCTAGCCATTCTCGTCCATCAATCTGTATGGATAGGCTAGTACCGCCAGCTGCGCTTCGATCATCTTGTCCCAAAGGTACTGTGACTGGCCCGGGACTCCTTTCGACTCAAACGACTACTGTGAAATACAGATAGGACCCTTTATCTTACACCACTGTATCAAGTCTGAGGTTCCGTTTACATATTGGAACGCGAACTGCAGCTATGTCACGATCACTTGCGATGGTTATCAGGGACTATTCGCTCAAGACCTCATGCATCATGGAGGACCCCATGGGGCTCCTTTATCTTGATTCAACAAAATGGAGAAAATTTCACAAAGTTTTGGAGTACTCGACGGACGTATCCTTTCTTCCATGATCTATGATCCAAAACTTGGCTGCCTCGACGAGACTGTTCCGCTATATAAGCGCCGTAAACGTAAATGGTAAGACTGGTCAACGAATTCATCCCTGCCGTTATAATGATCGTGGAGCTAAAATCAACAAAAAGCTAGAACTAGCCCGTAGCAAGCACGTAGCCATGCACTCTTCCTCTCCCAGCCCCTCCGATTCAGAGAACTACCAACTCAATCCCCTTCACCAAAATCGCGATTCTCCCCGTACTACCAGGGCAGACATGCTCATCCTGCCTTCCGAGAAATCGCGCCGTCTCGGACTCGTGTCCCGACACCTCAAGCTCGTATCCCTCATCCGAGTGGGCACATTCATCCTTATCGAACTTGGCTTCATTTCCCTTGCATCCGTTGCTGTGAGCAAGCCCCGAGCTCTTCCACTCCATCTTATGCCCTCCATTTCTCTCACCGAGGCCAAGGGAGCTCTGACACTCATATGTATTATCTGGCATGGTCTAGCGATTTTCGCCGTCAAAGAGATCCTACTTCATATCTTCAGCGCCGAGTGGATGGAGCAGGTCCGCCGAAGTGGGAAGCTGGTCCTCCGAGAGACTGATGTCGTTTCTCGAATGACGACGGGATATGTCGACCAAGTTATCCACTTCAGCTCGAGAAAGGCGACTATGCCATTCCGCCTTGGATTCATATGTGCACTTCTCCTCATAGCCCTGAATGCGATAGGGCCCAGTACTGTCACTGTGAACACATTTTCCGGTCAACGACCAATGATGGTCAAC
This sequence comes from Leucocoprinus leucothites, assembly GCA_013368445.1. NCBI lineage: Eukaryota > Fungi > Basidiomycota > Agaricomycetes > Agaricales > Agaricaceae > Leucocoprinus > Leucocoprinus leucothites. Next base: position 2,017,590 of record JAACJO010000008.1, read on the forward strand.
ATAGCCAACCTCACGATGACGCAGAATCTGGTTAACAGTAACGTGGGCCTTCTAGTTCCTGACAGGGCCAACCTCGTCACGCGGCTTGAGCAACTCGAAAATTCGATCTACGGCTTTCGAGCGGAACAACCTAACATCCTAATCCCATGGCCATCCTCCGATCTTATTTCCAGCAATTCGACCATTCAGTATAAGAGCGACGTCATCACCTATAATTTTACTTGTTCTTGGAGAGCGCCTTCCAATATATCTGATATCAGCCTACTCATCCAAATCGACGGCCAAAATTGGACCATATTCACGGACGGCCTTGGGAGCAATCCACTTACTGAGCTTCTTGATGCAGGTAAGTTTCACCTAGTGATAAAAAGCTCTGTATCCTTAACGAGGCTGTTGGATTCTAGTTATCCTGCCTCTAGAGATGGATGGTACCATTGGGGGGCCTGCAAATAGCCCTCTAAGTGGCTTCTTCCTTGTTGGTAGCAACACCACCCTTTCTGGCCATGTGGCCTTGAACCTCGAAGGCGTTCCGACTGTGCCGGTGTCCTCCGGGCAGCTCATTCAGTCGACCACTGCCGAAAATGCAACTGAAGTCCTTCTGGCTACTTCTCTCCTTTGTGACCCACAACTCAGAATATCACCAGCGACGGTAACCCTTCAGACCGGCTCTCTCTGGGCCGATATTCATCAGGGTTCTCCCGTGGTCAAGAACATCCCGCAGGAAGCTGCCAATGCTCTCTTCTCGCAGAGCCTTCTCTTTGCAGCATCCACACGAGAAGCGTATGGCGATCAATCACTCGTCAACAACATAGCACGCATTCTCTTCCTCGCCGACCCCTCATTCGAATACGATGAAAACCCAGCCGGGATCAAGCCTCTACCCATTGGCGAAATCAACCAACGGATGAACAGAGTGTTACTATCATCCGCGAAGGCATATCTGAGCGGATATCGACCCAACGACAACAACCTCACTTTTCCTTCGTTTGAGATGATTGAGAGTGATGCCATAGGGCAGGAGCAGCAGTTCGCATTGGTTGGCAGCAGACCATTTTTGATAGCATTGGCTGTAGTAGTTGGTGGATTGGTTGCACTACTGATCACCCTGGTGACAATAGTGAAGGTCGACGAACTTCAGACATTTGACCTGGAAAATATCGTTCAAGCCCTACGCATTCATTGATTCCACGGGAGAACGCGGGGTTTGTAGGATTACCCTTAGCTGCGATGTGGTGACTTGTGGCTCAAGGCAGCGCAGGGGTTTACATTATAACAACACATGTATTGGGTTTTTCTATCAGAACTGTTTATCACGATATCGCATGCATAGAAGAGCTACTAAGTACATTCACAAGACCGGAATCAATTATGAGTTGAAAACGAGATCATACAATCCACCAGGGCCGTATCAAGTAAAAGCTATTAAGATGCGATATCTCTGTCGTCAGTTAGGCATTTTTGTACGAGAAAACTCCTCATTACCTAGATTCATGTTCACATCGGGCAAGGAGATATTTTGAAGACGGATGACACAACATTGTTGACGTCACCTTGTTGAACGTCCGGCCGCACTGGACTATGGGATGGGTCGGTTGGTGAGGCTTGGGCCCGAAGACGCTCGCGTGCTTGTTGGATCAAGACAAATGTCTCAATTCCCAAGATGCGGGCCTCCTCGAGCTCAAGTACCTCTTTCCGAGACGTAAGGTGTACATAGAGAGGGAATAAGTACTTCTCAGCAACTTGACTGTCGAGGTAAAGCCGTAGTCGCCTAATGTGATCCATCTCGTGCAGTTCCAAGTGCTCTACTGCAAGGTCCTTAATCTCTAAGAAACCCCATTGGGCGGCAAGGCGAAGAATAGCCGTCCACCCAGCGCGGGTTCCTTTTGAATAGTCTCCGTATTTACTAGCTTGGTGTTAATAACTGATTGTTGAATTGGAAAATAACGTACCGATTATAGAACACCCAGAGAAATTGGGTAAATTCTGCCGGCTTTATGCCCGTGATTATATAGGGATCGAGAGGGCCTCGTCCTTTCTTCAATGGCTCATCAACCTGATCCTTATTCGACGTGATAGGGCCAACTAGTTCACACTTCCAGAAGTCGGATTCACGTATAAAAAAGTGAGAATGGACACGGAACATTGTTTGATCGATCTGTTGCTATCTCAGTACCAGAAGGAGGGAAAAGCTTCGACTTGGAGACGCACAAGAACATAAAAGTCGCCGCCGCGGATGTATAGATCAGGGTGACGGATCCAGGTAGGGTTCGGCATTATTCAAGCAAGTTAAATCGCGAGGGAAATGGGGGAGAGGGGGGGGGAATGATGGGGAAGTATCACAAGGGGACTGTGTATTTATCTCTCGTTCCAGAGATTCTAGTAACCGTTTTGGGACAAGGGGTGCTAATTAGTCTTCCTCAGTCCGCATGGCAAGATAAACATAGCCTTGTCGAATCGAATTATGATGCCATCTGGACACACCTCCCAAAACACTCATAAACAGAAGTGCCTTGGCGGTCAGCTTGGCAACCTTGTCGAGCAGCCAAGTAGTAGAGCTTCAGTTACGTGAGTGAGCGCAGCTGGTCCTGTAGCTGTTCTAGTCAGATAGACATGAGCTTGTGCCTACTCGACGAACGCTAGGAGCGAGAAGCTGTGACTGGAAGTTTCCAGCGATTCGAAGGTCTATGATCTGCTCCAGAGAATGCGCAGCAATGCTGTTAAGAGAACGTGGATCAGATGATTTGAAACGTGCCCTATACCCAGCTTCTGCCATTGTTACTATTGACACCCATCCCTCGGCACAGCATCAGCCGCAGACCGACTTGTAAATGAAAGTGATTGAGAGGGGTTACTCCTACATCGAAGAACTGTTTTGAGGCATATTGCCTCATGGAACCCTCGAACTGTCATTGAATCCCATTTCGTAACTTCGTAACAATGTAGATACATCGTGGGTGTATTCAGTCGTCTGCAGGATGCGTTACAAGAGTATGAATCATTTTGGATCTGGGAAATAAGTGAGCCGGCCTTATCTGATCAGGCTTCATATCAGCATACCTGGTTGATCTTTAAGTTTGAGATTGAACGTTAATACAATGATATCACTAATGTCCTTCCGTTTGAGATCAGTACGGATGGGACTAAGGAAAGGCGATTCTTTGGAAACTTGGGCTCGAAGACGCTCGCGTGCCTGTTGAACCAGGACAAAGGTCTCCATTCCCAAGGCGCGGGCCTCGTCGAGTCCAATAAACTCCTTTCTTTCGGCGAGTTTGACATATAGCGGGAAAAGGTACTTCTCGGCGACGCCGTGCTCCTGGTAGAGCGCCACCCGGCTGACAGGATCTATATCTACTATACCCTCCAGGTGGCGAACAGCGAGCTCCTTGACTTCGTTGAACCCCCATTTTGCGGCGAGGCGTAGAATGATTTCCCACTGCTCTCGGCTAGCCGTGGAATAATTGCCAAAGTTGCTGATCGGTTGAATCGTCTTCAGACATACGATACTGAGAATCTAGTAAGTTTCCGACGTACTTGTTATAGAAGACCCAAAGAAACTGGGCAAAATCTGTTGGTGTCTCGTCGATGGCGAATGCGTTTTTCTCATCCTGGCCCTTTTTTAGTGTTTCATCTCCGGGCGATGTCGGTCCAACTAGCTCGTCTCTCCAGTACTTCGACTCTCGTACAAAGAAATAGGAATGTATCCTGAAATGTGTTTTGTCGGCCTTTGTGAACAATCAGGCGTTAAGACGTGGCGATTCTATCGATATGACGCACACGAAGGTACAAGTCGCCGCCTTTGATGTAGTAGTCCTGATGTTGATGTTGATTGGTTTGATTGGGGTTTTTGCCCATGGTCGTCGCGGAAATGGTGACTAGAGAAGGGGAGAGGGGAGTTGGGTGACGAGAAGTGGTATATATCGTTGACAGGATGGGAAGGATGGGAACCTCCGAGCGTGTAAAACCGGTTAAACACCCCTTGTGGGCAGTCAATTTGCGCCATTAATTATAACCCTGAAGGGAAGGTTGTCCTGGGACCTCATCAACAACTTCTCAAACTGGAATAAGCTGAGGTCCCTTACATCGGAGCCCTTGTTTGCGCGAAATTTCCTTGGAAACAATGTAGTATAACGGCTCTCAAGTCTCCGGGTGGGTACCATTACATTCCGCCCTACGACCTTGTTCATGGGCGTTGTGGGAATCAATAGAGACCACATTGGTGATCGAGTCACTCTCCGAGGATCTTCCATCCCAAATCCAGTGTTGACCCAAGTATAGATCTCTACGCAGCAAGGCTTTGATCAGCCTCGTGGCGGGGCAAACGGGGAACAGAAGCGAGGCGAACCTTCCTTCGACTTCTCCATGAGAGTCAGGTGTCCGTGACAGCTGTCTGGACAGCCACCACATCAACTGGAAGTCGTGTTCCGAAGATAGGGGTCAAGATATATTTGATATAAACAGTTTGGCGGCGACGCAAAGGCTATGTAGTAGTATCAACAGACAGATTAATTCGAACAACATTACAAGCAATGTAAGATAACGACGTACAGAGAAATCGAAATGGTATATCACACACTCCTTCGCCAAGAAAATCCCAAGAAAAAACCCACGGCCGTCCCATTCTCACTGCCAGATGAATCCCAACCATTCATTGGTGCAACAAGACAATGGGCTACTTCGATCTATGCGACACAGCAATCGAAGGTGTATCAAGAGCCTCAATCTGAATTCTCAGATTGGTTTTACTGGTGACACCGCACTTGGTCATGGACCAATCTGACGGGCATTGCCAATAACGTTGCTGAAGCTCTCCCTCGTCGTCAATATAGTCTGTCATGATATACAAGACCGCTCTATACCAAAACCATATTATAAGTCCCACCCCTTTCTTCAAGACATAAAATGGCTAACCTCTCATAATCAAGACTGAATGTCTTGCAAACAGCTGCAAGGACTTTCTTTACTGGATGTTTTCCTCGCGTCTTGATTTCCGCGTGTTGGTCAAACTCAGGACCTTCCACGCGGACTTGGAATCGTTCTTCTGGAGATGGAACTCTTACTGAGGGTTTTGGTCTCGGTTCTTCCGGCTCTTCAAAGCGTACAACGGCTTTAGGTTGACGTTCTTCAGGTTCGAAGCGCGCAAAAAGGCGTCGTGACCTTCGAGGACGCATTGGTCCTTTGTCCGTTTCTGAGAAAACACGTCTATTCAGCCACAAAGAGTAGGAATATAATTCGCCAGGAAAAGATCATACCATCGTCTTTATCATCAGCGGCTTGTTGTTCTTCTGGGTCATCCTCCTCCGTTGAAGGTTGCAAAACTTCCTCGGCCTCGTTCGCTTCAGGATCAACCTTCATATTTGAACAAGCACTCGACGGTCTTTCTTCAGCCACCTGTTCATCATCACTTTGTCCATCCAACCACTCGTCCAAAACCTCGGTTTTGATTTCTTCCGGCTCCTCGACCGGAGAGGTATGACGCTGATATTCTTCGTCCTCGTCCTGAGGCACAACCGGCTCCGCTTGCATCGGTTCATCCACATCAACATTAGCCTCTGTCAATTAAATTATCAACAAAACCCCATATATCGTTTTCCGGAAGCTTGACAGACCTAGCTCACCATGTCCAAGCTCACCACCATCGCCACCATCGCCACCAGTAACGATAATACTAACTTCATCCAGGCTCGCCCTCATCACTGGCCAAGCATTTTCATCAATCTCGACTTTGTACCCACGACACACATCCAGGGCGACAGTCTCAACGCTCACAACACACGTGTCACTGATTCCAAATTTCTGCCGAATGTTAGAAATCAGCTCCTGTTGGTTCTTTCTATAAGTAGCGCGCCCGTGTGAGATAGGTAGCAAAAAGAAGCTAACCACGTATGTGTGGGGTTTTAACATGAATACTTTGCGTGTATCATAGCATACTATGAGTATGGGTATGTCTGAAGCTGCATTTGGAGTATATGTTGATGTTAAACGCATTTTCTGGGTTTTACAAGTTTACAAGTGAGTAGAGATGTTGGAGTGTCAAGTTAGGAAAACCCCGAACGCGACGCGCCGTACTCCAAATTTCCCACGACCTCGACTCGATCAGATAATAAATACGTCATTTCTCCGAAACGTATAACAAACAGGGGAGCAAATTTATATAGCGTTTTCTACAAGTAGAGAATAAAAAAAAAGGCATGAAGGACTTGAGAAACTCATTCGAATACAGTTTACAATCGATTCTGTTGTCAAATATTTCATATACAAACCTCTCTCGATTCCTATCACTTCAAGGCAAGCTGAGCACAGTCTGCATGAACTGATCATAGTTGATCTGGATCCATCCATCCCTGTCAGTATCAATCTTCTGGAACGCCTCCGAAAGCTGCTTCACGACGACACACGCGCGTACGAAACGATCGAAGGAAATGCCTGGAGGAGGGCGTCCTGGAACCGATGGAGCAGAAGCTTTAACGTCTACCCCGAAGGTAGACCTAAATGAGTATTCTGATTTTCTAGATTCAAACTGACTACAAGCGCACCGTATTTCCTTTGAACCAACTCGATCATAGGAGGAGCGAGATTGAACCTATTGAATGAACCATCTCAGATAGGGAAGCTAGAGGCACAATCGATCGTATACGAACCCGAATTGATGAAGTGCTTGTTGAAGTTCCTGACCGTCGATGGAACCCGATCGGTCACGATCAAAGTGCTTGAACACGTTTTGCCAGTCCTGTGATAATGCTCAGTTTTCATTTCGCTTCTCTGTCGAAAGCCGATGTACCTTGATGTATTTCCAGAGGCCGGCGAACTGGAATGAAGGTCAGCCGCGTGTTCAGGGAAGTTTTCTATCCCTCGTGGTTACGCACCTCGTTGAAACCAATCGTTCCACTGCGATCGGTATCCTAGTACCTGAGTTAGCACAACCCTGCTTCAATCCAGTTATAAATGAACTCACGAAGATCGTCATCAAGAGCTTCACCGTATCCAAATCAAAGGCTAAACAGCGATCCATGAGTCTCCTTCTCATAAGAGCACCAAAACCACGACCAAGAAACTCACGAGTCCAATCTCCATTGATCAGTGCGCGCTCTACAAGGCATCTCCGTCAATTAAGCTCAACCATCTTACAAAATACCGCTCACCAAGCTCTGGAGCAGTGATGTGACCAGATCGATCGGTATCGACAGCGTTAAACCACGACCAAAGCCTAAATACGTTCCACGATAAGCTAATTCATCAAATCTCACTAAGAGGGATAAATGCTCACTGAGGATCAGCTCCAGCTGGAGGTCCACGATTCTGAGGTGCTGCAGCAAAGCCCCCTCCGTACCCCTAAACACACAATACTCCTGTCAGTATCGAAGTCACACCAGATAACGAAACAACGACGACGAACATCAGCGCCTCCATATCCTCCCGCGCCACCTGGGGGAGGACCATATCCCCCCGCAGGTTGACCACCGTATCCACCAGCACCAGCACCACCAGGTCCACCACCGTATCCAGAGTTATATCCCTGATTATCACAAACCAGACCATTATCAGCTACCAGCGCCCAACTACCCAAAAAGAGTACTATGGAAACTCACGCCACCGTAAGACATCGTTAAGCAAGAAACAGGAAAGTATCAAGGAGCAATATCAAAGAGACAACTAAAGGTCTGTGGGTGCAGTAGGCAGGGGGTTTATAAATCCCTGACACCTGTGACTGTGGCGGTTCACTTTGTGGTCCCAAATGTCTCCGAGTCATCACAATCACGATGCTCACGACCTTCCAAATATAGGTTCTGTGGATCAGAAAACCACGCGCCTAGCCGACGGAATGAAATCATAGCGTTCCTGCTCTGCCGTGCTGTGCAAAGGCCGTGCAACTGAATCCACGAAAAAAAAGGCTGTATCAGGAACCGACAAATATCACTATAAACAACAATTAAGAACAGTAAGCAGTGACGTCCTCGATAGCATAGCATTTACCAATATAAATAAGAAAAAAACCTGTCCCATGCCCATCAAGTACTTACGATGCCTTCGAAATGCAAATACAAGTTGAAGGATATTCCAAAAGGCCAATAAAATACAATCAAAAATACCCTCCGCGCCCACAAATCCGCCGATAAAAATCCATAATGAACCTAAGCGCTCGCCACAACAACGGGTGGATAAGGCGATCCCTGTCCTCCACCATTCCCTCCTTGCTGCTGTGATCCACTAGCATCCGGTCCCTTCTTCTTCCTCCCATTCCCCGTCCCTACACCCGTTGCAGCGCCCTTCTTTTTCTTGGAAGGACTTGGCGTTCCCTCGACTACACCAGCAGCAACCACAGGTGAAGCCGCCGCACCGCCATTAGTAGCATTTCCACCTGCACCTGAACCGACTAAAGGTAACCCTCCAGTCGCACCTGTACCTGTCGAAGTAGGGCCAGCACCACCACCGCCCGCACCGGAACCGGCACCTGAAGCTCCCTTTGCTTTTTTCTTTCCAGCACCCGCCCCTCCGCCTCGCGCAATCTGTCCTAACGGCCCCATCTTGGCTTGCGGCCCCGAGGGCGCATCATCTGACAACTCAAACCCAGGCATCGACGCTAAATCAACAACTTGCTGCTGGCCCGCTGCTGTTGAAGTAACAGCACCCGGCACTGCAATAGTATTTGACGATGGCAACCCAGGTGCTGAAACAGCAGGGGTGGCAGTAGTTGGTGCCAGGGAAGGCCCAGGAGGTGGAGGAGGCTGTGAAAGAGTAGGTTCAGGTAACGAAGGCATCGAAAGGGTCAGACCTGACAACGTCGGCCCCGCCAAAGGTAAAACACCCAATGGAGGTGGTGGAAGTAACGGTCCAGGCACCTGCTTCGCCGCCTGCGATTGAGCCAAAGCCGTAAACCTCCCCGTATAATACCCCTGCAATAACCCAATCTGATCGTCCACTTTGCTCGACTTGAGAGGAACAAAAGGCGGAGGCGGAGGGTACGGTGGTGGTGGCTCGTTGGGTTTCGAAGCTGCTGGACCGCCCTTGTTTTGGTTTTTCTTGCCTTTGAGGAGTTTCTTGGGTATACTGAGACTCGACATGCCAAATTCGGCGGCGATACCGAGTTCGCGAAGGCCGAGGTAGTCTTCGCCGAGCATGTCTGCAAAGTCGCCGCTATGAAAGAGAACGGAAGGTGAGAACGAGGCATGGGATGTGGGGGGGTAGACGTACATGGCCAAAGCACCGGTCTCCTCCTCATCCTCCTCCATGAACAGACCTTCATCTTCCAACGTCTCGCCAGCCGTCTACATGACAATACATGAGTCTCCAGCAGTTGATTCAGAAGAAGAGTACGCACCGTCTCTCGGTAAGCTCCAACAATCTTCTTCTCCAGTTCGTTCAACCTCGACGAGTACCTCTCCACATCATCACGGACATATCTCTCCAAATCCTGTACTTTAGAGTTTCCACTCTCGAATAAAGTATGTAAAATAATTTCCTTTATATCCCAACGTGTGAACAACCAAAATTGTCATAACAATGTGCAAGCCGACTCACCTCAGGTGTCATAGTTCCAGCATACTTATCGGACATAAATTTAATCGTCCGACCCACGTTCGAAATATACTCTGCCAAAATACCCGACATGACGTCCAACGATACTTGCGTTGTACCTTTTCGAGACCAGTTAATCTCTAACAGACGGTGAATCAACGAAGAAAGACATACCTTGAAATCCAACATGTTCCAAAACCTTTTGATTCGTCCACTGCAAACAACCCCACGCATTCTTCTCTCCAACCTCAACCCCACCCACTCTCGCAACCTGCTCTCTCTCCTTTCCCTTCCCTTTCCCCTTCCCCTTCTGCATCATAACCCACGGTTTCTCATCCACCTTCTCATTCAAAATCTCATCATCCGCAGCAGCATTCAACGCCTCCCCTATGGTACCCAATCCCCCGGCAAATGCGCCGACATCACCCGACGAGGGACCCGCAACCGGCGGGACAGAACCACTCCCTCCGGCAACAGCAACAGCCGTGCCATCCTCCGCATCTTCATTTGTAATGGTCGTCGCATTCAACGCAGCAAACTTTCCATGTGTATGTCGAACTCTCCGCATCGTCTTAATATTAGCGTTCATCAAATTCAACAACGCCTTCGGGTTCTCAATATGCGTAGGTGGCGTTTCATTCGCTATTACATCTTGCTTCTTCCGTCGTTTGGATTTGGGTTTGGGTTTAGGTATTGATGAAGGTGGGTGGAGGTCGGGATGACGGAATGGCGATGATGATGACGAGGGTACGAGTGATGATGTTGATGGTGGGAATGATGACGATGAATAGGAGGTAGAGGAAGATGAGGGGCGGGCTTTAATCTTAGAGGAGGCAGGGCCGAAAGGGATAGGTGGGACGCCATTGGCGAGGAGGGCATCTGATTGTGCAGCGGCCCACCATAATTCGGATAATTCGTCTTTAGTTGGATCTTGTCCGGGGGAAAGAGGAGCAGGGTAAGGAGTCACAAAACGTGCCCGTTTCCGCGGCCGGTTATTCTGGTCGTTAAGTGATAGTCTGTGATGAGATTATCAAGAGCATCTGAGTCATCGATAGAACGTCAAGAAGATAAAATGGCGTACAATTTCCGCTTGTCTCCCACAATTCCATCCACTTCTATCATGTCTTCCTCTTTGGGGGATCCCATATCCGCTTCGTCCTGTACTTCGTCGTCTAGCAATGACGAAGGTGCCAATTCCCTCAATCTTCGTAGCACTTTAGGGTTCGGTTTCTTCAAAGCGGCAGCCACTTCGGCATCAAGCTCATAGAACATGCCCATGCCTTCGGGCGTCCGTGTTATAGCAGGAGAGTCGTCAAAGGGTATATTGGGATTGAAAGTGGATTGGCGAATAATGGATTGCAAGGGCTTGACGGTCGCTAGCCCCGGTGTGCCACCCTTTGTTGAAGTGTACGAAGGCGACCGAGTATGCGTCCGACTGACACCGTTCATCTTTGGAAGCAGTCCAGTATACTCAGCGCCTAGTTCAGGCGGGATAATAGGATCGGTACGTTCGCGTCGGTCCGTGATATGCTTAAGCAGTCGATCCGCCTTGGCCTTGAGGCGTTTGACGCACTGTCGGAGCGGGTGGTTCTAAACGCCCAATGTTCAGCATTGACCCTGAATACCACTGCGGGTTCGACATACCTCTGACGCATTGTACGTATAGCAGTTGGACCAAATGAGGTCGAGATCGTCCTTGAACTCGCGTTTCGACTTGTACTGCTTCTGTTTGACTTTCTTGAGCATAGTCTGGAAATCCATGGGATTTGCAATGACTGTTTTGGACTCTAAGTCAGAATAAACGAGATGCCATCAAATAGCATGACGCACCTTCATAGTAATCCGGGACCTCCGCCTTGGATACCGGCTTGAGGAACGCTTCCGCATCGCGGTTATCCTGCAAAACAACAGCGTGAGTAAATCGCGTCGCGGACGGTCATTGAGCCACGGACGAGAGTTATTGACTTGAGGTCAATGAGAAGACCTTCCAAAGCGTCGTAGAAGGCGTCCGAAAGCTTGCTATCGGCGCACTGTTTCTATATGGAGGCTGTGAGCAATGGTCCGGGTGAAATAATTCCAGACATACCCGGCCTTCCTTGACGGTGTTGAGGAGGAGGCGGAGGTCTGTCGGCGGTCTTGCATTGCTCTCTGTGAGCGTGCGGAGTAGGTTCTAGGCATAGAGTGAGCTTGGTACTGTGGATGGCGATGAGCAACGTACATTCATCCTCCTCGCCAACGTCGTACACGATCTCCAGGAAACAACCCCTTTCAAACTCCGATGCCCCCCAGGTCAAGCACGTGCAAATATATTTCCATCAAACATATCATTGTTCCACTTTTGCCAAAAGTGGTTTGGCGGCAGTATTATTCTCGGTGCCTTCTATTTATCTACATATCAGTTCGGCTCCAATATTGTTATTCCCTCTGTGAAGATCATTAGATGGCCGGAAGTTTAGTCGTCTTGTATAGGTGTGATAAATAATGGTAAATAGTAGAGTAGACCCAGACCAGGCTCAGTCAGCAATCCTATAACGCTGACCAAATATTCAGCTAATTGACCACCACGTCGCTCGCCATAGTCGTCATCAGTCAAACTGTGGTATAATCTCAGAATCAAAGCTAGAAGGCCAACTTCGATCTTTTTCTGATTCTCTCGCTCCAAAGATGTCCAAGTCCAGCACAGGATTCGTCGCTAGCTATAAGGCAGAGGACCCGGCTCACCCACTAGATTAACTGTCATGTCTCGTTCCGCTTGCTTGGCTCACCTGAAGATGCCCCATGCTACCAGTCTCTTTCCATCTCCGAAACCTTCGAGTTATCTGATCAAAAGCACCCCGTATTGCGCTCTATCCATTCGCCTCTTCTCCGCCTCACTCCAGCCAAATGCACGTTTGCCATACGCACCCTGACATTCATTGGCATAGAGTTAGCATTTTTTATCCTTGCGATGATAACACCCAACGTACAAATCCGCTTCCCCGACTACATCAACCTCTCAGCAGCCAAGGGTGCTGTTACCCTAGTGTCTATCACTTGGCATGCCCTTGCTGTTTTTGCAGTTAAAGACCTCCTCCTTCACACCTTCAGCGTGGAATGGATGCAGTTATACCGTAAATCAGGGGAGATGATACCAGGAGAGACTGACGCCGTCTCCCGCCTGACTGCAGGGATCATCGATCAAACCAAACATGCTCTGTCTCCCACATCGACCCTATCCTTTCGACTTGCCTTTATCTCTTCGCTCCTGACAATGGCCCTGAGTGGCCTTGGTCCAAGTGCAATCACGGTAAATCCAACCACCGTGCCAGTTCACTTGGAAGATTTCAGAGTGACCGAGGTAGTCTCCGATCCTTCATTACTTGGGGATAATCCAGACGGGCTTGCCACGCTGAAATACGCGGATCGGATTGTGCAGTCGGAGATATTCGACGGCTTCACTTATGGCTTCAGTCTCGCTCCCTCCCAGCCTGACAACTACCTGATCCCATGGCCGGAAAGGAGCTTGGGCGAAGATGGATTGGTCTACACTTACCAAAGTGACGTTGTACGTTATGGTGCCAAATGTTCATGGAAGAAATCAAGCGAAATTCCATTGTCAGACTTCGGATCTCCGAGGTCATGTTGGCCATCCGATCCGCTGTGCGTACCTGCGAGCCACGCTTTCGAAAGTGGCTATGTGAATATATCCTCACTAAAATGCTCTGAAATCGGTAAGTCTGATCTTACTTTCACAAAAAAGTGTTCCAATGGTGACTATCCAGTCATCCGACCATTCGCACCAACCGGAACTAATAATTCCACTATGACCTTCCTCTTCATTGGCTTCAATTCTTCCACCATCAACAAGCGGAGCTCCAGTGATTGCACAGTTCCCCTTCTGTTAGATGGAATACCTACCATACCTGTTCCCGTGGCGAACAAAACACAGGAGTCAACCTCGATCATGATATCGATGTCCGGGACCGGCACTGCCGCTACCTCCTTTACCCCATCACCTACCCCCCAGACCATGCCAGATGGAGACAAGACCGGCGGTCTTTTGTTTGTTAGTGGCAACCATGACCCTATGGTTGCAGGGGTCCTCCAGTGTGACTTTCACCCAACCGTCCTTCCTGCACTTGTCACCCTTACCAATGGCAACCTTAGTGTTTCGAAACTACTTCCCGGTCCGAGATACCTCGTTCACAATGTGTTGAACAGTAGCATTCCCGTAATTTTCTCCGAGTCCTTATTAACGGCAACTACTTCGATGGAAAGAGCTTCATTAGATTATCCAGGTGTCACCAGTGTTGCACGACATCTTTTTCTCTCGGGCTTTCTGTCAACAGGCCCAGGCCCAGGATCGAAGCTTCGCACAGTTGGCGAAATGAGCAAAGCCTTGATTTCGTGATGCTTTCCGCTGCAAAGCCATTTCTGGATGGGAAGATGCACTATACAGATCCAGGTTTGATGGATCCAAACATTGCTCAAGAATTTCGGAGCGCACCCACCGGAGCCACTGTCAACATGACCCGAAATATACTCGTTGACAGCCGACCTTTCACATATTCCCTCCTCTTCGTCGTGATAGCTATCTCGATCCTGTTGATGATCCTCACTGTATTGGTTCAAGACGATCACTTCCCAACCTTTGATCTCAAGAACGTTGCAAAAGTAGCAGACAAGATTCATGTCCTGTAGTACTTTAGTAACTCACGGTGCATTGTGCAATTCTAGTGCTAGCACCGTGTAGAGTGATCCTTGAGCTTGATGAATTAATCTGAATGTTAATCGTTTATACAGACTTCAGTCTAGGGACTTGGATAATTAGCAAGGCAGCCTCCGTAGCTTCAGAATAGAGAGGAGAATGTGTGAAGACATCAAACATGCTGGACCATATTGTAATATGTGGGTTTACCCAGACGAACGAAATTGGACTGAAGTATGTATTCCTACAAGGAACTGAGCAAAATCATAGACCTGGAGATTATATGAGGCTCGATTTGTAGGGCGACCAGTAGGCAGGAGAACTTTGATTTAAAAGACCAGGTGTTAGAGGTGCAACGCAAAATCGTAGGAAAATCGAATATCTATGGTCGGGATGTCCACGGCCATGGCGAGTTTCGCTCGAGGTAAGTGGCTCAATTGAGCTATCACAGACTCTGAGATCGTATCAATTTTAGGCCGCAACCGGGTCAAATGTGCTTCCCGATATCAAACATTTTTCGTGTACGCACATCGTCTCAAATATCATTGAACCTCTCCGAGATCAGGGTAACAGAGGACCAGAAGGGAAGGGAAACGAAAGTGAGGGTGTCCGAGCAGGTACCACTGGTGTGATGATGTAAAGCGGGGAGAAATAGTCGAGTTAATTGGGCTACGCAGTCAGATTCATGAAGTGTAGGGTACAGCCGTATCGTCGTAAGTTGATGGCGCTTATTTCGCGCATCACATCAAACCTGCCGTGACTTACATACCTTTTTCTCTTATTCCTTGTTTGGTAAAACCTTTGTTCTATCGACGCCCGTAGCTCATAATCCTTCATCTTTTGAATGTTCTCAACAATGCCGGCCCCTCCTACCAATGCCTTCCTTCCCCAAGTCATTTCTTGACATTGACTCAGATATCGACAACAGCGGTGCTCAACACGAGAACCGCCCAGACGATTGCCTGACGCGACAATCCATATTCTGGCGCGTTGGAATATTCGCTGTCCTTCAGGGCATGTACCTTGGGTTTGCTGCATCCGCGCTCACAGACCCAATCGTCCTCCACCTCCCACCAAACATCTCAATCTCCGAAATCAAAGGCGCCTCTACGATCTTATTCATTGTGTGGCATGGGATTGGAGTCATGATTGTGAAGGACATCCTGTTACACGTTTTCAGCGCCGAGTGTCTCGCTCAGTATGAGCGTACAGGTCGACTGGTATCGCGAAAGACGGACAGAGTATCGAAGTTGACGACAGGTTTCTTCGGTCAGGCGCACCATTTCTTCCGACGTGGAGCTACCGTCAGATATCGTCTGGCTATGGTGCTCGTTCTCCTATTTATGGCACTCGGGGGATTGGGACCTAGTACCGTTGGTGTGTCGACAGTTTCTGTTGATACTCCTATGGATTTCGAGTTGGCAAATATCACTTTTCTGTATCAGGAAATTCCTGACGCTGGTTCAAGGACTGTAAATAGCTGGTTGACGGATACAAGAGCCAGCTCCATCCTCCGGCTTGAGCTCTTTGAGAAGGCCAAGTTCGGATATGAAGCATCGCAGAACTTGATGATACCTTGGCCTTCGAACGATTTTGGAACGAATGGTAGTAGAATTGTGTACAAGAGCGATGTCTTAGCGTTCAACTACACATGCGCCTGGCATAAACCCACGGTTTGGAAATGGGATTTCGGCTATGACGACCGAGTGGCGGTCTACTGGAAAGTAGGGGACCAGATTTTCATCTCTTGGATCGCACGAAATAATGGCACCTTCCAGGTCGAAGGTGAGTAATTCCCTTGGTCCGGCCTCCTATTTGTATGCTCATAAGTATTTAAAGCTTTTACCCCTATAAATGCATGGCCGTCTACATTCCTTGGTACATCCTTCGCTTTTTTCACCTATAATCGCTCCGCCTCCGACCCAGAAGTCCCCTTTCTTAACCTTACCGATCTCCCTACGTCTTCACGCTCGGACCTCCAGTCAGATTACAAAGATACAGGGGTTCCAGTTCCCGAAGCTGTCACTACCCTCATCTGTGATCCTCAGTTTAATGCCTATACCGCCGAAGTAACCTTAGACAAAGGTCGTCTCAACGCGGTACCGATTAATCATCCACCAATCAATAATATCGACTCTCGAGGAATTGTGCGAGGAGCATCTGCAGGGGGGCTACTCGCTGAACTGGCATATTTTTTCCCCGATAGCATCAACGGCGTGCCAGTGTCATCCATCAATTCGGTCGCTCGGTTACTTCTTTTCTGTGACGAGGATAGTCCATGTAGCGATTCGTCACTCAAGCCATTCCCGACTTCTACTATCAACGACAACTTGAATCGTTTCTTTCGTTCGGCTTCTAAAGTTTTTATGGACGGATATAGCGGGACAAAACCAGGGGTTGGCACTCTTTCTCTCAATAACTTCAATACATTCACGACAAAGGGTGTTGGGCAGAGAGATGCGATGGCTATGGTTACGAGTCCACCGTTCTTTGTTGTCTTGGTAGTCATTCTAGTGATGATCACCCTACTTCTTGGTTGGTTGTGCGTTGTCCTTGATCCCGACAGATTACTTTGCTTCAACCTTGATAACGTTTCTCGTTTTATTCTTTCTGAACTTGAACGTTCCCCTTCCTCTCCTTACCTTTTACCTACGTATACTTCCTCCATTACGCTATCAAACAGCTCTCTCAGCACTGAAAATCTGAACATGCGGACCCGCCAGACCCAGTAGTAGACCTACCTTTGTTTTTCTCTTTGGTTTCAACACGATGTAGCCATAGTACTCTCACTCTTCCAGCGTCGCCTTGTACATCTCTGTAGCAAATACTTGGAAATTTAAAGTCTTGACATCATATTCTCTTACCCCGGAATGCCGGCCTTTACAGCTACTTACCTGGTAACTGTGACTGTATGTGTACATGGACACATAGGAGAATTGAGCGTGAGAAGGGCAAAGCCTGAAATAAAGTACGAGTAAGCAATTGAGTACTTATCTAGAGCCTGAATTGGAAGTGGTCAAGCGCAAACCAAGCATGCCCTGAAGTGGTACAACATGAATTCCACAGCGATTAGGAAAAGCTGGTCACTAAGTTGATACTGCATTTTTACCTTCCACGATCGACTTCTCCGCCGACGCACTCTACGTGATCGATCAGAAAAATGGTGGGGGTATAGGGCAGAAGCCAAACAGCTTATGGTGTTGTTCGGGAGGGAAGGACAGGAAGACAGTGGCGGTGGAGCCTTGGAAGTTAAGTATGTCATGCCAAGACGTAGGCTAATGCCATTTATAGTACACATTACTTATATCAATACATGGCTGTCCTGTGTCGACCACATGGCCAGACCTATACTTGGACTATAGACCACTGCTGAGCCTGAGTACCAGAACATGAGGCCAAAACAATGGACTGCCCGCTCCCCGTACCCGCCGTCATACACAGTTGCGGATTGACAATTTGAGAAATGGTAGACCGATTCTCGTTATAGGACCAACGCTGAAGTCGGTCTTCGCTAGCCGGAGTGACGACCAGTGGGTAGGCTGTATCGAATACATATTGAGTCACAGGTGCAATAGCAGAAACTCGACGGGTCGCACCTCCAGGAATTTTGGAAACAAGAGCAAGGCTCGTCCCCGTGCTCATTAACTGGCTATCATTGGAGAGGGTCCAATGCGCGGAGCTCGACCCGCAGGTTACAAGTACTACGGATGCTTGGGACTGGACCCAAGAAGAAACGATCATGAGACTAGCCGAAAGTGAGTAGTCTATGAGGAGGCTTGACCTACCGCAGCCTGTGAAGACCCAACACACAAACCCTTCATCTTATTACTCTGGATCTGGAGTGTCGACCCGGGCGCCAATTTAAAATCAGCAGCAGCGAGTGCAGCGAAAGAGAACAAGGTCAAGAGTGTGGTTCGCATAATGAGACTGTTCGGAGTGAAGAACGTAGACGATGAGTCTGGTCGGAGGGGGGTTGACAGTCGAAGCTTTTATGCACTTCCATTCCGCACTACAACAAATACCGTGGTGGCCTTGTGGGCCGTCCATGAATGACGCTACAATCGCAATCTCGGACACGCCGCATGCGCAGTTAGTAAGCTAGTTGGGTGGTAGGATTAAAAATATCTTTAACTCTGTGCTGACTGTGGTTCGCGTTCACTGGGTCCGTTGGGAACATCGTTCTTCCGCTACACGTTCTCAGCAAGCCATAACGGTTAAGGCTGAGTGCGAATTGACGCTCTGATAGGAGTAGATCACTAACGGATCATTAATAACAAGGTGCTCAGTCTTAGGCTGCTTCAATAGCGGACGGTTGGCATTAATCATTCCTAGCTGTCTGACTGTCTGGGTTTCAAGCCTCGAGTGAGTAGCTTTAACCCCAAACGTCTCCCGAGTCGAGAGAAGCGCGAAAGGAAGGTTCGTGCTTCTACCGGCAACGGTGGTATTCCACGCAGCCATTCGAAAGTCGTGGCATCAGATAAAAATAGCACAACCGGCTTCTTGATTCTGATCGACGGGAAATGAGGTTAGAGAGGACGGACAGAGGCAACTCTCCCGCAAAGCCCGTTTCTCCCACACAAACCTTTGTGGAGCGCCCATAATCAACCGAGATACATCCCTCCAAAAGTGCTGGGACAAGCCCGAAATACCAACAGTTCCTAAGCGCGTACCGGTATCATTGACACTTTCAAACTGCTTAATTTGTGTACTTTGGTCGACTGTCCGTAGCCTAGACAATAAATCTACTGAGATGACCCAGGAAATTCCTCGGTCAATACCTGACTCAGCCAGTAAACTCCGCCTTCCATGTTCACAGAAGAATTTGTTTGTCGATTTCCGGAAGCACCTCAGCTTCTGTTTGATTATTCGAATAACACGAGCTTTCTGAGGGAACCTCTTGAACACCAGTGGAGCGGAAAAACTGGGTTTATTAGCGGAATAATGGCTTTCCTATGGTGAACTTCCAGCGAGACTTTTTTCTTGTGGTGGTTTGGCTGAACTTGGTGGATTGGGTGAATTGTAGAGATCAGGCGTCTGTTGACGTCATGACATCGTCTCTGCTGTTCCCTCTCTTGCCGACGTTTTCCCCATTTCAACACGGTTTTCCCTCGTTCATTATCATCTTGACATCTTGACGATATCATCATTGATGTTTTAACCGGTGTTAACGCTGACATAACCACGATCGAGGATTTACCCTTTATCCCCGGGTTGGGCGATGAAGCTTCTCGCTGCCATGTTATCGTACACGGGCGCTGGTCATGGCTAATCGTCGCCAAACGACCCGTGTGTATGACTGTTCCTCCGCTCTAACTGCCACATACCATTCTTCCTGGGGGCTTTCTTCTCCTGGCACACTTTGCAATAAAAAAAGAGCAACGTTGTAATAAGCTACGTTCGGGGGAACAAATGGGTCGGTTACTCCTTGAAGAGGTCAAAAGTCGGAGGCGCGTTGAGAGCTCAAGATAGAGGGCTCTGATACTCCGCTCGATATGGTACCTACGATCAGTTGGCGATTGACTCGAGAACCAGATACTCAGGAAGCACTACTGCCATTGTATTACATACGGCACGAGTGTCCCTAGGGTGTCTTTGGCAAGACCTCGTTACCGCTTATTGTATCGGTATTCCAGCGTTGGCGCAAGGACTTTCGTCGAACATTCTGGTGCTCGATTAGAAATCGTTCTTTGATTGATTGATTCGACTATGGTGATGCACAGAGATCTCCGAACGCGAACCGTTGTATGACTCTCCTAAGGGTGAACAAGTGATGTGAATCATTCAAATGCACTCTTCGTTGGAGTATATTATTACAATTTATAACCACTAGACATATCGACTTCGGTTGTTTATGTCAACATTGGTTGAATTGGTGATACATTCTCGCCCTGACCCCTCCTAAACAAGGAGAAGGCTTCATCTGGGATTGGTCACCTCCCCAAGATGTATCCGTAGGTGATAGACACTCAACATCCAAGAAACCGCGTCCTTGGATGAGAGCGAACGATGCGCTCGGTTTGTATGTGCGTGATCCTACGAGAATAAGGTTCGTGTTGTTCCCGTTGCGGCGATGATTTCGGCTGATGTCAGTTCTTGACCTGATAGTAGGTATACCATGCGGAGTTCCTATTAAACACGTGGAAACGGGTGATCGTTTCCAGTAAGGTTAAGATATACCATCAATCGTGCTGGGCGCTTGAAATGCGCACCTCGAAACTGTGTTGAGCGAATTCAGGTTTGGTGGTTATACTTTGCAAATCATCAGATGGAGGTTGTTTCTGTCCTCTCTGATACGCGTAATATCGTAACTCCTACTCTCACACCAAACTCAACAAACCGAAAACACGTCAAAGAAAGCACATACCTCTGGGCTAAACGAAGTATACGGCTCTGAACAACAAATCGTATAAAACATCTCACCCGCGACTCTCTCCCCTTTGAAATCCTGCGTCTGAGGAATATCTCCCGGGTTCGGCTTTCTTCCATTCGGAATCGACGTTGGTGGAAGACCGCCATTGCTCGTTTCCTTCGGTCGACCAGCCAAGATGGGATCGTATTCCGATATAGGCTTGAATAGGAGTGGAAGTCCCAGTACAGCTCGTTCTTTATCACTTGCAGGAACTTGTGCGACGGGTTGTGGTGCGCGGCCGGTACGAGTGTAAGACTGGATGTAGTCGTCCAGTCGGACTTCCTGTGATTGAAAGGTGAGTGGAAAGGTGAGAAGGAAGGAGGATGTATGGAGGAGGAGGAGAGATTACTTCGAAACTTTTGCCTCCGTTTTCGATGAGAGCTTGGGATATTGATGCGTAGGCGAGAGGAGTTGTGGTCATTGTTGGAGGAGGCGGCGGTGATGTGGGGAAGCGCGCTCTGGGTCTTCGCCTTGGAGGGGGTATTATGTAAGCGGATTCAGGCAGGTCCTGTTGGTGGCGAATCATATGTTGGGTTTCTTATGTCAGGATCGTAAGGTTGCGGTTGGAATTGGGGCTTGGTTGTTGAGCTACCTGTTTGCCTATGGGTGTGTTTGTGGTATACTCCAAGCTGGTGGTGGAGGGGTTTGATGTGGTTCTCGAGAGAAATACATCTTCGTGGATACTCTTGCGTAAGATAAAACTGACTTGAGGAGTCCTGTGGGGCCTGCTGACACCCGACTGGTCGCCGCTTTGGAGAAACCGTCAGCTTGCGAAAATTATCTTTCCGCTTTCCACTTCGCCGATATAGTGGCCCTGAGCAGGAAACTCGAGGAAAATGGGGCTGGCCATTTATGTCTTGGTCCTCTCCCATGGCAACGGAAAACTGTGTAACTGATTGAATGTAGCGATGGAGATTATGGGCTTCTAGCACCGGACTATATCTCGAGCTATTAGATGGTCGATCATGAGATACTCATAGGCCGTTAATCTAGGCATTCGCACAAGAAGGGATTTTGTTTTCTCGAGGAAGAATGTGCAACAGAGATGATGAAGGACCCTTACGGCTTTGTTATGAATGCTACATACCCCTCAATGAACGGAACAGGACATTTTCAGAAGAAAGGGGAAGCAGGGATATATGCGTGGGAAGAACATAACCCCGGATGGGAAGCCGGCGTTTGCTGAGATTTTGAACAAGTTGATCTTGCTTTCGCCCATATTGTCCTTTTCCTCCTCGCCGCCGCCACCGTTATCTACGGCGTCTGGCTCGTGTTTTATATACCTGACGGTCTGCTCTACACAGATACTAGCTCTAGGGCGCTTCTGGGACTGCCAACGCTCACATTGACGGATAAAGGCTCATTAGCCCTGGAAGCGGCTTCATCCTCGCACTGCGCCTCAGCTCGCTACAAACCATGTCTGGACTCAAGAACTCGCCATTTGGGAAGCGTCTACGCGCTTCTCAGCAGGACCCAGAGGATACACCTCGTCGGACACGCCCACGTATACATCCAATATTTGGAGTTTCGACTCCTTCTCTCGACTCTCGGACACATACTAGCGACAGCAGCACAGGGCCAGAAACTCCTGCAGACAAGCCTATACCTGCTAGCAGGTCGTCAAATCGAGAGTATGGAGACAGATTCGTACCGTCGCGCGAGGTTGGGGACATGCGGACTAGCTATCATCTCATTGACGAAGCTGGGCCGTCTACGCCTTCCAAGAACAGGATAATACCCTCAGAATCTGATGCACTTAAAGGTTGGTGGCTATCTGATGTGCTCATAAATATTGTGACTCATTTAACCCTCTTAGAACAAGCTAACGCCATATTTAACTCTATTCTACACACCGAAGTCACTCCTCCCTCACCAAGACGACCACATTCCCCTACCCGACCCGTAGCTGTCCCATCCAGCGGCCCACCATCCACACCTAAACGACGTCGTTTATTCACTTACAACTCACCCTCAACATCTAATCCCGGCACGCCATCTAGGCGTCTAGACACTCCAACAGACGAAGCTTACTCCATGAGCCCGGTCCGTGCCGAGAGTCGCCACCTTTTGGAAAGTCCGCGGCGACAACTCAGGAGTGTTTGCAAGACCCCCTATCGAGTATTGGACGCTCCGGAGCTTGCAGACGATTTTTATCTTAATCTTGTTGATTGGTCAAGCACGAATGTGCTTGGGGTGGGATTGGGCTCTTGTGTTTATTTGTGGACGGCACATAATGCTCAGGTGTCGAAGCTTTGCGATTTGGCGGAATCGAATGATACGATAAGTTCGGTGTCTTGGGTACAAAAGGTACGACTGTCCTCTTATTTGTGCACTTGCCAGGATCTCACATCGACTCTGTAGGGAACAACTCTAGCAGTGGGCACACTCTCAGGCCGACTACACATCTACGACGCCAGCACTCTTCAGCTCCACCGAACATACCAACACGCACACCAACAACGAATAGGAGCTCTCGCATGGAACTCTTGGGTCCTCTCCTCTGGCTCTCGAGATCGAATGGTTCACCATCGAGACGTGCGTGATCGCGAAACACGGCCATTTAAACGGTGTACCGGGCACAGACAAGAAGTGTGCGGGTTGAAATGGAGTGGAGATAGTGGTGTATCATCTGCGACGTTGGCGACTGGTGGAAATGATAATAAAGTGTGTATTTGGGATTTACGTGGTTCGAGAAGAAGTTCGGTTGCTGGCCGACCTGCTGGAATAACGCTTGGTGGTGGTGGTGGCACGAGTAGTGGTGATGATGGGCCAGGGGATACGCCACTATGGAAATTTCATGAACATACGGCTGCTGTGAAAGCTCTAGCTTGGGATCCACATATCGCGGGATTGTTGGCGACGGGAGGCGGAACGCAAGACAAGCATATCCGATTTTGGAACGTCAGTAACGGGACAATGTTAAACGAGCTCGATACAGGGTCTCAAGTACGTGCCTTACCTCCAGCTCGTCCCTTTTAGTCTACTCACCACGGAATAGGTCTGCAACCTCATCTGGTCGCTAACATCCCACGAACTCGTTTCAACACACGGATTCTCCTCCACAACAGCGCAAAACCAGATCTGCATCTGGAAATATCCTTCACTGAGCATGGTAGCTTCACTCACGGGGCACACGAATCGTGTGCTGTATCTCGCAATGAGTCCGGATGGTGAGACGATCGTAACAGGGGCGGGGGACGAGACGCTGAGGTTTTGGAATGCGTTTCCGTCGAAGAGGGAGAGGGAGAAGGCGTTGTTGAGTGGGATGGGGTTGGGAAGTGGGAGTGGAGGAGGTACAGCTGGAGGTGTGGGAGGTGGTGGTGGGGGAGGAGTTGGTGGTGGTGGAGGGAGTGTAGTTGGGGAATGGGGAGTGAAAGGGAGGGGGAGTGCGTTGGATTACGGGAGGTTGATTCGGTAATGCGTTTGGGCGTTCGAGCGAGCGCTTTTGCATTGCTTCTCTTGGCCCCCTTTTCCCCGTGATGTTCCATCTGTCGACCCTGCGCGCTCATTGGCTTCTGGTGTGTATGAAATCACAGTGCTTGTTCTTTGTTTTTCATGGAGCTATTCTATTCAAATTCGTATTCGATATGCTGTTATGGTTCTCATTGATGTGTTGTGCGTCGTTTTTCTCTATCATGTTTCATGTCCTCGCTATGCAGTTTCTTTTCTTCTTTTGCTTTGTCTTTGGGACTCTATTGTTCGTATTTGTATATACCGTTTCATCGTTTTTCTATGCATGTAACATGAATGAGAACTCACGAAAATAAGGTTTTTGACGGTGTTTTTTTGATAATGGGGTTTATTTATGAAATATATTTATGTGTTTCTTTTGTGATGATGCTCAGGGTTTTTAGGATTTGAGAAGATGTAGTGTGGAGCGTTGGGGAAGTTTCTTGGTCTTCTTGAGATGTTTTCTGAGCCTCGAGGCGGGGTTTAGACGAGCTAGAACACTTTTTGGTGTGTTCGGTATTGATGCGGATGAGTTCTCCGGGGGTATCGGAGTGCCGGGTTCAAAATGACGAATGTCAATGTGTAACTATAATATGTTCATAGGTCAGAGGCTGCTCGAGCATTCAAGTTAATCGTCTGTATGATCGCAGTATGTCTTTTTCAGAGAGTAGGACTGAGAACCAGAATCTAATAAAAACTTCACATGAGAACCTCGTGTCGAGATGCTGTTGAGGGCACTTTAGACCGGAGATATATTTGATATTGGGAGAGTTTTGATCCGAGTCTAGCTGGATCTTTCAAGTTTTTTGATGGAGAACACAGTGAATCATGGAGCGCTCGGGGTTTCGTGTGTTCGGTGGTGACTTGTTTCTGGGTGGTCGCATGAAGGGGTTATTTGTCTGTGGAATAGTTATCGATTGCTTGCGTTTCTGGGATTACTGTGCTTTTTGGATTGAAGTAGATGGAAAAAATAATTATCGTTTCGATTTACTGAGCTTCGATTGGACTTGATGAGTAGAGAAGATGTCGTGATGAATGGGAAATTTGTTCTCCAAGTTGGACGGCATACTGACTAGATTTACTCTCATTGCTTTTGTTATTTATAATTGAATGCGAAGCTGGGGCGGGGGTACGATCTGGCGCGTGGAAGGTTCAGGTCTACGCGGCTCATGTCAAAAACATACACGAATGATGAGCATAGCTTTACTGAGCCTTACCGGCGCTTGATGACTCCTTGGACGGTTTGTTTTTGGTAGATTCTGGTAATTCGGCCATCGAGTTGCTTGGCTGAAATTTGTGCTTATCGTGCCAACGCTCGTACAACCATAAATCCTTGATCTCTTCCAAGTTCGGTGCATGGTCTTCAGTCAACACCGACCCTATCGGATAGACTACGAATATTGGTCAAACGACTCTTCGGAAGTTTCGGGCATGTTTGTTATTTTCTATACCTGTGGTAAGTATGTGATGAACAGCGAATTTTACCGGCGACCTGTGAGAACGAATGCAAGAGGTCACTTCCTGCTTCCTGCACTAGTACCAGGTTGGCAGAAATTTTTTACCCTCGATTTCCATTCTCCGGGGATTCCATGGATGTGCTGTTAATCGCCGTGATTGACAAGAGCGCTTATCCAATGGCTTGTTATGACAGAGAAGAATATTCAAAGGATGCTTCGGCAACGGCACTTTCAAAGTCTCAGCAGAGAAAAATCAAAACTACCCTCAGCCGCGGATGGAATTCAATTATTTGATGACATAGCCATTGTCATTCTAAGGGATCCTTGCGGGAATTCAGCTGCTGGTGTATGTTTTTTGAGGTAATCGAAGGCTGTTCAATGGAGTACGAGCAAAGTCAGCTGAAACAGAAATCCGAGCTAGATGCACATACTCAAATTCCCATGTAAACCTCGCGTTAAAATTATCTTATTTAAATTCACTTCACAGTCGGGGATTGCTGAGAGTGATTGTCCCCGTTTGAGAGATTAGCCCTCCTCCAGCGTTCAAGCTCAAGGTCTTCGTGCGAGGTTGGCGTGGAAAGGATGATCCAAGCCTTGATGAAAATAGATGATCAAATGTGCTCAATTGATTTCATGCACGGTCATACCTGGAACTTCACAAGTCGTGCCGACATATGTTTTTATATTATTCTCCGTGTCTGGTAGCGCAAACGGAGCTAGGACTGCCGCCGATAACAGTATAAAAGGCCCTGGATGTCGCCAGAAAATATCAACCACTCAAGAGTTGTTTTCATCGCCTTTACTCCTCTCCATCTCCTCAGCTTATCTCGCTACACCATGCTCTATAACACCGTGCGTTTACTAAAAGCACCCAGCTTGTGATAATCATCGTAGACCACTCACCTCTACCATTAGATATTCACGGCCACCCTCCTGGCTGTCGCAATGGCGCAGGGCCCTCGTACTTGCTACCAAGGCGTTCCCGAGTCTGCTGGGCCTGCCACCGACTGTATCTCATTTATTAACACATTTTGTAATGACGCTTCTATAAGCCAAACCCCTGTAGGCGGGATTTTCAGAATCGGGTGTATAGTTGTGGGCTGACTATTTCTCCAGGTTCGAATTGGTGACTCTACAAGTCGTTGCTTCAATTTGCCCGGTGGAGATAGATGTACGTATAGCTAACCTCTTTCTTGAATCCGATATCTAGTGGCTCATGAACCTGACTAGGTGACTTCATCGCGTTCAACACTTTCACGAGCGGCGTTTCTCCTAGTAATGTCAACTGTAAGAGTGTCCTGAATGATATCGCTACTCGCTGCCCACTCGTAAGCAAGACTTTCATTAAATCGATGGCGTTGTGTCTGATCAAAATATCTGTAGGGTGGATTTGGCCAGGTCAGCGACACTGCGTACACATTCACTGTTGACCGTAACCATGGTCTCTGTGGCTCCAGTGTTCAGGGTGGATCTTAAGCTGTGATCCACCGAGTTCATGGCTTTACCCAAAGGCCTTTTGTCTGAATATGTCTTGGAACTATTCTTTGGTTTGGAGAATAATCTATGTAGCCCAGAATGAACTATATTCAGTTTGCATGACCGATAAGGTTCGCCCTCAAATCAGATTCTGTGGGATATGGGAAAAGATCGATGACAGGTGCCTCAAAATATTACTGATCATTTTCTTATCTTTCCCGTCTCCAACCATCAACTCGTTCCACTATGTCAATTGATTCATTCCAGCTCCTTGATGGCACTTCGACCCCATGGCTCGTCTGGGGTAGTGACACAGGAGTCAACGGGAGTGAACATGCCATAGAGAAAGGGAAGCTTGCTATACAGAGTGGTATAGACCGCTCAGCTATATAAATCTGAACGAGAAACTGAGGAGTCCATCAGGTGCGCAGGGCTCTCAAAGGATCAGGTTTATGTGGCGTCAAAACATAAGTACCCGAAATGTGAGGGGACGAGACGCTGAGATTTTGGAATACGTTTGCATCGAAGAGGGAGAGGGAAAAGGCGTTGTTGAGCGGGATGGGGTTGGAAAGTGGGGGTGGAGGAGGTGCGGCGGGAGGTATGGGAGATGGTGGATGGAGTGTGGTTGGGGAGTGGGGAGTGAAAGGGAGGGGGAGCCTGTGTGTTGGATTTATGGAAGGTTGATTGGGTGATGGGTTTGGGCGTTTGGTCGAGCGCTTTGTATTGCTTCTCTTGGCCCCCCTTTTTCACACCCGGTGACGTTCCACTTGTCAGCCTTGCGCGCCCGTTGGCTTCCCATGTCTATGAAAACACCGTGCTTGTTCTTTTTTTTTCGTGGAGCTATTCTATTCAAATTCAGTGCATATTCGATATGCTATTATGGTCTCATTGACCTGTCGTGCGTCATTTTTCTCTACCATGTTTCATGTCCCCGCTATGCAACTTCTTTATTTTGCTGTGTCTTTGGGACGCTTTTCGTATTGTATATATCGTTTCATCGTTTTCTATGCATGTAACATGAACGAGAACTCAAAAAATAAGTTTTTGACAATGTTCTGATAATAGGTATTATTTATGAAATATATTTATCTGTTTCTTTTGTGATGATGCTCAGGGTTCTGATATTTGAGAAGAAAAAGTGTGGAGTGTTGGGGAAGTTGTTCCTTCTGAAGTGTTTCTTGAGCCTCGAGGCGGGTTTTAGATGAGTTAGAACAGTTTTGTTGTGTTCGGTATTGATGCGGATGAGTTCTCCGGGGATTTTCGAGTGCCGGACTCATAATGACGGGTGTCAATGTGTATAGTATGTTCACAGGTCAGGGCGGGTTGGCTGATTCCTGACCAGCTTGGTCATAATTAGCAAGTGGCCTTCGCTCGGCACGTGTCGGTAATTACCTGTGATAGATGCTCGAAGATCTCAGAAGTAGAACTTTGGTCGAGCTTTGACTGTTCGTATGGTCGTGTATGTCTGTTTTGAGAGAGAGAGAAGTACCAAGAACCGGAAATCATATAGTCCCGGAATCTAATAAAAGCTCCACATGAGAACCTCATGTCAAGATATTCTTGAGGCACTCTAGACCAGAGATATTTGATATATGGCAGAGTTTGATCCGAGCCTAGTAGCCGGTGATCTCTCAAGATCTCAAGTTTTGATGGAAAACATGAATGGAGCGCTCAGGGCTTTGTGTGTTCAGCGATGACTCGCCTCTTGTTGGTCACTTGAAGTGTTATGTCTGTGGAATGGTATCGACTGCCTGCGTTTCTGGGATTACCGTGCTTTTGGATTGAAGCAGATGAAAAAAAATAACTCTCGTCTCAATTTCCTCAGCTTCTCTTGTACTTGATGAATAAAGAAGATGACATGACTATGAAGAAAGGGGGATTCGGTCTCCAAATTGGACGGCGCACTAACCAGATTTTACCCGTTCTTTCTAGTTAGCTGAATGCGAAACTGGGGGGCATGGGGGCATGATCGGGCGCATGGAAGGTTCAGATTTACATGACTCATGCCAAAAACATATGTGAATGATAAGCATAGCTTTACCAGCACTTGATGACACCTCAGTGGACGGTTTGTTTCGACAGATTCTAGTGATTCGGTCATCGAGTTGCCCGGCTGATGTTTGTGCTTATCATGCCATCGCTCGTACAGCGATGAATCTTTGATCTCTTGAAGCTGGTCTATGGTCTCCGGTCAACGCTGACCCTATGGTCGGACAGATTACGAAAGTTGGGCAAACGACTCCTCGGTTTCGGCATGTTTGTTATTCTTTATACCTGTGGTAAATATGCGATGAACAGCGATCTTTACTACTAACGACCCGTGAGAACGAATGGAAGTGGGTCACTTCCTGCTTCCTGTACTAGTACTAGGTCATTGAAAACTTTCACCCTCGATTTTCTGTCCTCTGGGGATGAGTCCACGGTGTGCTGCTAATCACGGTGATTGGCAAGAGCGCCTATCCAAAGGCTCCACATCTCTTGTTTATGACAGAGAAGAATATTCAAGGGACGCTTTGGCACCGGCACTTTGTCTCAGCGGAGAAGGATCGAAGCATCCCTCAGTAGATGATATTCAATAATTTGACGACATAGCCATTGTCATTATACGAGATCCTTGCGGGAATTCGGCGGCTGGTGTACGTTTTTTGAGGTAATCGAAGTTTGTTCAGTGGAGTACGAGCAAAGTCAGCTGAAACAGGAATCCGAGCTAGATGCACAAGAGTACTCAAGTTCCCATGTAAACCTCGTGTTAAAATTATGTTATTTCCATTCACTTCGGAGTCGGGGATCTCTCAGAGTGATCCCCGTTTGAAGGATTAGATCCCCTCAAGCGTTCAAGGGCTTCGTGCGAAGTTGGCGTAGAAAGGGATCCAAGCCTTTGACGAAAATAGATGATTGAATGTACTCAATTGACTTCATGCACGGTCACCCTCGGAATTTCACAAGCCGTGTCGACATATGTTTGTTTATTTTTTGATTCTCTTCACCCAGTGACGGAAATGGAACTAGGAGTATCACCGCCAACAGTATAAAAGCTCCTGGATGTCGCCAGAGAACATCAACCACTCAAGAACTGTTTTCATCACCTCTACTCCTCTCTCAACATGCTTTCTAAGACTGTAAGTCTGCCGGAGGCAGCTAACCCAATACAATTGTTCTTACCACTCTCTTCCGTTACTAGGTCTTCATGGCCACCATCCTGGCTGCTGCCATGGCCCAGGGCCCTCGCACTTGCTTCCAAGGCAATAATGGTGTCGGTGCTGCTCCTGCCACCGATTGCGCTCAATTCATCACCGGTTTCTGTAGTGACGCTGCAGCGTCTCAGATTCCCGTAAGAGCTTCAGGTCTCCTGGATAGGTAGCCATCGTCTGACCACTGTACAGGTTCGGGTTAATGATTCTACCAGCCGCTGCTTTAACTTGCCCGACGGTGATAGGTGTATGTTTGGTGATCTTCCTGCCATAGCTTGACAATCGGCTGATAAGCCTATCCAGGTGATTTGACTGCATTCAACACTTACTCCCGCGATAGTGCGCCCAGTGGTACCAATTGTGTCACAGTCATGACTGATCTAGCCGCCAACTGCAACCTTGTAAGCCTGGCTTCGTTTTACTTACACTGTGTCGCATCTGATACATATGTCTGCAGGGAGGTTTTGGCAAGATCAACAATTCTACGGTATACACCTTCACCATTGATCGCAACCACGGTGTTTGCAAGCAAGGTGTTCAGGCTGGATCTTAAGTTGCAAGCCAGTCTGGAAGTCAATCATGAAGGAGCAGTTGTATCCGATTACCTAGTCTCCTTGAATTCGTTGTCGTATCAAACTCTCTGGCTTAAGGGTAGTCTCTGTACCCGAGAATCTATTTCTTTCGATCCTCATCAGCCACATAAACCTCTGCAATTTTTTGAGAAACTGTAATGATTTCAGCGCAAACCTGCCCGTTCTTTGCCAATACCGCACCACGACTGCTCTACTGAATCGTCCAAGACTAGATTTTAGGTAAGCGTGGCTCTCAGTAAACACAAAGTAATACTGAGAATTTTGTGCTTTACTTACCCAGGCCCAGGCTTTCGAACCGTTGAAATCAATTTATTAAGTTAGTTCTTGTCATTTTTCAGCTTAGTATTTAATTTTTGGCAGTGCTTTCTAAATGAACTTGTTAGTTTATCTTGGCGTGGTATAGCTAGGACTTTGAGCCCACTTCCACATGGAGGGGCGAGCTCAAGCGTGCAAGGTTCGGAGACATGAGGATGAGGATGACCATGAGATCGTGGGAGAAAGACAAAATTAGATCCCGCCTGACGAGATAGTAGGACCAATAAGGAACAACCCCGATATCGCACACTCTCAAGGTGACTTATATGAAGACGGAACCTCCAGCTGGACAGCGTGCACGAACACGCACGCGATTAACAACTATGAGCTCTCGCAATAAATTTCTGGGCACTCTCATCGTGTTCTCTCGGGTTCAACACATCTGCCGCAATCGCGAAACTCGACCATTTAAACAGTGTACTGGCCATTGGCTGAAAATCTGTGGACTGAAGCGGAGTGGAGATGGAGGTGTGCTGTACACAACGTGGTCGAGTGGCGACGTAGTAGAGGAGTGGTAGCCTGTGAGAGGAGAACCGAATGATTCGAAGACTCGAGAGACTGGTTCTGAATGGGATGAGGACCCTTTCTGACTAGTGATTTTTAGGTCTCATCTACCACTAAGGAAAACTTGGTTACTGTGTCCTGGTGGATCACATTTGTCAGGTCGCCTTTCAGATCTCAGAGATCATGGTCTTCACTGTCGTCCTTGTGGGCCGAGGGGGCACTTTGTTTCCCGGAGGTTGACATGGCACTCATGGTACGGGTGCGGGAAGCGGGGGAACGACTCGGAATACCGGTGGTGGTGGGCTGGGAGATGCACGGCCTGGAAGTCTCGTGAACATGCCATTGTTGTGAAATCTCTCGCTTGGAGGCCGTAGATCATGGGGGTGGTGGCAAGCCGGCGACGGGTGGTGGGACATTGAACGAACCTGTCCAATTTGGAGTGATATTCGTAGCTCAACAAATCCGACATAGGTTCTCAAATACGTGCCGTCTTCTGATAACTCCCGGCTACCGACACCTCGCCTACTCGACAGTAGGCCAGCAAGCTTTTCGGGCCCCTACAGCTCTGCCTCAGTGCCCGATTCATCCTCCACAGCCTCACGAAATCAAATTCGCAGCTGAAAATATTCGTAGTTTGCCCAAGGAAAACGCCGACTGCGTATCAGACCTCACAACAAATCCGGATGGGAAGTCTATCGTCACAGCTGCAGGGGTGAGCCTCTTTGAGGCCTCACAATGCATCTCTGTAACTACTGGTTGGTGAACGAATAGGAGACTGCACTGGAATATGGCTAGGTCGGGGGTGTTTGTGCGTCCCTACTGCTAGGCTGTTCTCGGTGATTTCCTATTCACCAACTGCCTCCACCGTTCTCCGCATGTGCGAAGCTCATTACTTCTTTCATGAAGCTCTATTCGCTCTCAAGTTAACCTGTTTGATTTATGATATTAAATTCGATTGTACGTTTTTCTGCCAATCTCCGTGTTTCTCTGAGTCACGCACTAGTCTCTTAAAATGCTTCGCTTTGTTGACCCTTGTCTCTCCTTTCTTCAAAATGTAGCACCAACATCTTCATACCGCTTAACTCACCGTGATGGCACAAGCAGACCTCGTCAATATTCGAAGCATGTCAACGATTTATTCAAGCGGAATATCCTTGCTTTTTCTCAGTATTCATATGACGTTGAGTTTGAACCTTTGAATGCACGTGGGGTGCTATTGGAAGTCTTATAAGCCACCCTAGGACGAGTTTGGCTTGGAGCATCTTCTATTACACCGGAACTGGGTCGGGTCCTTGAGTGCCGGGGTCAACAGCGTGATCTGGGCGGCGGCGGCGGTCGATTGATGCACGCCCTTGGTCATGCCAAGGCCAATCACTTGAGAAGATCGTGAAGAGTTTACAGGACGTGTGGATGGACAGGACCGGCCTCTTGCGTACACTTAGCCCTTTTCTTTTCCCTCTATCATCTTCAATAGATCTCGTAGTAACCCCGTGGTCTGTGGATTGCCTTTTTGTTGGCTTTTGTAGATCCTCGAGAGGATGCCCAAAGATGTACCGGCACCAGTATGTACATTAGCTATTTATGGGTGGGCATGAACGTGGTTCTCCGCTCCTATCACGATGTTTACATCACTGCTCCTGGCACTAGAATTAGTTGGACTCTCGACTAAAAAGACAAAACAACTATGCTTATTTATCGTGTTCGCCATTCATTAGTTCTTGGAACTGTTAAATATCGACCGCAGCCGTCAAATTATCATTCCCATTTATTTGAGCGTCTTGATCCTCACATTCAAAGATTCATCAGATCCGGCCTTATTTGTCGCGCTGGTTTGAGTGGAACAATAGGGGTAATTTCCAGGGCGCTAAATATCTTAGATTAGCTTCTAGCACCCTCCAGGCTCTGCCACCGTGGGGATCAATCATGGATTCATGGATCGCTTTGAGTGAGTGTTATCGGCGAAAGTACGGAGCAGACAAGAAAAACATCGGTTTCAAATAAGTCAGGATCTGATTGCACTAATACTCCAGAGACAGCTCGGGCCCCGGGGCAATATGTACCTAACTCGGATGCGGGGCAAGCGAAAAAGGTGAAAGAAGACCCTGGTTCCGAATAAGTCAGGGTCTGATTGTCTTAATGTTCGGAGTAACACTCGACTGCA
The DNA here is from genome assembly GCA_013368445.1 of Leucocoprinus leucothites. Classification (NCBI taxonomy): domain Eukaryota; kingdom Fungi; phylum Basidiomycota; class Agaricomycetes; order Agaricales; family Agaricaceae; genus Leucocoprinus; species Leucocoprinus leucothites. The sequence goes on from JAACJO010000008.1 coordinate 2,051,346, forward strand.
ATCTTGGCCGTAAGAGGTTCACTGGCAAGACGGATGCCTGGAGCCGTGAACGCCCAAGGGACATCCGGTTTCAGCAGTGGTTGTTTGCCAGATAATTATTTTATACAGAGAATGCCCACCAACAGGAGTATAACTAAACATCTGCCCCCAATTCTAGCGAACGGAGGTTCTGTTCGTGAGCGATCAGTCTAACTTGACCATATACCCACTCAAGTATGCTCCAGTACAAAGCTGCGAAATACCGAATACGTCACATCACCTCTGGGCAATTCTCAAAATAATTTCTAGCTGCTTTAATGTCGAAAATGATCCTCATCAACAGTTTTAAAGCCCCGTTAAACATATCAGGGAATGATTTTGAGACACAACTTTCCAGCCGATGGTGATGAAGGGCTGCTCTGTCTCTACGAGATTACCACTACATACGTGTGGAGATAGGTCCAAAAGTTGGTGCTGCCACCGTCAGACGGAAGGACCGAAATTGTATCCTTTTCCCAGATGACACCCCATCGCTCCCTTTGTCACTTGCTCCTTATTTGCTTCCGAAGTTTTGTTTTGAATTTCTAGTGGGTTTTCGGCTTTGGTCTTTGGTACGCTAGAAGCATTAGCATGCCTTGGCCCGAGTACATTGCAAGCGACTTTGGGGACCGAAACAACCTCCAACGGCTTCCAGTATTAAACTATATCTGATAGATCAGAAAACGTACTAGTTGGTATCATTGTGCAAGACCCAGGTGGAGATATAACGGGTATATTTACTGGCGGTAGAATTATGTTAGATGAAGATTTGGTCGAGGTCATCTGAGACAAAATTGAGCTAGATGCATGTATTTCCTTGAGAATATTGCTAAGGATTTACGAAATTTCACTTCACCTCACTCCAGAAGCATAACTTGTGAGAGTGAGCACAGATTTTATTCGTTTCCAAGAGTTCTAGAAGCCATCTTTTGAACGCTCGAGTAAATGCAATAGTCCAGAATGACTTATGTCAAACGCTTGAAATCTCGGGTCTGGCCATCGTGCTCAAGTGTCATTCATCGTGGATGCTCTCCACCAAGCTTCCCATGCCCACCATGGTATCCACAGCCCCTTTAAATGTTCAACTGTGGAAGCTACGCCATACTGACTTTTCTCTGGTGAGTGTCTGCTCAGTCATTTGTGCGTTGACTTCTTTCCGACGACTCAGAATTTTTGATTCCTTATTAAGTATTAGTGGGGATCAAAATCAGACGTACAGATCCATGTCCGATTTCTGCTGAAAAGTAATCCGGAAGTCATGCTAGGCTTAAAGCAGAAATACAGCATTCATGTCACCGTTCGCATATTGCGTACCAGAGATTTGGCGGAGATAGGGGCCATGAAAATGGTATAAAAGCTCTTGAAGGTTGTGCAGGAAGTACTACAGCTCGAAACTCGTCTACAACTCCTCAAATCATCTCGCTACAGCATGCTCTATAACACAGTGCGTACATTGAGCTTACGACAATTGACGTAGACCGCTCACCTCTACCATTAGATCTTCACGGCCACCCTCTTGGCTGTCGCAATGGCCCAGGGCCCTCGGGCTTGCTACCAAGGTAGTAGCGGGTCTGCCGCACCCGCCCGTGATTGTGCTTCATTCATCAACACTTTCTGTGATGATGCTTCCATGGGCCAAACCCCTGTAGGCGAAAATTTGAGTTTCGGAAGTATAACAATGAGCTGACTATTGCTGTAGGTTCGAATTGGTGACTCCACAAGCCGTTGCTTCAATTTGCCCGGTGGAGATAGGTGTATGTATAGTCAACCTCTTCCTCAAACCTGCTAATATCTAAGGGCTCATGAACCTGGTTAGGTGACTTCATTGCGCTCAACACCTACACAAGGGCCGTTTCTCCCGATAACAATAGCTGCAGGACAGTCTTGAATGATATTGCTGGTCGCTGCCCATACGTAAGCAGGGCTTTCATTGAATAGGTGGTGCTGTATCTGATCGAATTATCTGTAGGGTGGATTTGGCCAAATCGCCGACCCTGCATACACATTCACTGTTGATCGCAACCATGGCGCCTGTAGCCGCAATGTTCAGCCTGGCTCTTAAGTTGTCAGGCTGTGGGCCAGTCCACTACTTAGCCCAAAGGTTTTCGTTGAATCTATACTTTGGTTTGGAGAATAGTTTGTATAACCAGGAATGAACTAGCGGCTTTCAATAACCAATAAAATACCTTGATCATTATTTGAGAAACTTTCACTTCACCTTGCGAAGTAGCCTGCGTTTCGGAGAGGAAGATCAAAGCCAAATTTGAATTTGCCTCTTGCCATCCTCTTAGCAACTGTGACATTGAAGAGCGCGAAAATGCACTGGTCGAGTCTGATAGCGAGGGACAGCAGGAGGCAGCCCCTTCAAGGAGGTATCGTTGATTGCTGTTCATCTGATCCGAGGCTTCTTTGTGGGATATGGGAAATGATCGATGATTACAACTGCCTCCTAAGCAAAAGTACAGATCACTTTCTTATCTATCTCATCTCCAATCATCGGGCTCGTCCCACCATGTCAATTCATTCATTTCAGCTCCTTGATGGCACTTCGATCCCATGGCTCGCCTGGGGGCAGTGGTACAGGAGTTAACGGGAGTGAAGATGCCATAGAGAAAGGGAAACCTGCTATCCAGAGTGGGATAAACCACATTGACACTGCCCAGCTGTATAAAACCGAACGTGAAACTGGAGAGTCCATCAAGCGCATAGGGCTCTCAAAGGATCATGTTTATGTGATGTCAAAACGCAAGTCTACCCGAAATGTGATGATCGGCACTTAATAACCTTGATTCGTTCAAACAGTTTCCTGGGACACTGATGATCAGCCTCTTTCTCTGGATGAGGTTCAGGCTCGGGTTGAGGGCTCCTTGCAGAGGCTTGGATTTGTCCCGGACCTCTTCCTGATTCATAATCCATTCTAACCGAACATACCAACACGCACATCAACAACGAATAGGAGCTCTCGCATGGAACTCTTGGGTTCTTTCATCTGGTTCTCGAGATCGAATGGTCCACCACCGTGATGTACGCAACCGCGAAACACGACCGTTTAAACGATGTACCGGGCACAGACAAGTGTGCGGGTTGAAATGGAGTGGAGATAGTGGTGTATCATCTGCGACGTTGGCGACTGGTGGAAATGATAACAAAGTGTGTATTTGGGATTTGCGTGGTTCGAGGAGAAGTTCGGTTGCTGGCAGACCTGCTGGAATAACGCTTGGTGGTGGTGGTGGAACGAGTAGTGGTGATGATGGACCGGGTGATACGCCGCTATGGAAATTTCATGAACATACGGCTGCTGTGAAAGCTCTAGCTTGGGATCTACATATCGCTGGGTTATTAGCGACCGGCGGTGGAACACAAGATAAACATATCCGATTTTGGAACGTCAGTAACGGAACAATGTTAAACGAACTCGATACCGGGTCCCAAGTATGTACCTTACCTCCAGTTCGTCCCTTTTAGTCTACTCACCACGAAATAGGTCTGCAACCTCATCTGGTCGCTAACATCTCACGAACTTGTTTCAACACACGGATTCTCCTCCACAACTGCGTAAAACCAAATCTGTATCTGGAAATATCCTTCACTGAACATGGTTGCTTCACTCACGGGGCACACGAATCGTGTGTTGTATCTTGCGATGAGTCCAGATGGGGAGACGATCGTAACAGGGACAGGGGATGAGACGTTGAGGTTTTGGAATGCGTTTCCGTCGAAGAGGGAGAGGGAGAAGGCGTCGTTAAGTGGGATGGGGTTGGGAAGTGGGAGTGGTGGAGGGTCGGCGGGAGGGGTGGGAGGTGGTGGTGGAGGGAGCGTGGTTGGGGAGTGGGGAGTGAAAGGGAGGGGGAGTGCGTTGGATTATGGAAGGTTGATTCGGTGATGCGTTGGGCGTTCGAGCGAGCGCTTTTGCATTGCTTCCCTTGGCCCCTTTTTCACACCCGGTGACGTTCCATTCGTCGACCCTGTGCGCTCATTGGCTTCTGGTGTGTATGAAATCACAGTACTTGTTCTTTGTTTTTCGTGGAGCTATTCTATTCAAATTCGTATTCGATATGTTGTTATGGTCTCGTTGATTTGTTGTGCGTCGTTTTTCTCTATCATGTTTCATGTCCTGCCATGCAATTTCGTTTCTTTTGCTTTGTCTTTGGGACTCACTTGTTCGTTCTGTATATATCGTTTCATCGTTTTCTATGTATGTAACATGAACGAGAACTCAAAAATAAGTTTTTGACAATGTTCTGATAATGGGTATTATTTATGAAATATATTTATCTGTTTCTTTTGTGATGATGCTCAGGGTTTTGGTATTTGAGAAGAAAAAGTGTGGAGTGTTGGGGAAGTTGTTCCTTTTGAGGTGTTTCTTGAGCCTCGAGGCGGGTTTTAGATGAGTTAGAACAGTTTTGTTGTGTTCGGTATTGATGCAGACGAGTTCTCCGGGGATTTTCGAGTGCCGGACTCATAATGACGGGTGTCAATGTCACGATGTATAGTATGTTCACAGGTCAGGGCGGGTTGGCTGATATGGTCGTATATGTCTGTTTTGAGAGAGAGAGAGAAGTACCAAGAACCGGAAATCATATAGTCCCGGAATCTAATAAAAACTCCACATGAGAACCTCGTGTCAAGATGTTCTTGAGGCGCTTTAGACCAGAGATATTTGATATATGGCAGAGTTTGATCCGAGCCTAGTAGCCGGTGATCTCTCAAGATCTCAAGTTTTGATGGAAAACATGAATGGAGCGCTCGGGGCTTTGTGTGTTCAGCGATGACTCGCCTCTCGTTGGTCACTTGAAGTGTTATGTCTGTGGAATGGTATCGACTGCCTGCGTTTCTGGGATTACCGTGCTTTTGGATTGAAGCAGATGAAAAAAAATAACTCTCGTCTCAATTTCCTCAGCTTCTCTTGTACTTGATGAATAAAGAAGATGACATGACTATGAAGAAAGGGGGATTCGTTCTCCAAATTGGACGGCGCACTAACCAGATTTTACCCGTTCTTTCTAGTTAGCTGAATGCGAAGCTGGGGGGCATGGGGGCATGATCGGGCGCATGGAAGGTTCAGATTTACATGACTCATGTCAAAAACATATGTGAATGATAAGCATAGCTTTACCGGCACTTGATGACTCCTCAGTGGACAGTTTGTTTTGACAGATTGTAGTGATTCGGTCATCGAGTTGCCCGGCTGATGTTTGTGCTTATCATGCCGTCGCTCGTACGACAATGAATCTTTGACCTCTTGAAGCTGGTCTATGGTCTCCGGTCAACGCCGACCCTATGGTCGGACAGATTACGAAAATTGGGCAAACGACCTTGGTTTCGGCATGTTTGTTATTCTCTATACCTGTGGTAAATATGCGATGAACAGCGATCTTTACTACTAACGACCCGTGAGAACGAATGCAAGTGGGTCACTTCCCGCTTCCTGTACTAGTACTAGGTCATTGAAAACTTTCACCCTCGATTTTCTGTCCTCTGGGGATGAGTCCACGGTGTGCTGCTAATCACCGTAATCGGCAAGAGCGCCTATCCAAAGGCTCCACATCTCTTGTTTATGACAGAGAAGAGTTTTCAATGGACGCTTTGGCACCGGCACTTTGTCTCAGCGGAGAAGGATCGAAGCATCCCTCAGTAGATGATATTCAATTGTTTGACGACATAGCCATTGTCATTATACGAGATCCTTGCGGGAATTCGGCGGCTGGTGTGCGTTCTTTGAGGTAACTGAAGTCCGTTCAGTGGAGTACGACCAAAGTCAGCTGAAACAGAAATCCGAGCTAGATGCACATACTCAGTTTCTCATGTAAACCTCGTGTTAAAATTATGCTATTTTAATTCACTTCACAATCGAGGACTCCTGAGAGTGGTTATCCCCACTTGAGAGATTAGGTCTTCTCGAGCGTCCAAGGGCTTTGTGCGAGGGTGATCCAAGCCTTGACGAAAATAGACGATTTTAAATGTACTCAATTGACTTCATGCATGGTCATCCTTGGAACTTCACAAGCCATTTCAACATTTGCTTGTTTGTTTTTTTAATTCTCCTCGCCTAGTTCCAAAATGCCACCGACAACAGTATAAAAACTCCTGGAGGTCTCCAGAAAATCTCAACCACTCAAGCTTCTCAAGAGTTGTTTTCACCACCTATACTCTCATCAGCATGCTTTCTAAGACTGTAAGTCTGTCGAAGGCAACTAATGTTACTACAATTGTTCTCACTACTCTCCTCTGTTACCAGATCTTCATGGCCACCCTCCTGGCTGCGGCCACCGCCCAGGGCCCTCGCACCTGCTTCACAAGCAGTAATAGTTCCGCTGCTGCACCTGCCACCGACTGTGCCCAATTCATCACCAGCTTCTGTAGTGACGCCGCGTCGTCCCAGATTCCTGTAAGAATTTCAGGTCTCTGAAAAGAATAACCATTGTCTGACAACTGTAAAGGTTCGGGTTGGTGATAATACAGGCCGCTGCTTCAACTTGCCTGGCGGTGATAGGTGTATGTTTGGTCATCCTCCTGCCACAAATTGACAATTGGCTGATAAGCCTAACCAGGTGATTTGACTGCATGGAACACTCTCAATGTGGACACAGCGCCCAGCGGTACTAATTGTGTCACAGTCATGACTGATCTAGCTGCCAACTGCAACCTTGTAAGCCTGGCTTCGTTTTAACTACACTGCGTCGCATCTGATATATTTATCTGTAGGGAGGCTTCGGCATGATCCAGAATTCTACGGCGTATACCTTCACCATTGACCGCAACCACGGTATTTGTGGCCGAGGTCCTCAGGCTGGATCTTAAGTTGCAAGCCAGCCTCCGAGACAACAATGATGGAGCAATTGCATATGATTATCTAGTTTCCTTGAATCTATGGCCGTACACAGGTTCATGGTTTAAAGAATGGTCTCTGTATCCAAGAATCTATTGCTTTTGATCCTCATCAGCCACCATAAACCTCTGCAGTTGATTGAGAACTTCTGTAATGATTCACCTGGAAAGATTGTCGATACTGAGGCTGCCTACTCAATGAATCTCCACATGGGCTACTACCGCCTAGATAACATTGGAACGTTTAGTGTGTTCATTTCCCCGATGCCCAACACAAGCGCGAATCTGCCCGCTCTTCGCTAATACCGTAAACGTTCCACTGAATTATTCGAGACTGGCCTTTAGGTAAGTGCGTCATTCAGTAAACGCCAAGTAATGTTGAGAATTTATATTTTCTTTGTCCAGGCCCAGGCTTTCGAACCGTTGAAATCGTTTTATCAAATTAGTTCTTATTATTTTTCAGCTTGGTAGTTTATTTTTAGCGGTGTTTTCTAAATAGACCTGTTAGTTTATCTTGATATAGTGTAGCTATGACTTTGAGCCCGCTTCCGCATGGAGGGGCAAGCTCAGACGTGCAAGGTTTGGAGATGAGGATGCTGAGGATGATGACCATGAAATCGTGGGAGAAGACAGAATTAGACCAGACCTTACGAGAAAGGGACGACTTGACAGACCTGACCATTGCACACTCTCAGATCGACTATGAAGACAGAACCTCCAAATGCACGGCATACATTATCATGCACGCGAATAATGAATAACGGTGGCATGATCTTGCAATAAATTTGTGGGCGCTCCCACCGCGTTTTCTCGGGTCCACCACTGCAACGTCTACCACGGTCGCAAAGCTCAGCTGTTCAAACAGTGCACTGGCCATCAGCCGAAATCTGTGGACTGAACTGGAGTGGAGATGGAGGTGTGCTGTACACAACGTGGTCGAGTGGTGACATAGTAGAGGAGTGGTAGCCTGTGAGAGGAGAGCCGAATGATTCGAAGACTCGAGAGGCTGGTTCTGGATGGGATGAGGACCTTTTCTGACTAGGGATTTTCTGGTCTCATCTACCACTAAGGAAAACTTGGTTACTGTGTCCTGGTGGATCACATTTGTCAGGTCGTCTTTCAGAGATCATGGTCTTCACTATCATGCTTGTAGGCCAATGAAGCGCTTTATTTCCAGACGGTTGACATGGCACTCATGGTACGGGTGTGGGAAGCGGGGGAATGACTCGGAATATCAGTGACGATGGACTGGAAGATGCACAGCTTGGAAGTCTCGTGAGCATGCCATTGCTGCGAAATCTCTCGCTTGGAGCCCGTGGATCATGGGGGTGCTGGCAATCTGGCGACGGGTGGTAGGACATTGAACGAGCATGTCCAATTTTGGAGTGATAGTCGTAGAGCTACGTTCAACGAATTCAACACGGGTTGTCAAATACGTGCCGTCTTCCGATAACTCCCGACTACCGACACCTCACCTAAGTACTCGACTGTGGGCCAGCAAGCTCTTCGGGCCTCCTACAGCTTTGTCTCAGCGCTCGATTCATCCACAGTCCCACAAAATCAAACTCGCAGCTGAAGATATTTGTAGCTTGCCCAAGGAACACGCCGACCGCGTATTAGACCTCGCAATAAATCCGGATGGGAAGTCTATCGTCATAGTTGTGGGGGATGAGCCCCTTTGAAACCTCGCAATGCATCTCGGTAACTACTGGTTAGGGAATGGACAGGAGAATGCATTGGAATATGGCTGGGTCGGGGTGTTTGTACGTCCTTACCTCTGGGCCACCCCCAGTGATCCCCCTCTCACCATCTGCCGCTCTCCACGTGTACAAAGCTCATTACTCCTTTCATGAAGCTCTATTCGCTCTCAAGTTAACCTGTTTGATTTATGATATTAAATTCGATCGTACGTTTTTCTGCCAATCTCCGTGTTTCTCTGAGTCATGCACTAGTCTTTTAAAATCCTTCGCTGTGTTGACCCTTGTCTTTCCTCTCTTCAAAACGTAACACTAACATCTTCATACCACTTAACTCACCGTGAATGCACAAGGAGACCTCATCAATATTCGAAGTATGTCAACGGTTTATTTAAGCGGAATATCCCTCCTTTTTATCAGTATTCATATGACGTTAAGTTTGAGCATTTGAGATGCATGTGGGGTACTATTGGAAGTCTTATAAGCCACCCTAGGACGAGTTTGGCTTGGAGCATCTTCTATTACGTTGGAATTGGGTCGGGCCCTTGAGTGCCAGGGTCAACAGTGTGATCTGGGCGGCGGTGGCGGCAGGTGATTGATGCTCGCCTTTGGTCATGCCAAGGTTGATTAATGATTGCTTGAGAAGATTGTGATGAGTTTACGGGACACGTGGGTGGATAGGTCTGGCATCTTACGTGCTCTTAACTCTTTTCTTTTCCCTCTATCGTCTTCAATGGATCTTGTAGTACCCGTGGTCCGTGGATTGCCTTTTTGGTGGTTTTCGTAGATCCTCGAGAGGATGCCCAAAGATGTACCGGCATCAGTGTATACATTAGCTATTTATGGGCGGGCATGAACGTGGTTCTCCGCTCCTATCACGATGTTTACATCACTGCTCCTGGCACTAGAATTAGTCGGACTCTGGACTCAAAAGACAAAACAGCTATGCTTATTTATCGTGTTCGCCGTTCATTGGTTCTTAAGACTGTTGGCATCGACCGCCGTGGTCAAATTATCATTCCCATTATTGGAGCGTCCTGACATTCACAGTCTAAGACTTATCGGATCCGCCCTCTTTTGTCGGGTACTGGTCTGAGTGAAACGATAGGGTTAATTTTGCGGGTGCTAAGTATTTTAGACTAGCTTCTGGCACCCTCTTGGCTCAACCACCGTGGCGATCAATCATGGATTCATGAATCGGTTTTGAGTGGGTGTTATTGGCAGAAAGTACGGAGCAGGCAAGCAAATATCGGTTCCAAATAATAAGTCGTGGTCCGATTGTGCTAATGCTCCAGAGACACCTCGGGCCCCGGGGCAATATGTACCCAACTCAGATGTGGGGCAGGCAAAAAATGCGAAAAAAGCTCTTGGTTCCGAGCGATTCAGGGTCTGATTGCCTGAATGTTCCAGGGACGGTTCAAAGGAATAAGTACTTGACTGCAGCCTCAGCCGTAATGTGTTCGCTGGCAGGATGGACGTCCGGAACTTTGAACGCTCGCGGGGCATCCTACTCCGGCAGGCGCCGTTCTGCCACATGGTGCGGATGCAGAGAAACGCACCAGTGTCCGATTGATAATTATCTCAGATAGAGACTGCCGCCTGTCAGCAGGAGTAGTAAAATGATTCTCATCAAGCGTTCAAAGCCTCGCAAAACATATCAGCGCATGGGCCATGTCGGCCAATGTTGAGCGCTCCCTGTACCCAGCTCACGATGATAGTAGGTTCCTCTGTCTCTATGAAATTACTGCTACATGCGTGTGAGGATGGTGCCGCCGCTGTAAGATGGAGGGATCGAAACTGCATGGTGTTCCCGGACGGCACCCCACGACTCCTTCTGCCGCTCGCTCCTTATTTACTTCCGAAGTTTTCATTCGCATTTATGATAGGCCTTCAGCTTTGTTTATTAGCACGTTAGAAGGATTTTGGGGGCCCGATGGAGCCCTCAACGGTTGACATTAAACTATATTTGATAGATTAGAAGGCATAGTTAGTGCCATTGTGCAGGGCCCTGGTGGCGATCGTATAATGGCTTGGATTATGTTAGGCGGAGGTTTGGCCGAGGTCATCTGAGACAAAAATCGAGCTAGGTGCAGGCATTTCCTTGAGGATATTGTTTAAGTGTTACGAAATTTCACTTCACCTCGCTCCAGAAGCATAATTTATGAGAGTGAGTACTGGGTTTATTCATTTTCTAAGAGATCTAGAAGCCCTCCTCCCGAGCGCTCGGTTGAACGCAGTTAACCCAGAGCGACTCACGTCCAACGCTTAGAATTCCGGGCCTGGCCATCATGCTCAAGCGTCATTCATCATGGATGCTCTCCTGCCAACCTTGCCATACTGTCAATGGTCCATTTGATTGTTCAACCCTGGAGGTTACACCATACTGACTTTTCTCAGGTGAGTGCCTGCCCAGCCATCTATGTGTTGACGTCTTTGCGACGACTCAGAATTATGATTCCTTCCAGTAAGCATTGGCGGAAATCAAAATTGGACAGCACGTATAGTTCCATTTTCAATTTCGGCTGAAAAGCATTCCAGAAGTCATGCTAGGCTTAAAACAGAAATACGGCAGTCATGTCATCGTTCGCCTATTGAGTGCTAGGAATTTGAGCTAAAATTAGGGCCACAACAATGATATAAAAGCCCTTGAAGGTCGTGCAAGAAATACAACAGCTCGAAGCTCCTCTACATCTCCTCAAATCATCTCGCTACAGCATGCTCTATAACACCGTGCGTTTGCTGAAAGCGTCTTGCGATAACTATTGCAGACCACTCACCTCTACTACTAGATCTTCACGGCCACCCTCCTGGCTGTCGCCATGGCCCAAGGCCCTCGTACTTGCTACCAAGGCGCTGCCGGGTCTGCCAGGCCTGCCTCTGACTGCATCTCATTTATCGACACCTTTTGCAATGACGCTTCTATGGGCCAAACCCCTGTAGGCGGGATTTTCAGAATCGGATGTATGACAATAAGCTGACTATTGCTGTAGGTTTCAATTGGTGACTCTACAGGCCGCTGCTTCAATTTGCCTGGCGGAGACAGATGTACGTAGAGTTAATCTCTTTCTTGAATCCGATATCCAGGGGCTCATGAACCTGAATAGGTGACTTCATCGCGCTCAACACTTACATGGACGGCGTTTCTCCTAATAACGCCAACTGTAAGAACATCTTGAATGATATTGCTAACCGCTGCCCATACGTAAGCGAGACTTTCATTAAATCGATAGTGTTGTGTCTGATCAAAATATCTGTAGGGCGGATTTGGCCAGTTCAACCCCAATTCGTATACATTCACTGTTGACCGCAACCATGGAGCCTGTAGCCGCAATGTTCAGCCTGGGTCTTAGGCTGTGCGCCTGTGAGCAGTTCCACCGCTTGGCCCAAAGGGGTTTTTTTTTTTAAATCTACGCTTTGGTTTGGAGAATAGTCGATGTAACCCAGAATGAACTACTTGCAGTTATCATTGACCTATAAAACGCCTTTATCATCGTTTTGAGAAACTTACCTTGCGAAGTAGCCTGCGCCTCAGAGGAAAAATTAAAGCCAAAATTAAGTGAATAGCCTACAAGATCATGATCAAGTTGTATCCCGAAGCCTTTCGAGCCTGAGTTTCCTCTTGCCAACCTCTTAACTGTGATGTCGAAGAGCGCGAAATGCACTGGTTGAGTCTGATAACGAGAGACAACAAACAAGAGGGCCCTCAGGTCGTTCAAGAAGATATTGTTGATTCCTGTTCATCTGATCGGGATATGGGAAATGATCGATGATTACAACTACCTTTTAAGTAACATAGTACCGATCACTTCCTTATCCATCTCATCTCCAGTCAGTTCGTCCCACCATGTCAATTCATTCATTTCAGCTCCTTGATGGCACTTCGATCCCATGGCTCTCCTGGGGCAGTGGTACAGGAGTTAACGGGAGTGAAGATGCCATAGAAAAAGGGAAGCTTGCTATCCAGAGCGGTATAAATCACATTCTGCTCAGCTTTATAAAACCGAACGAGAGACTGGAGAGTCCATCAAGCGCGCAGGGCTCTCAAAGGATCATGTTTATGTGACGTCAAAACGTAAGTCTACCCGAAATGTGATGATAGGCGCTTAATAACCTTGATTCGTTCAACCAGTTTCCTGGGACACTGATGATCAGCCTCTTTCTCTGGATGAGGTCCAGGCTCGTGTTGAGGGATCCTTGCAGAGGCTTGGATTTATGCCTGACCTCTTCCTGATTCATAATCCATTCATAGCGGCGCCGGGAGAGTTAAAGCGGATGTGGGAGATCCTGGAGGGTCTCAAAGACGAAGGAAAGCTCAAAAGCATCGGTGTTAGCAATTTCCGGCCCCAGGACTTAGAGGCAGTTCTCGACGGCGCAAAACATAAACCAGTTGCAAATCAAGTATGTATCCAATGTCTATGTCTCTGTCGCCCTGGTTTGATTTGTGAAACCAACCAGCTCGAGTTTCATCCATACGTTCTTGCGCATCTTGAACCTGTCCTCGAACTTCAAAAGAAACACGGCATCATCACCCAGTCATATGGAACCCTTACACCACTCCTCCGACATCCGACCGGTGGTCCACTGAAGCCCATACTAGCTGATATAGCGGCTAGACTCTCTAAGGAGACAGGAAAGCCAATCGATGAAGCCACCGTACTCCTGCTGTGGGCTCGTGCAAAAGGTGTTGTCGTAGTAAGTACGAGTGGAAATCTGCAGCGACTTCAGTGGCTTGGCGAAGTGGCCAAATCCCCGCTATTGCTTACAGAAGCTGATGTTGAGATGATCACGAACACTGGGAAAACAATTCATTTTCGAAATTATGTGAGTCTTCCCACCTGTATACAGGGAATGAACAGCAGCCTCTGATTCCAGCCTCAGTCAGAGCACATGGAGAAGGAGTTCCCACTCCCAAACCTCCCTAGCCAATGAAATCTGACCGTCGTGATTCGTTAGGAATGTCAAGACTAGTCTGAGAAGCCCTCCATTAAGAAGAGAATATTATGTACTTGTTATGTACTTGAGCTTGAATGCTATGTCGTCCGTGTCATTCAGCTTTGTTTAGCTCTCTAGACTCGGACCTTTCTATGTTCTTGCCGCCAATACGATGTTTCTCTTTGTCGGTAGTGCTCTTGACTTTCGCTTCTTGCTTCAGTTTGTCTTCATCGTCCCTCGTCAAGTTCTTGTGCTTGATCATCAGAATGCTGGTCACCGTCGCTACAGCTGACAAACTTGCATTCAGGATGAATACACGTCGGAAACCTTGCGTGTAACCGCGTTCGAGGATTGATGTTGCTTGTTCAATAGAAAGACCGACTGATGGTGGGTTTGATAGGAGGGATGGGTCGTCTATGACTCTTCTGATGACATCTTCGGGCAAGGAAAGAACCTCCATTGAGGACCGGAGCGTGTTGTTTCTAGAGAGGGTATTATTTTTCTGATTAACTGATCAATGTCTCGGAGCGGTATTGATTGACAACGCACATCAAGGTAGCGCCAATTGCCAAAGCGAAAGTACCGCCGAGCATCCTTACGAACTGATATAATCTCAGCGCAAGCTATTCATCTCAAATTAACAAACGCGCACATTTCTGAATGCGGTCACCACCGACATGTCCTTCCGCGGGACGCTGGCTTGTGCAGCAACAGTGGTGGTTTGGAGCGTCTTGGCCTAGTCAGCATAGGCAGAGCAAGGAAATGAAAGTGGAAACTGACCTGACCGGAGCCGAGACCGGATAGAAGCATAAACACTACCATGACACCTTGATGCGTGTGAGGTGTGATTGTTGAGATCAGCCCACACGCAATTGACCAGATAGCAAATCCAGAATGCACGATAGCCTTTCAGGGTATAAGCGAAGGCTTGAAACGGTACGGATGTATGGATTCCTCACTCGATATCGACCAGTCTTGCTAACGATCATTCCCTTCAGTATCGTAGAAGTTTGCCTGAGTGAGTCGTACCAAGAAACTGGAAAGAACATTTTACTCACAGCTACCCAGCTGACGACCATCTGTCCCGCGAGCACTGGGATCAGAAACGTCCCAGCATGAATCGGCGAATAGTTTAGTGTAACCTGAAAGAATTGAGGGAGGTAATACATTGCTGAAAATTGGATAAGGCCGCTGGATCGAATCTCTCAATTGAGTCAAGGGGTCATGACCTAGCTGAGGCAGCTGAAAATACCCACTTGATGAACATCGTGATATACACGCCGCAGACGGTTGAATGCTTAAATATCCGCACTACATCATTGTCAGGGCTACTGGGAAGCAAGTCAAGGTCTTGGAGGACATACGTGGGACGATAGGTAACCTTGCGCCTTTCCATTCCCAGATGATAAAAGTCATCCAAGCGAAGAATCCACTAATGAGAGGGCCAAGAACCACGGCTGACTTCCAAGGAAATGTGACGCCCCCCTACAAAGGACGAAAAAGAATACATGTCGGCTAACAACGCAGTCCCAGAGCCATGGTCATACACACCCAGATGAGGGGAAGGATGATGAGTGTACATGCGAGAAGCGTTAAAACGGAACCGACGTAATCGACAACGAGTAATTTTCTATCATCAATAAGTCGCTCATTAGTATGGCCATCCCTCGGAAACCAACGGGCCTCAGTGATGAACCTACTTCCTGATATCTCCATGAACTGGTTTAAGAGGAAGGACAAAGTTGACGACAACAATAGCACATAAAGCGATAGGAACGTTTATCCAAAAGACCCACTATACAGCAGCCGGTGAGAAGCCATTAGAAGAGGCAAATTTTTGTAAGGGTCCTGACGTACCCGCCAGCTTGCCTTCTGCGCTAATCCGCCGCCTAGGAGCGGTCCTACTGCATATCCAAGCATGACAACAGCGCCAATTATTCCCTGATATTTTCCCCTTATAAGTCGGGTTTTGCAGTGATAAAGTGCGCATGAGGATGGCAGTACCGAAAGAACATGAACCGAAAACGCACCTATCGCGAAGGCTGACTATATCCGACACGATAATTTGGGCCATACTCAAAATAGCTCCTAGGAAGCAAATTTTAGATACCCTTAGCATCATTTGTGTTTATTACCGTACTCACCTCCTCCCGCGCCCGCAACTCCACGAAGTACGATCAGCTGCACAATGGTTTTGGAGAACCCGGCCGCTAAGTTTCCTATCATGAAAATCAACATCGCCGTCGTCAGTGTCGCTTTCCTCCCGAAGATATCGCTGAATCTTCCATAAAGCGGTTGAAAGCTCGTGGACGTGAGCAGGTAGGCGGATGGCACCCATGATGAGACTGAGCCTGCATTGAATGAGGCTGATATTGTAGGGAGGGCGGTAGCAACTGTTACAGAGTCTAGTTGGGATACAATGATGCAGAGGCTGAGGCCCATGAAGCACGTGAGGATTTTTCTAAATGGTAGGAGGTTCGTCTGATCGGTGAGCTGTACTTCGTTTCGTTCGACATTCTGGGTCCTTGCATGGGGAGTGTCGCCAGTCGTGGTCGTGGTCGTAGCGCTGCTAGCTGGGTTATCCTGAGCGAGTGGTTCTCGGTTAGAGTGTGCCCGCGGCATTCTATTAAGCCGACATTTCATTTTTTGTGGGGTGATTTATATGCAGGGACAAAAATAAATGATTGGATACGTCGCCAACGACTCCCACGATTGTAGAAGGGTAGAACCAGCAGCCACTCGAGTGGTTTTGGGGAAATCGGAAGCGAGTGGATAGGCATCTATGGGGTGAGTTTGGGAATAAGAATAGAGTTATCATATTTAGAAGTTCTCTCATTCGCCTCAGGGCCCCAAAATGTGAAATTCAGCTGTATTATTCCCTCGTTCTAGTCGTTCTTCGGGCTACTCAGTGTTGACATGCGAAAGAAAATCCCCGAATAAATAAATTTAGCATTCAGGTCTCAATTGATTCAACGCACGTACATCAAGGATCAATTTAGAACGTAACAGATAAGCTGGAGACTGCGATAATTATTCCATCTTAGGAAGATTCCTCAGCATGTTGGCTGGCTAGAGCAACCAACGGTATAGAGTAGCGATGGACAACGTTGGGGTGATCTTCGAGTTCTGGTCCTAGGTATGCATTAGCACACCGCGTCTCCTTGAGATGCTTCATTTCATTATGTATAATCTCTCGGCAGAAGAGGTCAAGATCGAGATCGTTCTAATCAATGAGAGCTCATTAGCGTGGGGATAGGATTCGCAAAAATAGTCGACGTCATACCTCGTCATATCCGAATGGTTGTTCTATTTCCTCGCCAGCTGCAACGAAGCCTAGATAAATAAACGCTGCAATTGCTACTCCGGGGATAGTGAACCATCCGAAGCCATCCACCAGTTGGAACGGGAGGAAGAAAAGGTATATCCACACGGTGCTTGAGCTAGTTGAGCTTATAGGATAACAGTGGGGGTAATCAAGGACTCACTGTCTATGAAGTCACGTCGTAAGAATCGCCAGTCAGATGATGTGATCAAGAGTGATATCAGAAGTGTTGGTGGCTCACCGGATGTGAACGGAGTAAACGCTAGGAGAGAGGATAGAATATGAGCTGCGAGATAAGGTTAGTGAGGTAAAGAAACATACAAGGGTAAAGGGGTTGTGAGGATTCGTTCAAGGGCTACTCGGGTATCAGAGTCAGTATTCATACGTTCGTCGTGGACGCAAAGTGCGGCACTGACTAGTAAGATTATCTTCCATTGCAGCTAGGGCGCCGATCATCTGTCCCATACTTGCCCCTACCATTTCGTGTCAGCGCCGATCACCATCAGTGACTCAGATCATTAGAGGACGAACATACCTGGAACGGTGCCTCTGTCTTCCAGTACACTAAACCAATCGCTGATATGCCGCAGAATCTCGACGGGAAGGTTCTGCCCGCCACTGACAGCTAGCGGCCTATGTTTTGTATGAAGAGTCGAGTAGACAGGGCCTTGCCATGAGCGGTGGGAATGTCGGTGTGCACGCGGATCATTGGGGTTCTGGTCGCCTTCCTAAAGAATTTCATCATGAGAGAAGGTAGCGGGGCTGCCGTACTAAGACATACCAAGAAAGAATGACGCTTGCTTGTCGAGAAAAAGCTGCGTACAGCATCCAAAACACCCGAGAAGGGTATGAGGTCTCCTGATACCTTGGAAAGCAAAGACGTGTCACTCGGTGGCTGGGTTGAAGCAAGGAGTGGGAGATGGCCGTCATTGCTTGAAGATGCCGAAGAATTTGATAGAGATCTCTGAGTGCGGGGCCGTGGATGAAGATGAGAGGGATCAAAGGTCCCGTATGAGTTGATGGACGGAATCACTGGATCTTTGAAATGGATATGGGAGATCGAAGTTGGAGACAAGATTTCGGTCGACGTGGCGATAGGTTCCGGTGCTGGTTCCGTCCGACGCTTAAGGGCGGGGCGTGGCTGTCGTGCAGCTGCATCTTTTGTCGTAAAATTCCGATAATCTGTAGTGAGATGCTCGTGCTGGAGTACAACCAAGTTGATGAATTGATGCATAAATATTTTTAAGAGGAATGAACACGCACATCATGGAGAGGCTTGACAAGATGATACAGGTCCTGGTAGTAGATACCGAGCTCGCCACGAACATGGTGCTTCAGAGCTACCGCAAAGCTTGGGGTGAGTCAGACAATGACTAAACTGGGCAAGAATGGGATATTCAGCGGGCGCACCCTTCAACGAGCTCCAGGGCCATCTTTTTCTCGGCCATCACCCTCTTCATTTCTCCAACAGAGCGCTTTGAGGGGGCAGACCCGGCCTCCCCAACCACTTGGGGTGTCAGACGAGGCGGTACATGGAACCAGATGAGCCTCCCTATTGTGCGAACATTCCTGACCACTTCAGACCAACAGGTTCTGCCCATCCAATATCTATCATACCCGCTGCTAGCACGGTAAGATATAACGAAGCCGATTACCACTCCTAGACAGATGGTAGGTATTGGTAAGTCTCTCTTGGTAAACCTGCAATTTCTTCATACCAAGTACGGTGAGCATAACGGAGGGTATTTTTAGATCTACGAAGCCCCGCATCGTCAATGTCACGATCACTGTCAACGCGTCGAGCACGATGATCGATCGATCGGTGCAAGTCAGCGCGAACCACTGGTGACGAAAATGGAAGCACATACCAGCCGCAAACGCCGTGTGTAAGAGAACAGCTGGCCATATCCTCCATATCTAGCTTTGGTTGAGCATTCGTCATTTAAACTAGAGATTATAGAGCTTGCTCACAACGGACCCACGGCCGAAAGTCCAAGTGAGCAGGGAATGCCGAGGTATCACTGGGACGGCAGAGTTCGGCTGAAATGCAGGTAGGAGGTTGTGATATCCCGTTGACGAACGACGATTTCCAAGAGGATTTTGCGTGGGCATGACACGAATGTTATAAGAAAGAGAGGCGAAAGTTGGCTCAGAGTGTTTGTGCTAGGCGCTGACGCTGGCGTGGCAGGGAGGAAAAGCTGTTCCAAGTCCGAAGAATTAGGAACGCTTAAGCTCAAACACGACCCTGAGTTAATGGGAACATTCACACGTGATGAAGATCTTTCCAAGATTATCAATCGTGAGCACTTGAGTATCAACCATACTGCTAAGATGCGGGGGTATTTGCTTTATCACCTGGCATCACTATTCACGAGGAGAAGCCGTGCTTTAGTGCTTTTTTACAAGATGGGCAGTAAATAATTTAACGTAAAAGCGACCCTCCTATCCCCTCCAGGCAGAATCAAAAAGCGCATGAGCAGTCCAAAGAGAAGAATCGATAAAACAATGAGACACAATAATCCAACGGCATGAGAACCATGGCTCACAAGTGCCTCCCTGTGAATCTCCCCGGTTCCGTTCACGATCCTGGTATGAGAAGTGAGGTTGAGCTCGTTGTGCTGGTCAACATAAATTCCGTCCAAGAATGCCTTACTACCAGACATCATCAAGCCGTTCATCACCTGACCTATCACAGATAGGTTGCGGACTGGGATGCCATACGGAAATTCTGTGGAGTTTCTGGAGGAGCTCTCCAGTAAAACCCTCATGGTCTGGTTCCCGAGGTACTGATCAACGGGTTCGTCATCTATATCAAGATATTCGAGGAGTGCGTTGGTGAGGAAAGCGTTGATAGCATCGTCGGGCATGTTACCAATACGCGATAACCCAGCTGTTACAACCCTGAGGGTATTCTTCCTCTGGGAGAGCTGTGCAACTCCACCTGATATGACGATACCAGGGTCGCAAACCAGGATAGTTGAGAGAGGTGCCAGCCAAAAGGAGGGGTCCAAAGTAGATGAGACGAGTTTGATCAAGTAGGGGTGAAACAACGTCGGGACATGGTCAAGATTGATACGCGGGCGCTCTTTCTCTGTTGATTTGATTGCGAATGAGCTATTGGTCCCAAGAACGAGGTACGCAGAACGCGGATCGGGTTGCATATCAATCCCAAAGCGATACATTGGCATTATTCCTAGCAGATATTAAATTCTCAGCTCTCCTGACTGGACTGCGAGAGATGAACCTTACCCCCCAATAGAGGGCTATCCGAGTTGTTCACAGGCGGATCGCTCCAGAGGAACCATTTTTGTCCATCAACAAGCCAAAATGTCTCCCCATCATCTTGAAAGGTACCGACTTCTTCGGGGATGTGCCAGCCACAAGAGTAGTTATAAAAAATAACGTCACTTGGATACCACACATCGCCTACAATGTCCGACTCGATTGAGGTCTCGTTGGGCCAGGCAACGATCCAATTATGTTCTGTTTTATACCGAAAGGTGATACGCTCTTCGCTCTCCATGGATATTAAGGTATTGGTACGATGTTGAAGGAATTCAACGTTATTGTCATTTTCCCGTGCTCGACTTGAAGTAAGAAGGTGAAGGTCGGCAACCTGGAGGGATGTAGGGATCCTGAACTTTGCCTTAGTCACAGTGATGGAGCCAGGTGCAACGTGATTGAGAGAAAGGAGAGTGAGTGATGCCAGGAAAGCAATTCGGAAGGTGAGAGTTGGTCGTCGGGTGAAGAAGAACCGAAATTGATCCATAATCCCAGAGTTCAGATGGGATACGAAATCCGTCTTTCCAGGCCTCAGTTTGCCGTCCTTTGCAATTTGGAGTGACCATTCGCTGCTAAACGCAAATGAAATTGCATCGACCAGGAAAAATGTAGCAAGGTTCTGCCAAAGAACCAGAATTGCAGTCAAGCCCCCCTTCAGTAATGTTAAAGTGAATGGGAGTGAGTCTAGAAAAAAGGGCTTGCTTGCACAAGCAACAACCATTGATACAAATGCAACTTCCAGTACGGTGAACATAAGAAGCCGAAGTGCGAGACTTTTGAAGCCAGGAGGGACGGCAAATCCTGGTATCTGACCAGGGCTTCCAGGCTGCTGTACCCTGTGATCATGAATAAACGAGTAACAATCTAGCTCGAAAATTAAGACGTACTCTTTGTGGTAATATACCGCTTTTTGTTTTTCATAATACCAGATAAGGTTCTCGAGGTCAAATGGTGGTATCTTCCACACACGAAGGTAAAAATAGTTGATTGATCCTGTAATCGAGGCACATAAGAATAAACCCGCAGTGCAGATCACCCAGTTGAGATCAGCAACGAGTGTTTGCGTGTTACGAGCCATAGTAGCTGATGTATTGATGAAATCTTGTTCATTTCTTCCGGAATTTATTGGGGACGAATATCCCTTTGCTCCTGCTTTTAAATAGCGGTTAAGATTGTTTTCAATCTCATGTAGCGCAAGAAGGCCAGTGTCAAAGTGCTTGGATGGTGTAGAGTTTGTGAACACTTGAGAAGCTAACGCGCCAAGCCGCATTGGGGCCTGATCATCGTCATTCTCCAGGGCGTCTATCAAGCCCAAAGCAAGGACTAGATTTGCGGCATCCGGTGAAATATTACCAACAATGGAGCTACCATTTACAGTGGGGATGGATTCTGAGAGCAGCCTCAGGCTACTATTCGTCTGATAAAGCAAGACCTCTCCGTCTCGAATGTAGGCTTGGGGGTCGCAGAGAAGGAAAGTGGCGAGTGGCGACTTAAAATAGCCATCTCTGTCATAATAATCAATAAAGTGAAATCCAGAAGAGTTCAATACTGTCGGCAGGTCATCTAGGTTGATGTTTTGTTTCCTGTAATGGTGCTCTTGTTTGGAGTCCGATCGGGGAAATGTCTCATTATGCCCCAAGAATAGATATCCAGATAGCCCAACTGGATCCACAGCATGAAGAGGATTTGGAAAATCCGAATTGAATTCCGCGTCTACGGAGAAGCGATACATGGGCATCAGACCTATAGTAGTATTATGTTAGACTGATATAAAACAATCTGGACTGCAGACAAGAGATCGCACCTCCATCAAATGTATTAGTGACAGGACTGTTCAAGGGATACCAAGAAAATCCTCCAGCATACACCGTCGTGTTCCATTCGGATCGACCAAATGAAGGGGCCTCCCACCAACAAGACATGTTATAAAGTAAAACATCACTCCGAAATGTGAGATCTCCCTCCAATTGGGAGACGTCTTCGAGGTCAGGCCAACCCACGATAATGTTCTCTTCCGTTGTCAGACCATATAAAGTGTCCTCCCGAATTTCGAGCTCAACAACAACGTCTGCTCGAGCGGCTGCCATACCTAGGGACTCGAGAGAACCAGCACCGGTTGTAGTCTGGAAATTGGTAATACGGATCACAGCTGGGTCGAATAATGTCGTATTGTCCAGGTTGATGGCAGCTGGCGCAACAGCAGCAAGGGCGACCAGAACCCAGTAGGTAATGAATGAAAGTCGGTAACGAGTGGTAGCCTTTCGACTGAAGGTATACGTGAATCGGTCCCACAGACCGGTCGTGATCGTGGAGACTCGATCAGTATGACCTGGAATCATTGTCCCGGTCTCTTGTAGGCGGAAATACCACTCGCTGCTGAACCCATGAACCGCGATGTCTTGAGCACACGCGATGGCCAAGGTCCGCCAGGTGAGCAAGGCGGCATTAAGGCAGGATTCTGTGGTTGCTGATGCTGAGGAAAACTTCCATGGAAGTGGGCCTTTTAGACATACAGCGGCCAGGGTGAGGTAGCCAAAAATGAGGAAAAAGAAAACTATGAGCTGAACGAAAAGTCGCCGGCATAATGCCTGTTGGGCTGGTGGATTCTCCACTCCTAAGTGGGATGTAGCTTGCGAGGCCATCATTATAGAGCCACAGGGATCGAGCGGACTGAGGGTATAAATATTTGTGCATGACAGACACTGGGTATGGTGCAACAACTCGATTGTGATGAGATTATCTTCCTCGCCGCATACTGACGGAATCGCGTTTTGACCAGAGCAGTAGAGAGATGTACAGATGCATGCACTGCCAGGCGGTTCGTCACCAGGAACACTGAGGATTTACGGATTGGTACCCAACAATCTCTCAGGTACATGTTCCGACATGATCACCGACAATACTACACAACGATCCGGGAAGAAGTGAAGAGCCTAGAGATCACAATGATGTGGATGAATAGTTTTGAATGCCTTCACTTCCGTAGTAAACACAATGATCACTCAAGAGAAAAGCTGTGATATATGCCACGAAGGGGCTCAAATCGCCCTGACGCCTCATGTGGGGAGGTTTTGCCAAAACTTGTATACGCGCTACGGCTTCGTGACTCGCACATCAGTTTGAATTGGTGGGTCTCGACTGAGATGATGTACCCTCCTGCATATAGTTCGTTGATGAAAGAATTCACAGATCCGTGTCGATGAGTTAGTGGTATAGGTTCCCCTCAACAATCGACACCTTTGAGAGACCATTTTTTCAGATATTTACGTGCGAGGGCGGGCGGCATACCAGTGAGGGTGAACTATAATATCACATTTTAGGGCACTCTTGCCAGGGGATCATCGAGCCCTTAGGCTCTTATTGCTCATGCTGCATGTGGGACGCTAAAGACAGCGTTTTGAGAGGAATTGTTGCACAATTCACATTATGATAGTTTTGTAAGGGATTCAAATGAATTTTTCTTCAAACAAACGTAGTCAGACGATGGATGATGAGGAACATCGGATTTTGGACCTCACTGATTAATTGCGCCTTGAATCTTGGGCAAAAGTAGAACTTGAACTCTTCAAACATCATTATACAGATATTGAATGAAACTCCGCTGTTGGATGCGAAAGTGACGGTTCCTTGCATTTTCCTGGTTGAAGTCGATGGTAGAGTCACAATTTGTCACTCTGTTTTGTCACTCGTTGATGTTGACCCACATGCCCGTCCAGTACGGCACGGCACATCGGGTGTTGCGACGGGTCATGCATATGGTTTGCACTTTCTTTGCTTCTCTCCATCGCTGATGACCAGGTTCTGATGTCGGGACCCCAATTTCATGCAATACATCAGCCGCATTCCTCGGCACCCAGCGGCTTGGGCGTCTGACCACTCACAAGGTGTTGTATTATGGGGATACCTGACTCCTTTATAGTTCTGCTAGTCAGCAGCGGGAAAGCTGTCTTCCTCACAACAGACACTTCTCATGCGCTTTATAAGTTTTGCTCTCTTGGCCAGTAGTCTTTTTGTCCACGCGTCGGATGAGCTTTCAGATCTATTATTACAGAAAGGCATATCTTTCGCAACAGCTAGTAACGATGAATATCCAAATATCACTTCGCCCTGTACGTCTCCATGTCATTAAACTGCTTAGATTTAGTGATGAGTGATTTCTGAATCCTCTCAGACAACCTTAGATTTGATATTCAGCCAGCAGTTGTGACAGTTCCTAGGAACTCCCTTCAAGTCTCTGAGGTCGTGAAAATAGGGGCACAGCTCAACTACAACATTGTTGCGCGAAGTGGGGGTGTCAGTTTTTCTTTGCTAATAAAGGAAATTACTTCTCTCATCTTCCACTAGCACAGCTACATAGCAAATGGCTTAGGAGGAAAGAACGGCTCAATCGTGGTCGACCTTCGCGAATTTAAAGAAGTACAGGTCAACTCGGATAACGGAACAGCTTGTGTAGGGACAGGAAATAGGCTTGGGGACATCGCTTTGGGCTTGGGTGCGAGTGGCCGAGCTATACCTCATGGGACTTGTCCTTATGTTGGAATCGGTGGGCACGCATGTCAGTGGATAAAACTATCTTGTTCTTCAGATAAGATGTTCTAATGTGGTACTTAGCTTATGGAGGTTATGGGTTTACATCTCGTATGTGGGGTCTGACTTTGGATCACATAGCAAGTCTCGAAGTCGTGCTTGGCAATGGCAGCATTGTCACGGCATCTCATGATCAGCATCCCGATCTATTCTGGGTGAGTTTTCCATGGCAATCAGAAGGAAACTGTGACGGACTCTAATGATCCAGGCCATGCGAGGTGCGGGCGGCTCTTTTGGAATCACGACGTCTATTGAACTCAGGACTGAACCCGTTCCGAGTTCTGGCCTTGTTTTCACGTATCAATGGACGCTGAACATCACCAATGCCGTTCAAGCTCTCAACGAGTTTCAAACTTTCTGCCAATCAGATATCCCTCCCGAATTCGGACCTATGCTGTTCTTCTTCCCCGGTGCACCTAAAGGCTCTGTGTTATTTGGCCTCACCGGCGGTTGGTATGGCGATACACAGAACTTAAACTCCACATTAGACCCTTTTCTAAACAAAATGCCGACACCTACAAACGTTATTTTCCAAAACGGAACTTTCGTCGAGAGCCTGCAGTACCCCGGAGACGGTTTTATCTTCAACCTGAACACAACCCTTGCGCCTGATACAAACGACACGTTCTACGCGAAATCAATCATGACCCCCGCTAATCAGACCGTCCCCAAGTCTGCTTGGGAGGGGTTGATGTCGTACCTTGCAAACGATGGGAATGAAACATCTCTGGTGAGCCTCGACCTAACAACGCTAATCATGTACCATACTTAAATTGCTCTCAGAGCTGGGCAGTCGAGATTGAAGTCTATGGTGGAAGCAATTCCGCCATCAATGCAGTTCCCCTGGATGACACAGCGTTCGCACATCGTGGCTCACTGTTCACATTCCAGTTATACGTTTCGTCACCGAACGGCAAAACCCCCTACCCTCAGGAAGCCTTTGATTTTACGGATGGTCTGTGTCGTGATACACTGGATAGAAGCTCTGATTCTAACATTGATCTGAGTAGGATTGGCTAATAGCATAACCAGTAACAGCCCTCCCGATTGGAACTACGGGTTGGTCTTCTTTTAGCTTGATTGTGGACAGCGTTTCTGACAGTTCCTGCTAGAACATACCCGAACTACATCGATGATCGTCTCCCTGACTGTGAGTTGGCTTACTCAGCAGCTGCGCCACAGAATGGTTGATGGTTTTATAATAGGGCAGCAACGATACTACGGGCCGCACTACAAACAGCTGCAAGCAATTAAAACTGCTGTTGACCCCTCGAATATTTTCGATTTCCCCACTTCTATCGAGCTTTCTCAGTGAATTGTTGAAATACTAAGGGCGTGTAGAGATCGCTGTCGGGTTCTGTCCGACTTTCCAGAGAAGAAATACTTAACAGCGGCACTTCAGCGCTCGAGCAATTCGAGATGTATTTACAAGTAGGACTCGGCGATCAAACTGTCTTTTCTCGAAAACTTGCTTGCCGCACAACGACTCTCCCAGCGATTTCAGGGTTTTCTTTCAACGACAAGAAGTTGATTTGCAAGACATCAGTGAAGATCTACAGAGGATATTTGTGCTGATAAATACAATGATGGTGGGCCCTACAAACTCGAGAGAAGGTGTTGCAGTCAATCCTGAGTGAACGAGCTCACTTGAGATAGAGTTTCCTCTGCGATGGGACATCCTAGCGCATCTCGAAGTCCAGATGCGCTACCGTTGTCTAGTCCTAAATGATGAGCCGATGTAGTGTCCCAGCACCCCTTCGCGCAGCCACTCCAGGGACGCGAGATAAGGCCAGTCGGCGAATGTGAAGCTAACAATCTCACTGATGAAATCTAGATAAATTTGCCTTGACTTGAAGATCAGGGTTGTTCTTAGCCACTTCTGTCGGAGCCGCTATATGTAGGGTCTGAAGCGAAGATCAACCGAGGCTATCTTCTAAGTCACCGGGATGATTTAAAGTATCATGATATCCTGATACGCCATATCAATGTTTGTCGGTACATAAAACTGCTGTGTTTTCTCACAAATGATAGCATGTACATCTGAGTTCCGAGTTCTGAAACAAAGATGAATAGAAACTTGGAGGGAGGTTTTCGACATTGGCAAAACGTTATAGAACTACAATCAGTTTTCCGGGATAGAAAGGTGGGCTTGTCGCCATTGTTGTGCGTGTTCCATCTCGATCCAACAGTCATTCACGAGCAGAGTAGCCCTTGGTGAACGTTTGAACACTCAAGAACCGCATTTCATTGCTTACCCACTCCGTTTGGATGTTTTGGATTAGAATCATTGAATCAGGGTAACATATACCCAATTGAATAACCAGATGGCAATTTACATCCGTCTTTGATGTGGTGATCATGTCATTGAGCCAGAATCAATATGAGGCATCAAGTTGGGTTTCTCTTCAGGTCTGACTCCATCGCTCACTAATTCTCTTTGAGGCGCTCACTGCAAGTACCATACTCTATTCATCGGTGGGAGCAAATACTAAAGTGAGAGACCTGATGCCATTCCGCCCGTCGTAGTATCATGTTTTATCCTGGCCACTGCAGTGGAAATCGACAAGAAGTATTTCATAAAGGAAAATATACTTAAACTACCTAGAAACGCGCTGCAATATCGGAGGCGTAAATCGAATCGGGACACTATGAGACTGGTAGTACAAG
The DNA here is from genome assembly GCA_013368445.1 of Leucocoprinus leucothites. NCBI lineage: Eukaryota > Fungi > Basidiomycota > Agaricomycetes > Agaricales > Agaricaceae > Leucocoprinus > Leucocoprinus leucothites. The sequence goes on from JAACJO010000008.1 coordinate 2,078,679, forward strand.
TACACTCATGGGCCAAGTCTCAGTCTACCCATGTCACCTTGTCGAGCTTCATGTTTGCCTTAGGATAATATGTTTTTCCGTTGGCGAAGGTGGCATCCATCCTGGTTTTGACCGTGCGATGGACTTTGACGCCGTGCCTCATTTGCCTCGGGATATGCCTCCCTTTGCCGACGTTCATGCCAAGATACCAAGTCCATGACTTATTCTCCTTCTGATATCGAAACTTCATCGGGATCACTTCGAGGATCCACCACCATCGAGCCAGCTTAAGTTGATCGTATTTTGGCGACAGCGCATCTCTAAGGTCGATTTCTTGTTCGGTTAGCTCCTCCTCTGCCTCGGCGTCTGCTGTGATTTTGGCATCGTACTGTTCGAAGCTTAGGCGCTCTGGAGGGGGAATGGGTTGAATGTAAGTGTTTTGGGGTACCTCGAGGGCAGGGGGGCGTTCTAGGATGGGATGGTAGGTAGTAGGGTCCAAGTCGAGACCGAGTTTGCGTAAACCTCGAGCAGAGAACATGATGCCTGTTTCGGTGAGGAACGTCTGGCGTATCATCCACCGCAGTGGTATCCGAGCGAGATTTGGTCGAATTCCGTTGCTAACTGGAGTAGAATATTTGATTAGGGATGTAAATTGAAAATAATGTCGTCAAGACTTACCAGAGCCACCTCCGACGTCTGGAAGCGGGTACCGGGAATTAGATATTAGTTAGATTGTATGCTTTATGTGACAGCCGTACACATACCACAGTGGCAACCAGCAAACCACACCTAGCAATCCAGGTGAGCCGTCATGAATAACGTTTTACAAGGGTATTTACTAACCTCTTCAACGTCTGTAGGAACCGTGACGTCTTCACTATAGTGCCTTTCTAATTCCTTCTGCAACTTTTTGCAGTTAACGCTGCTATGATGAAGATGATTCCCATGATGTTCATGATCAGGATGATCAGTTTCAGCAAGTTTCGACTCTTTGTCGTTCGGTCGATTCCACGGGTTTTGTTTGAACTTGGCCCTTCGCTCATCTAAGGCGATAGCGTGGCGGAAGACTCTCACGTTGGTGTTTGACGTCGTGAAGGGCAGTTTGCGAGGGATAATACCTACGGAACTGACAGTGTCCCTGAGAATAAGGTACGTTAGGACTTCCAAACAGCTGGGACAGGCCCGAGGGGTAGGGAATTACCAGACACCAAGAAAATCAACTTGAACATTGATGGAAAAAGCTTTTTTGAAGGCGTTGGATTGTTTCCAGCCCAAGGGATCTGTGCGGGTGTACATTTTGTATGCGAAAGGAACTTGTTGGTGGTTGCAGACTGGTAAGAGGCCAACTTTGTGGATCATGCCACCGAGACTGACGTAGAACATCAGCGAGAGGTATGACAGGTTGTGGGCTCGAGTGGACCTTACCAGCGCGCAGTGTACGCCCCACGAGAGAACCCAAAGATACAAATTTTGTCTCCGGCTTTGTCTAGATCGATCTTTAGCACTAGATGCATGGTCATATCGAACTGATGAGCTCACAGTTCTGCATCAAAAACTCATAGCCACCTGATAGGTCATGAGAACCGCACGTTGGGCATCGAGGACAGATGAGGCCTACCCATGATATGCGCGTCTAGATTCCAGGCAATCATTTCGTCCAACGTCTGTATCCGTGTAAGTGACAAGCGGGGGCTGTACTTCTAGGAAGCGTAAGCATTACCTTTGAAACTTTTGCGAAGAAAGGAGTTGCGATTTGTGGCACGGTGTAGGTTCCAACTCCTGCCTGGAAACAGCTGAGTCGCAGCTCTAACTCCTGATACATTTACCAACCTGATAGTACACCAATTGTTTCTCCGGGTCGTCTTTCCTCAGAATGCCGAAGAATTCGATGATGTTTGAGTTCTAGTTGGGCGAACAGCAAATCAATCGCTCGTGACTGAAGATATTGAAGCTAAACCCGTTTTTACTCACATCGTTGTCAAACCTATGGCGAGATATCAACCACAATGTGAGTTTAGATAAAAGGTTAGTGAAATTAAGACTTACTGATCCCCAGTACCATCGAAGCATAGGACAAGCGTCCTGTTGGAATGGTCTGCGGGTACCGTCACATTCGGTATCTTATTTGTGTTGACGCCATCACCCAATATCGGTAAGGGGCCAGCTTCCGGCAGTCCTTTCAGCGTCGCTCCTTTACTGGTCCCAGTAAAAGCTGACCCAGTGCCAGGAGACAGTGTTGTCGACTCAGATGGCGAGGACGAAATCGCAGTAGGAGAGCGCGTGTGATGGGTATCTTGACCAGCGGGACCCTGTTCGGAGGGCAGGAAGATTTTGCCGAGATTCCCGTTCGTTGTCATCTTGTGTATCGTGCCAGGCAGTGGGAAGTGGGGGGAGGAAGGATTTACCCTGAGACTCTCCTTGATCCTTCATTATATGAACGCGGTCAAATTCAATTCTCCTGCCATGAGAGCATGACGAGATCGGAGCTCCCCATTCTAGCTGTATGATTGGGCGCTAATCAAGTCAGCTGCGCTGTTCATTGAATTCAAGGTAGTGCACCTTGTTCGGTTCCGTTCATTACCGGTGATCCTCCTGTGCTTTCTGGTTCTCTATCTCATCTCATTTGCTGTCGGTTGGAGTACTATCCAACGGCACCGAGGTTTATGGTTGCAAGGCGCTCTGTCAGATATCAATAGCCACCGGTCATGAGTACGAGCATTTGCCGATCCTCACTATCTCCATGGCTTTGATGGGCTCTCACGCTCAAGACAGCCTGACAGGAGTAATTATACGAGCCTCGATCAGCAAATAGTAAGCGATTCCCGCTGAGCGTCGACACCAGGCAGTGCGAAGTAGAAGGGCGATGATTGATGTGAAGATGTCGCATAGAAATAGTTATCCAGGAGTTGATTCTTCTGCTCTCACATGATAGTGTTGGATCGTGAGTGCTCACCTCGAGCAGATGAGATAGTGTGGTAGGCTCTTGGCTTATCAGAGGCCACGTCGTCATTCGACAAGTGATTCCTAGCGTCGCGATCGACCTTGGATTTGTTCTATTAATAGATCATCGACCCCTAAGAACTAGAATCATGGAAGGCATGGAAGGAAGTAACTTGAACCAAATTTAAATCAGAGAAGAGGGTGTGTAACCTGTTTTGCACCCACGAGAACAACCGGGAGCCACTTTCCCCCGGTTTAACAAAAAAGTCAAGTGGCGCCTTGGGTTCTTCTGAGAACAGGACCCTAGTTATCAGGCTCGGTTTGTGCTTTCCTTTACAGTGATCACTATCTTGTCTTTCAGCTTGTCCATCATGATTGGAATGTAGAAATCTTGGCTACGAGATAAATTGGCCTCGGGGCTATTTTAAGGATGCCCAATCATATGAGGGATGTCAACAAAATTATTAGTGAGGAATATGCATTAGTACCGTATATGTGGCCTACCGCTTGAAGGCTTATGCAGAGTGAAATATCCTGGACTGGCAAATTCTGTAAGCCAAGAAGAATCTCGAAAGGAGTCTATGGCTGTGAAGATTTTTCCAAGAGCCAATGGCATAACGTCTGCCTCATATCAATTCGTAGGATGGTTCTGAGACTTAAAACACTAATGAAGTTTCGAGCCCCAATGGGGAAGACATCGTGATGTACTAGAGGTCCGGACATCTTCCTATAGGTCTCCCATAGTGTCAATCATATGTATACATGAGCGTCCACCCCAAGGTTAACTAGTATAGAAGACCAAAATAGGAGGGATGAGATGATGAGGAACGAGTGGAATAGTGCAAGGTGTGTGCACCCCAACCATATGCTCTCTGGGTAAATTGAAGGGTGTCAATAGGAGAATATGCTCCTGAGCCTGATTGATGTTGAATTGGACAGCCAGGGGATGTCCGGTTTTGATACACGAGGGGTCTTTCACGTTGAGCGTTGATCTGGGTTTTAGGTGACAGAGTACTAAAGCTGTCCACAGGACTGGGATGCTGAGTAGCGCAATGGGACGTCGATTCTCGAAGGCTCAAGTTCTTTGTTGCGGTCGTACAATCTGTACGGGCCGTGCTAGGTATTGCGAGTGTTCCTGGTCCTCAGTGTCTATGGGGATGCTCGTACTGCCGAAATCGCTGGGCCATTATAGCGGTAGGAGTGGTCCCTGGGTGGTCGAGGGGCACTACTAAAAATAGTGCTAACGCCTTATGTAATCAATATTGAATAGTCAACCGATGCTGAGCCTCCTCGCTGTTCTCTCTGTTCACCAATTTCCTCCGACTTTTGGGAGCCAACTTTTCACGATGTCATGCGTATATGTCTGCATTCCAAGTCCTGGAATGTGATGCTCCACGCTAATGAGCGCCGTCGTGATTGAGACCAGGCGATCTAGGAAGTTTCAAGATGGCTCCTTTTCCCCACTTCCGAGCGGCTCTTCTTCTTACTGCTTATTCAAACCATGTACGCTGAAGAAAAGCAAGGACGTGTAGTCCGAAAGCTCCCGCTTCAGGGTATTGCTAAGAAGTCGCGCGTAGTTTCCCTGCCGCCTCCTCTCGCATCTAAATCTACCCAGTCTTCGGTTTACAGCAATCCTTCAAATCGGTTTTCGGGCACTGGTAGTCCACCAATCATCGATTTTACGGAATGGGCAGATAATTTCCGAGGGCAACGTTTCGGCTTCAACATTCTACGGGAGCTTTCTTCGGAGACCCCAAAGTCTGGCCCTCATTCAATGCTCCCGCGAAATCAAAGCGAGTCCCTGCATGGATGGAGAATAGAGCATCCGATTCTCTTGGATGCACTTCGACCGATTATGGAGTCTCAGGACAAAGAACTCGAAGGTACTCTGAACGTTGACGAGATTGCCACCCTTCACAAGGAAGATCGAGATTGTGTCTCGAAGAGGGTTGAATTAGAGGGTAGTGGAAGCGTGACGTTCGCATGCATTGACGGTGCGGTTGAAGCCTGGTTTCCTCGTGCCATTTCTGATTCGATTCTAGGTGTGATTGGAAAGCGACTGTCTGATGTTTTCTCGTACGCTTCATTACCCGTATCGATTGCAGGCGCCGACCACTTTGTCCCTACAGTCGTGCTCAAATGCACCGAGGAGCTTTATCGAACTGGTAATGGGCCATCTGATGTGTGATGTATCCCGATTTCTGATATATCCACCTAGGTCTTTATCAGCCTCAACTGTTCAGAAAAACCCCTAATTTCATACGTGTTGAAGAGCTAGTCGAAGTTTACGATCATCGCGAACTGCCAGAGACCGTTCGCATCGCTCGGCAGCTGCCCCATCACCATCGACATAACACATTCGATGGCGCCTTTGGCGCCCATACTTCTCTTCACATGGAGTCTACGGAAAATATTTGTGCCCTACTACGCACATTCCTCCAATATCTCCCCGAACCCATCTTGTCGCCTTGCTTGTTCGAGGCAACATGGACCAGCTGTGGTGTTCGCCAAGAGGCCTTCCGATTAAGCGCCCCTCTTACTCCATCTCATACGCGGGCGCCTCTCAATCGCCTTAGTAGCAGCATCTCATCAGAAGAGCTTGTCCGTATCTATACAGCTCAGATTATCCTTCATTTATTGCCGACACCCAACTTCTCCCTCATCGTCTACCTCCTATCGTTCTTCAGTCAAGTCGTCATGGTTCACGAAGAGAATGGTCTAGCAATTGATGATGTCGCATCCATGTTTGGAGCCATCATTTTTGGCGGAGCTGCAGAGCGTATTGTGTCCTGGAAGGACTCTAAACCACGGCCTCGCGGCGAGATTATGATGAGATGGTTCCTGAGGCGCTGGCGCCAAATTTATCATGGACTATTTCCTTATGATGATGAGGGTAGACCTGCGAACTCGGGGGTAAATATTCTGTCCCCAACGAGGGAAGTCGGGGATGAGGTTGTAACTACCGGGCGCTCTAGCAATGGTTATTTTGGTCCAGGAGACCCAACAGCCGTTTCAGGTCGTGATAACACACCTCCCGTTGCCATACAGTCAAAGGCGCAGAGCGATGTTCATTCTACACCCGACTCGGAAAACTCGAAACGCGCACAAGGTATTTTCGTAAATCCCCGTAAATCTTGTTTATTCACATCATCAGTACCTACTCCCTCTTCTAGGTCCTCTTCGAATACGACGAGTCACACCCCTCCGGTTCCGCCAACCCTCCTCCGATCAGCTGAGTCTGCTGAGTTGGCAAGCAGCTATCTGGAAGAAATATGGCCACACCTTACTTCGGACCTGCGGATGAAGCTCAATGAGCGAATGTTGGACGTCATGTTGGAACCTCTGGTCGGCAGCAACTTGAAAATGTCGAGGCAGCGGTCGAATTCCGTTCCAGCTCGAGTTCAGCCCTTAGCTATTCCTTACAGCGGTGCTCGTAACGACTCTGCAATGCAACATCAGCTCGTTCTCGCCACTCAGCGTATCGCTCAGTTGGAGCGCAGGGATTATGACAACCAGAAGGCCTTGCAGGACACGGTGAATGAAAACCAGCGCCTGAGGCAGGACAAGGCAAAGCTCGAGGTTCGCGTGCAAGGATTGGGTGTTGAACTCGAAGTGCGCGATGTTCAGTATAAGGAGAACGAGGCGAGGGTGAGGAGGGATTTGAAGGTGACGGTGGAAGGTGTGGTTCGGGAACGCGACGAGGCCAGGGGTATTGTTTCTGAAATACGGAGGCTTTCGGGCATGGTAAACGGTGCACGTGTTGGCGGAGGTAGTTTCGCTAGGAACTGATCGTGTATTGTGACACCTCGTGCCCTCCTTGTGCACGCAATGCGTGTACTGAAGCTCCACCAACGGTCGAGCTTAGTAGTAAGATAGCCTCTGTAATTCCATTCACCCCTAAAGTTGAAAATCGGTGCACTCAGTTCCTTGGGTCGTTCCTCTTAGATGATCGCGTCCTGATAATTGCGTTTTATGCAGATAGTCACCTTAGGACCTCTTGTGAACTAGATTGCTCAAACTCTAACTACGGTACTGATTTCTTGCCTCCCTTCTTCCCATCCTAAAAATGGGAATTTGTCGGGTTTCCGGGGATATGAGAAACGGGAAATGTAGGTCTTGCATTTTCTGGGTTTTTCATTTTTAATTTTATTCGTGTGACTGGCTAGCGTCATGGTCAGGGTCGTCAATCACATTTCGCTCCAGACCATGATTGTTACTACAGTCTCTCTGGGTCTTGAGCACATTTCACACCTGGGGTTTTTCTTATCGAGAGAACGCCCCAGTCGCAACAAGTTTCTCGAAGTCATGGCTCCATCCCTTGACACTGCCTTACATGGGGTGTTTCGACAACTCGTGTAGATGGTTCAGCTTCCGAAGCTGGTCACACAAGCATGTTTTGCGTTCTGTGCTGGTGAGTTCTCTGATGTTACGAGTAGCATTACCTGACTGGCTCTTCATTTCCGCAAAGATATGAAACTGTGCACCATGCACACGCCCAGTGCATGCGATTCACTTATAACAACTCCTAGAGGCGTTGCGCCAATTACTACATTCATTCTACTTCTCACAAGCTTTATATCGTCGAAAAATGTCTTTCTTCGCAGGCGGAGGCTGGCGTAATGCGACGAGTGCTGTTGCACAGGCGACAACGACTACCAATACCGTGTCGGCTTCCCGACAAGCCTCGGTGGACGAATCCGTACCCGTCAGCAGTGTCTCGGAGAGGAGACCTCTTTTGAGGGCACAGACAGATCCTCTCGTCAAGCTTTCCGGTCAGAATGGTTCCCAAGCATCCCTCGCGTCAAGTTCCGACCCCAACGTCGGGGCAAGACGTTTCACCCTCCGCGGAGTTGCTCGTGCATTGTATTTCATGGGGCCTTCAACTCCAGCGGCGACTGCTGTACCAGAAGAAGTTGAGAGTCCTGCACCCTCATCGCCACCTCAACCTACAAGCGACTTGCCAACAAAAATCCCAGTAAACCGCTCAGCTCTCGCACAAGAAGTTATTCCGCCGGCGGAAAACACATCAGATCTTTCAAGGAGTCCCGTTTCTGACGGAAGCGGAGAAAGTGTTGAGAGCTCAGATGGACGTGCAGCTGGTGGAAGGTGCGTGTTATGCAGCCTCTCCGATGACATACTAACCGCTGGCCTCGTTCTCTATCAGAAAATCAACGTCATCGTCTACCGGATCAACGATTGTGACCGAGGAGCCGCAGTCTGCCTCTCGGGACTCGAGGACGTTCTATCCGAGGTAAAGAAGCAGGGCGGCCTAGAGGTTGAATATTCTCGCTTGCAGAGTCGCATCCAGGTGTTGGAGCGAGAGAATGATGAAAAGTCATCGCGGCTACAGTCGGTAGAGGAGGCTGCGGCAAAGGAGAAGGCTGAATTCAGGCGTGTTCATGCAGCTGAGATGGAATCTCAGCGTCGTGAGCATCAAGACGTCCTCGAGGCTCTACGGCGGCAATCGAAAGAGGCGGAGGAGAAGGCTAGTAGTTTCGAACGTGAATTGGAGGCGTTGCGAGGGAAAGTCACGATCCGCGATGAAGTTCTACGGGAAATGCAGGTTCAAATCCGTGACCTCTCGTCGGCGAAAGCAGGGCTGCAGGACACCATTCAGGAGCTGAAAGGTGGGCTCGAAGAAAAGGAGGGAGTGATTGGGGAGCTTCAAACGCGAAGCGCTAGTTTGGAAACCGAGAAGACCAGCCTGGAGAGGCAGAGAGATGAGGTACAGGCTGAGTTTTCACGGGACAAGGAGGTATCGGAGATGGCCTTGACTAAGTTGGCGACCGACCACGCGCAGAAGATGTCGAACGCAGCAAACACGATTTCCAGCCTTCAGAAAGAGTTATCCAACTCCTCAGCCACTGTCGAACAGCTTCGCGCGTCGCTCGATACTGCTACCCGTACCGCCGATGGTCTATCTCAGGTCGTTGAAGAACGAACGGCGGATATTCATCGACTTCAAAAACTTGCATCTGATCTTCAAGGCTCCAACTATGCACTGGAGCAGAAGGTTCACGATGTGACCTCACAGATGAAGCTGACAGAGGAGACGGCAGTTAAGGAACGTATGGAGCTTGGGAAGAAATACGCCAGCGACCTCGACGCTGAACGTCGCATTATACGAAACCTTCAGTCTTCTCTCGAGTCTGTGAAGCTCGAGATGGGTGTTACGGAAGGCAAAGTCAACTCACTTACCCGTGAGAAAAGCGGTCTACTAGATAAAGTAGGGAAACTAGAGGAGCGGTGCAGGAGTGGAGAGCAGCAAATCGAAGGTTTAAAGGTTGAATTGGCGAGGGCGAATAGTTTGGCGCGGGATTTGGAGGAGAAAGGGAAGGTTTCACGCGAGGAGGCGAGGAAAGAGAAGGCGTCGCTCACTGGTCAGCTTAACGTTCTACGTCGACAACTAGATGATTCCCAGAAGCTGTCAGCTGAGCGTCAAGACCGAATTCAGCGACTCGAGGCTACTACAAGCGAGCTGACCAATGAACTTCGCCGGGCACAAACCTCCGCCAACGAAAAGGACACGACTATCCGGGAGCTTCAGCGAGAGAACGCGACGCTTGAGGAGACAAGGGATAATCTGGAGGGGCGATTGCTTGACATGGAGAGGATTTTGGCCGAGACAAAAGAAACGGCGCAGAGTGTCCTCAACAGGACCAACGAGGCACACGACCACGAGATGGCGCAGGCGAGAACGAGGGTTCAGGAGCTCCAAGATGAGCTATCATCGTTCATCACTACTGCCCAACAACTTCATGCGTCCTTGGAGATCTCGCAGTCCGAGAACGCCAAGGCTCGAAAGACGATCGAGGAGCGCGTAGAGGAAATTACTCGTTTACAGCAGCACGCTTCCGATCTGCAGGGTGTCATTCGTTCACTTGAAGCTAGGAATGAGGAAACCATTTCTCAAATGCAGTCGAGAGAACAAGCAGCACGCGAAGCCAAGGCGAATCTCCTGCGGAGTCACGATGCGGAGATGCAGACACAGCGTACGACAACGCAAAAGCTCAAGGAGAGCCTCGAGTGGACTCTGAAGGAGAAAGAGGAGCGGCTTGCGGCGATGACTGGCAAAAATGGGACCCTTCGAGCGGAAACGTCAACGATGCAGGAACGCATTCAAAAGAACGAAGCAGAAATCACCGCTATGCATACTACACTTCGTGACGTGACCGAACGCAACAAGGTTTCGATTGAGAGGTTGGAGGAGGAGAGAGCGAAGCTTGAAGATGAAGGCCACAGGCTTCGACGTCAAGCAGATGAACTGCAGAGGGAACTCAGGGAGCGTGGGGAGGAACTCGAAAAACTGAAGGCCACACCATTTCAGAAAATGGGCGCCGCAATGTCCAACGCCCTCGGAGGAATCTGGTTTTTTCTCGGAACATCCAAGGAGGCCGCGAAGGGACCTGGACAAAACCTCAGTCCGACTCAATGAGTTTGGCGGTGCGAAGAGGGCTGGGTAGTTGTAACTCTGTTCATCAGTGATGCGCTGCTGGTAGTCGCATTGCCTAAAAAAGTAGGGCTATATGAACGATATTAAATTATCTCCACCGGGACTATGATAATTCAACTTATTGTTTTTGCAAATTTGATTCCGCCATCCGTATCTCCCATAACTTGGACTTCAATCCAAGCCTGAAATTCACTCGGCGTTTCACCCACAGTCTGCCAAATTCTGGCAAAGATTCTGTGGAGTACGAATTGTGTTGGTAATTGAATAGCTAGGAGTATGCATTTTCCGCGGGAGACCATGCGCCCTGACGCGGGTGTTGAGGCTTTGACAGTAATTTATCTGTTGTCACTACCTCAAGAAAGATGAGCCCCACTGGTTGCCAGTTTGAATATCGACCTTAACTAGGGTTCCGGAAAGACCGAAGGAATGCCAGCGTAAGGTGGCTGTTTAATGGATCATTGTACCTGGATGGGCTGGACGAGTATGGATTATGTCGCTACCGAGCTAAAAACAAGATGTGCCTTGACCTTCAAGGCGAACCGCGGTTCTTGAACGTCCCTTAGTAGCAATACCCCATTTGACAAATTTGAATAAGACAAGTGACATTATCATTCTCTTTCATGCGATGCATGTCCGTATTGAGCTTTAACATACCCGAGCGGCTCCGAACTCGATTTAAACAATCCTGGCAGGCTCACACAGGCGGATCAGGTGAGTATGGATTAGCAAGTGCCGAGCGGGAATTCAATCGGAACGTCGGAAATATCCGACGTGTCCCATTCATGTCGCCGGGTATTCAACGCTCTTTGTACTTCACCCCAATGAATCGATTATCTTCACAAGCGCCCGGATTCTATGAATGATGCATGATTTCAGTTTCCCTTATCAGAGAAAAGGGGCTCTCGGCTGGGCCTGGAGACGCCCTGAGTTCCAAAGCACTGAAACCGGTGCTCGGTGGTGATTTGACAGTTGATGAAGCAAAAATGGCTCGGTATGTTTCTAACCAACAAAATGGAGTCGAGGCCTCTTTCCAAACAGTTTATTTCAAGGCACCACAGGGCTGCCTTCTCGTGCCGTCTGGGAATTTCTCAAGTATGTCAAACTCTTGTGCTGGCCGCAGGCGGCAACTCGATTTACGGGGACAGCAACAACAACAGGGCTCAATGTAGAGCTCATGCCGGTGTTTAGGAACGGACCTAATGGAGACATATGCCTGCCTACTCTGCGATGCTTGGTTGAAGTGGAAATTATGGTTGGGCCAAGTCTTCAAAAAGCTAGTCTTGAGCCACAAAGCGACGGATCACTTTGCTTCCACAGCCGATACGAGCTTGTGAACTTACCCTCTCCTCCACCTTGAAACTCCCACCAGTCATATAGAGTATTTATTTATCTTTTTTTGGATTCAGCCTACAATGACTTAGAGCCGCATTTCCCATCCCGACCTAAGCGACGCACATCGAAAACATGCTCAAACGTCACTTCAAGGACCCTGGTATTACCTCGGGTAGGGGCATACTACCGTATCCTCTGCTTGCCAACATCTGATTGTGCCGATGCCCTAGATTATGGTAAACGACCCACGACATTGGGTCAGGCAGGCTCGATACATCGTGGGTTCCAGAGGGTAGGTCTCCCTTGAGGTGTGACAGTTGGCCGTAAACTCATTTGATGATATTTCTCATTAACCCAGCGAAGTAGATGCGATGCTTGATCATATAACGATTCGGACGCCTTGGTTCGGGGTGGTGTTCTCGCGAGGAGTCGAGAGCAACTTTTCATGGCCGGCCTTCTTGACCGCGCATCATTGGGGCCAGAATAGCATCATGTTCTAGCCTCCAAAAGAGAAAATGGCAGTGATTACTCGTCGCCGCGGTTTGGAGTTCGCTCTGTTTCCTGGACAAAAATAATCTTTGGCATGCCGCTTCCGATCAAAGAATCCTAGATTATTATTATACGGCCTTCGCGTAGTGGGCGATACACTCATTGTAAGTCCCATGAACTTTTTTTGACCTAGCCCGCCATGCGCGCTGCCGATGGCATTAGCGGTATAAAACCTACACCATAAGCGAGTCTTCTCTCAGTATCTCTCCCCCTCCCCTCCCTTCCTTTCAGTTCACCCGGTCCGTTGGTTTTTCTGCTCCTCAGGAAAACAGCAGATGTCGTCATTCGGCTCCCGATTTGCTTCCCTGCTTGTGCTCACGACTGCTGCCTGCGCTGCAGTTCTGGGCCCGGTGACCACGCTCACAATCTCAAACAAAGACATTGCGCCTGATGGTTTCTCTCGATCGTATGCGGTTTCTCATTTCTTCTCATTACTGTGCTCATCGCTTTCAAATAGTGCAACCGTGGTGAATGGTGTTCACCCAGCACCCGCTATTGCCGTGAAGAAGGTCTGGCTGTTATTGATTTCCGTGATAATATCAACTTCTGAATAGTGGAACAATACAGGGAGACCAGCTGAAGGTCAACGTCGTCAATCAGCTTAGTGATCCAACCCAAGAGCGTGGCACAAGTGTGGTAAGTACTGTCTATGTTCGAGGCTATTTCTCTAGGTTCCAACCTTTCCTCCTAGCATTGGCATGGTATCCTTCAGAAAGGAACCAGTCCTATGGACGGCGTTGCAGGAGTCACTCAGTGCCCTATTGCACCCAACAATTCTTTCGAATATGTGTTCAATGCGGATGTCGCTGGGACTTACTGGTACCATTCTCACTTTGGTAAGCGTATAACATATTTTTTGTCAACTGCGAAATTGACTCAGTTGTCAGGGACACAATACTGCGATGGGCTTCGAGGTGCTCTAATCGTTTATGACGACAGCGATCCTCACAAGAATCTCTATGATGGTAAGGTTTCATCATTCATGTAGAATTTTTGCTGACACGAGCTCACTATAGTTGACGATGGTAAGTCGATGTGAATCGCTCAAGAAACCCGTGAGTGACGCTGAGAACTTTGTTAGAAACCACTATCATTACTTTGACGGAGTGGTAAGATATCCATAGCCAGTTGTCCTCACTCATTTGCTTACAAGTAGTCAGGTATCATATCCCTGGACCCTCGATTCAAGGCATTCCATTCGCGGACAGTACTTTGATAAATGGCAAGGGACGCTCTCCAGGAGGTCCAAGCGTCGACCTAGCTGTCGTCAACGTTGAGAAAGGAAAACGCTATCGTTTCCGGATTTTTGCGATGTCTTGCGAGCCTAATTACACCTTCTCTGTTGATGGCCATAACTTGACCGTCATTGAAGCCGACGCCACGGAGACCCAACCAAAGACTGTCAACACTATACAATTACTTGCAGGTAAGCTTGGTCAAGTCTCGTCCAGTGAAAGACTTTGGAACTGATAGCCTGTTATAGGTCAACGCTATTCTGCTGTCTTAGATGCTAACCAACAAGTTGCCAACTACTGGATCCGCGCCTTGCCCAATACCGGTGGCAGCAATGGCTTGAACACAACCTTCGATGGTGGGATCAATTCGGCTATTCTCAGGTACAAGGGAGCACCAGTCGCAGACCCGACAACCCAGAAACAGACGCAAGACAAACTCCTCGAGACAGACCTTCATCCCCTGAACAACGTCCCTGCTCCTGGAGGGAACTCGCCAGACGGTGCTGATTATGTTTTCAATATTACCATGCGCCTCGATGAAGAGTCCTTCCGCTGGTTTATGAACGGGGTATCATTCTCTGGTCCTGAAGTTCCTACTCTTCTTCAGATCATGAGCGGCGCTCGCACTGCCCAAGAACTTCTTCCTCAGGGAGGCTACTTGGTTGTGGAAAGGAACAAAACAGTGCAGGTCAACTTCCCTAGCGGGCTCATCGGTGGCCCTCACCCCTTCCATCTTCATGGTGTACGTGGACAGCCTATTGACTTGTGAAACTGGACTAATACTGACCCTCTCAAATTAGCACACCTTTAGGGTTGTGAGGAGCGCCGATAGCGGTCAATTCAACTTCGTGGACCCCGTAGAGCGTGATACCTTCAACGTTGGCGATGTTACTGGCGACATGGCTTCGATTCGATTCCGGACCGAAAACCCGGGACCCTGGATCCTGCACTGGTGAGTTGATAATGCCTACCATAGAAGCCATCGTTCTCTTTCTCATTCCTTTTTTATCTAGTCACATTGATTTCCATCTTGCTGGGTAAGTTTAACCCTCGATTACCTCATAGTGGCGGCACTGACTGGCGATACAGTGGACTGGCTCTGGTCATCGCAGAGGCAATTGACGATGTTTTCCCATTGAACCCCCCTCTCTCTTGTGAGTCCCATCAACGTCAGCCTCTGATTTCCAGGTTGAGGTGTTCATGTAACTTGATAGCTTCCTATGAGGATATTTGCCCCACTTGGGACGCGCTTTCCGATGATCAGAAGAACCCCACCACCTGATTTCGCACTCGCGGTTGCGACTGACAGTATTTTATTCGTTCATTTCATTTATTAGAATTGAACACTTGTCTCTCGTTCTACTAGTGCTGGATATCATATCTAACTATTAATCTTGTCACTTGTCTCCCCTCGATATTATAAAGGACTTTCTCGTTTGCCGACGCGATGTTCATCTCTAACAGGGCAAATTCTGAGCACTCAGTCATCCTATTCTTTGCTTTCCTGCGCATCTTCAGTAATGGACGTTATGGATACCTAAGTTCAAACGTTCATCTATGAAACTAAAATTCGGGTTTCTGGACAAGATTAACCTCATAATAGCAAAGATTGGCCAAGATACTGGATGTTCACACAAACCACGAAAGCTTGATTTGGAACAGATGTTGCCTCATTATTCATATCCTTCGATATCATTGCATGCCAGACCCCTGAGGCTCATTCCAGAATCACCCCCTTCTTTCTGATGCTGGAGTCGTCGCCTGGACTATGTACATTATTGCTATTCAAGCTTCGAAACCTAAAATAGAATGCTCAGGGGAATTTAATTTACACCGACATCGGAGGAGGTGCTTGGAAGGATTAGGAAGTTTCCTTAAGTAGCCAGGTGGACGCCACATATCTTTAGCACTTCTGGGCTCCCAGAGTCCAACCATGAAATCGCGTTCAGGAGACGCCTTCTGGCCCCATATGCCACGCCTTGTGCCTGTGTTGTAAATAGAACAATAACTCAATACAGAGGGTATCTAGTCAATACAGAGAAATGTCTTGTCCAAAAAAAAACAGGCATAAATTAGAAAATCAAAGTGTCCTTGAGAGTAAAACGGTGCCGTTTCAATTGTTCCCGGCATGTATGACATTCGATGGGAGAGCATTCCAAGTCTTACAGAGCTTGTCCCACTCAGCTAAATAAAGCGAGGAATGTTACGTTCAATTCGTGCAGGATTTGGTAGTCATGTTACGTACCAGGTGGAGTCTTGAGGTACTCCTTTGTATCATCGGGTGCCTCGGCGAAGACAACAGCAAGACCCCTACACGAGCGCAATATACATGTCAGATGAAAGTCAAATCACTGGTGAAACATGTTTAAAAGCGAATACTTACTCCTTCAGATGAAAATCAATGTGACTGCAAGCATGGAAGTGATGAGTCAAACACAGTACCGGAGGGGCCATAGACCCAGAATAAACACATACCAGTGGAAGATCCATGGGCCAGGATTGTCAGTCCTAAAACGAATCGAGACAAAATCGCCAATTGTATCTCCAGCATTGACGGTGTCCCTTATTATAGGGTCTTCGTAGTTATATTCGTAACTGTCGGCACTTCTGACGACCCAGAACGTGTGCTAAAATTAACATAATCAATCAATTAATGAGCAATGCGCGGGTATCTGCAAGAACTTCACGTACGCCGTGTAAATGGAAAGGATGAGGACCCCCGATCAGACCAGAAGGGAAATTAAGCTGCACAGTCTTGTTTCTCTCCACGGTGTAGACGGATCCCTGTGGTAAGAGATCGTGTGGATCCTGAGCGCCGCTCAAGATTTGGAGTAATACAGGGACACTGGGAGGCTGGAACACGGAGCCGTTGATGTTGAATAAGAATGTTTCATTATCGAAACCGAAAGTGAACTCAAAGTCGACGTCTCCACCATCCGGTGTCCGCTTTCCAGGGGCAGGAGAAGGGACCAATGGATGCAGTTCGGTCTCGACCAGGGAGATGTTGTGAGTTTGTTGTTGAGAGGTTGGCTCTGCGATTGGAGCGCCGGAGTATCTGAGGATTGCAGAGTTGACGCCACCTTCGAAAGTAGAGTTTAAGTTGCGATTGCCGAAATTGGGACGGGCGCGAATCCAATAGCTATCCACAGTCTGGTTAGCATGCAAGACGGCCGAGTAGCGCTGACCTGCAGGCCAGGATGACGTGTCAGTCTTACTTATCACCACTATCAGTCGGACGCCTGCGCTCACCTGCAAGGATCTGGATGGAATTAACCGTATATGGTTTAGTTGACGTCCCCTCAACTTCAATGACAGTGAGGTCGTGGTCATCGACGGAGAAGGTGAAGTTTGGTTCACAGGACATGGAAACGAGACGGAGCCGATAGCGTTTGCCTTGCTTGACATTGATAACGGCGAGATCAACCTGTGGGCCTCCTGGGTATCGACCTTTACCGTTGATTAAGGTCGCGTCTGCCTCAGCGATACCGGAGATATCAACGGCGAGTTCATGATACCTAAAACGAGCCATGATTTCGAGGAGCAAGAGATAAAAATAGAAAGGATTCTTACCACTCGCTTAGTGCTATAACTGTGGATTCTACGGAGACGGGTGAGCGAGGCCGTGTGGTGTGGCGCAGAAAATGTCCACTTACCATCATCGACTGTTGCAACCAAGAGTCAGCAATGCATCGTAGCCAGAATTAGAAGTGTTGTTACTCACCATCATACAGGTCGTTGAGAGGGTCTTCATCATCATAGATGACCAAGCTGCCGCGGATACCGTCGCAGTATTGGACACCTAGATAATCATTAGCGATATTGATGAGGACAATGCGAAATGTGGATCTTACCGAAATGAGAGTGATACCAGTAAGTCCCCGCTTGATCGACATCAAATTTGTATAAGAAGGAATTTCCAGGAGCGATAGGGCATTGAGTAACCCCATCAGTGCCGTCCATAAAATTGGTACGAGTTTGGAATATGCCGTGCCAGTGCTAGACTTGATGTCAAAACTCTTCATGTTTTAGGGTGGAGCGGAAAACTCGTGCGTACAATGGTGGTTCCAAGTATCATGTTCGGGTCCGAAAGCTGGTTGACCACATTTAGGGCAACAGAATCTCCCTGAAATGATGATCTTTAGATGATAATAATTTACGGGGCTGCTAATTTTGTACCTTCTTGATCGCGATCAGAGGGCCAGGATGTTGACCATTAATGACCGAAGCCCTTTTTCAAAGTGATGCGTCAGCACTCGTACAGTAGCTAGCGAGAGAAAGAGAGCGCACGAGCGATTAAACCCGTCCGGGCCAATATTTTGGCTCGTAAGGGTGATAGTACCAGTTTTGCCAATGGTGCGACCTAGGGTGCTGGCGGCATAGAGAAGCACGCTCCCAAGCCGAAGAATTGCCCACATCTTCTTGTTCAAAGGATGCGAGAGGAAAGGGGGAGAACGCAGAGGGAGGGAGGCCGTTTCTTGAGGTGCTAAGTACCGATTTTAACTTATATAGCTATGGAAACGGGAGCGCTCGTCAGCCATCGATTATAACAGTTTCATTAGAGCCTAACTTACGTCGAAGATTAATTGAGAACCGCCAATTCTGTCGTACCGTACTTGTCGAGATCCAAGAGGTGTTGTGTCGCCGTCCGGTGGTTTGCTAGGGTATTTTAAACCTCTGAAATCGATGACTATCCTTTAATTAGTCCACCGACAAAGCTCCAACTTACTTAAGATAGATGGATCGTTTCAGCCCTCGTTTGAGTGATCTCTCCGTAAGTCAACAGTTAATGTGAGGGATCATCCGTAACGGCAAGTATGACTGGGAATTTGAATGGACAGGTATGCATGCAGCACCGTGGAGCATCAGACAGACGAAGCCATATAGATTGATTTCTCAGAAGCAATAAATAGAGGCGCCGCATAGAGCGGCGACCTCACCGCGGGGATCCTATGGTGTCGGACGCCTGTACAACATAGTTCTCTATACGGCAGAGGGGCGGCAGAGGGGCGGCAGGGGGAGACACCACGAGAAGCACGCCCATACAGCGAGGGGTAGGTTTGAAGGTGTCGATTTGTCTATTTTTGAGTAGCTTTCGTAAAACGGAGAGACAAAGATGCACGATAATTTTAGTTCAATTCAGAATCGCGCGTCGTTGGTAGACGTGTCGGGGGAAGAGAGGAAGAGAGCCGAGTGCATAGCGCCACGAGAGCGGCATTTTAGAGCGATCCGCCCTCAAAAAACACTAGAAGCTCTTTCGGAGGCTTGTCTCCGTTGAATCCCAGAATACAAAAATCAGGATGATCGCAACATTGGGCAAGTATACCAAAAGCTGGCTAGTCTGACCAGCGGGCGTCGAGTTTTGGTTATCTTCAGGTCGTTTGTTTGGAACAACAATGTGACTATGGCTACTCCAGTCACCAGTGTCACGCAGTATCGTTCCCAGGTTCATTTCCTACCAAGTGATTGTGTCCACTCTCCAAACGTAAGCAACTTCCGCTCTCTGGTCAGTCTTCTGATGGAAATGAACCTTCTTAACGAAAGAGATCAGGCAGACATGGACCCGGGCCTTCGACATGCTGGCTGCGTGCTGGTGGTTGAAGCTTTAATCACGTATGTGACTCAAACTGTCGCGTCGAATTTAAAGGGCTTACAATAACATTATAGTGTCGCACAGCCAACTGGATTCCCTAGGCTTCCGGGAATTAATTGTGGCTTAGAGCTGAAACTTGCTTAACAATTCGGGCCTCGCGCCGTCGGTCATCACAACGTGGATGATAGCCTTCGTTGCATCGTACGTCTGATACGCAATAGACATGCGTTGGCCAGGCTTCCTCCAGCGTAGTTAATGCTGCACCAAGGGCATGCGGTAACCACGTTCTTTGGAAACACCACTGTCCTACTTAAACTTTGGTTCGTCCATTCTTCTCTCTTTCAACGCAATATGCCCTTAACTATTTCTCGAAAGACACCTTCCAGAAAATCAACTTTACAGACTGCGTCGATTGGCAGCTCCCCACTAGCTGAAGGACCAAATGCTCAGCAAAAGCCCGCAAGCACCGCAGCCTCCCCACCCCGCCCACGACAGCCTCTCCAACGAGCTGTCACCGACACCGTCTCGCAGACTCTCACTCGCAAACCATCAGATAGCTCCATCTACTCTACCGCCTCCAAGGCCGAGAAGAAACGTTCAGCATGGCGAGGGGTTGCCAAGACTCTCCCATCCCTTCTTAAATCCTCTCGTGGCGCCTCCTCGACGTCACTAGTGTCCCAGGATGCTGAACCACCGATCCCAAATGAAGCTGTGAATGCTGTCAAGTCTAGCCCTAGTGCTGTCTCAAAAATTCCTGTCAGACGAACGACAATTTCTCCAAAGGCGTCGATACTGGTCGAACCACAGAATGCATCTCCAACCCCGAAAAGTCGAGATAGTGATGAGCGGTCAGTTGTTATCTTATTCACGTTTACGGTTGTGTCTAATTTTTTGGGCTTAGGACTAGTGCCGATTTCTCAGACGGTTCGGCGACAATGGTCGATGAAGTCCAGCCGAACGGGCGCGCTCTCTCCGAAGAGCTATCTGCCACTCGCCAGCAGCTTGCCGAAGCCACCAACGAGTGTTCCGCTCTCCGTGAGCACATTCGCACACTCGAAGGCTCGAACAATGCCCAACTCCGTCAGAGCGTAGAAGAGGCTGTTAATCACACCAAAGGCGAGCTAATGCGCGCACATACCGCCGAGCTCGAGAAACAGCGAGAGACCATCCGTAGCTTGCACAAGAGGAACGAGGAGTTGGCGTCGCGCGTCATGATAGCGGAGGACGGCAAAGCCGACGCAACTCGTGCTCATGATGCCGAGATGCAGTCGCTTCAGTTCAGGATGAAGAACCTCCAGCAATCGCTTGAGTCTATACAGCACGAGATGAAGATGAAGGATGAGCACAAAATTGTGTTGGAAAGGGAGAACGGTGAGCTGCGAGGGCGAGTGGTACACTTGGAGGAGAACGAGCGAGCCCTGGCGGAGGGAGGTGCCGAAGCTCAGAAGCGACTTCTTGAGGACGTCAATAATTACCGGAGCCAGCTCGAGATATCGCAGAGGGCCTTGGATGAGCGTGATGCTCAGCTTACCCAATTCCAGGCTTCCAAGCTGGAGACGGAAAATATGCTCATCTCCGCTCAGGGTGCCGTCGACGAAAAGGACATGATTAATGGAGATTTGCAGCGCCGTCTTTCTGGGATCGAGGAACGCAATGCGTCACTTCAGGACAGGATTGTTGAGATGGAGAGAGAGCTCGTTGAGACGAAGAGCTCTGCTGAGCGTACCCTTCAGATGAAGGCTGATGATTATGAGCGCCAACTGACTGACGCCCATCGCGTCGCCGAAACGCTTCAGGCCGAACTCACCTCGTCATCCGCCACCATCCAACAACTCCGCACAGCTCTCGACACCAGTCGCGCTGATGCCCAAATTTCAGCTACGACTATCGAGGACCAAGCCACTCAGCTTCGTCAAGCTCGAAAACAACTGGCTATGCTTGAAGACAGTGCGCGTGCGCTAGAGGACGAGAAGGAGGCGCTCGAATCTGAGAAAGCCGAGCTTATTCGTAATCATGCTACTCAGGTTGAGGCCGAGCGTCGTACTGTTCATAACCTCCGGAAATCTATGGAGTCTACTCAACGCGAATCATCTTCTAAACAAGAGCGTACCTCGGTCCTCGTGACTGCGAACGAAGAGTTACGTCGTGAGGTGATAGGGCTGAAGGAGCAGTTGGGACGAGATAGAGAAGAGGCTCAGAAGACCAGGAAGGAGTTGGAGGTTGCGAAGGCTGCACTGTCTTCTTTGGAAGAGAAGAATCAGACTGTCACGGAGACCACGAAGGAGAAGGAGAAGCTCGTCGATGAGGTTGCCCAATTACGGCGTCAGCTGGAAGACGCTTCAAACCAACTCAACCAACATAAGGCATCGTCTCAAGCTCAAGCAGGTGGGGAGGAGAAGATGAAGGGCGACCTGCAGACAGCACTCGCAACTGTCGAAGAGCAAAAGGCCGTCATTGCCCGTCTGCAACAGTCGATCGGCGAACGTTCGAGAGAGGAACCTCAACCCCGGCTCCCTCCCAGTCTCACGAGGATCGCACCCACTCAACGTTCAACGACACAGCGTTCTCGTTCTTCAACAGTTTCACTCTCCGAGTCTCCAAAACCTTCTTCATCATCTCCGAAACTCCCCACGCGGACCCCATCTAGTAGGAATAGCACGATGACACCATCGTCATCCCCAGCCATAACTAGCTCTACTCCACTCAAGAAATCTTCAACGTCACCTTCCCGTCAGTCGACATCGACAAAGGCATCAAATGATCAGGATCGGGCTTTCCAAGCTAGTTCAACCGACTCGGAATCTGATGAGGGTCATTCTGCTGGTTCTAGTGGTGCCGCCCAACGACAGGCTAATGGCCAATCGACTTCAACAGATGTCAAGCGATTGAGGCCACCGACGGAGTCGGGTTTGGTTTATAGGATGGGACATACAGTGTTTGGGAGTTTGTGGAGGAGGATTTGGGGGTAAACTCGTCCTCTGGAGAGAAGGTTTTCGCGGCTGTGGTTGACATGCCTCAATTTTTTACTCTTGCATTAACTTATCCTCATTGAACTGTCTCTTCGATTTTCTTGTCCCGTTGCTTTCGTTCTCCGTGTTTCCCTTTCATCAACGCTGGACGTCACTTGCATATAGTTTTCTTTGTACAATGTATTTTTATTCCCAAAACGCAAAATGCTTGATCTCTTTCCAATGATGTCTTTTCATTCGTTTTTCTGCGTGTAGTGTGTTCGTCAAGTGTTCGTGAATATCGATCGTTAGCTCGTTCAGCCTCATGTAGTTTATCCAAGCATCAATCACATGGACTCGCCGCAAGCGTGTTATGATCAGCATACCATAACCACACAGTTGCAGCAAGTGATCGTCCTTTACTTTTTTTGAACAAAATATCGGCTAAAATACTTAGCTTATACGCCCTAAAGTTTTCAATACAATATAAGGTCTACACCGTATTATTTTGTGTAAGGTATACACTGGCAGGCCGCTATTCGAACAGAGCCTGAAATCGCGCCGGCTCTAAGACTCCCTGCTGCTCATCCCTTCAAACGATGTATTCCGTATTACACCAATTCACGAATCCTAATATTAGAACTTATCGGAGTCACGCCTTCGTAATCTCCGCGTTGATAAGTAAAAGTGCTTTTTGAGACCGCGGTTTGATTGAGCATTGGAAGGGTGTTGGATGACTAAGGGGGGATAAAGTTGAATAGGCGGAAGTGAAATAGCGATGAAACTATGGGATCATATGCGTACCTGACTGTACCAGTTGTCTGATCCACGACTGGTTCGATTACTTGGCCAGATTCATCGACGTACTTGGATATGTTGAACACCGCCAGCGTCATGGCGCATGAGACGAAAATGGAAGCATCAGCAAGGACGCGGCCTGTGTTTGTATAAAACGAAACAGAAGAGCAAATCGTTAGAAATAACTGGAGCTTGGTTTATTACCTTTCGTACCTGGGCAAATTCTAGATCGATATCGGATGAGACACATAGTTAACGAGCCAGGTTTATGAGGAAGACTTGCCTTCTCCCAAACCCGAAGCTTATCTTGCGGGGGTCCAACTCGGGATAAGGACCGAGAAATCGTTTTGGATTAAAGGTCATCGGATTGGAGTAAGTCCTCGAATCATGCAGCATCTTCCTAGAAGAAAATAGAAGAACCAAAGTTAATACACTTGCAGTCAACGATATGGAAGGGCGCACCAGATGTTTGGAATGATTATAGTGCCTTTAGGAATCAGGAACCCATCGTGAAGATCATCCTCTTTCACCACGTGAGGAGCTGGATTGCTATTTCATTCTTGATACTTTTGAGTGTGTTGAACCCTCACATACGTGCTGGTACCACAGCTTGCCACCGCAGAACTTCAGATACAAGTGCGTTCACAAAAGGTAAATCCTCTCTATCAGCGAAGGACGGAAGTCGATTCGATCCAACGACCGAATCAATCTCTGCCTGTGCCTCGGCAGCGACCTCTGGATGGAGTGCCATGGCTTTAAAAAAAGCATAGATAGACAAGACCGTCTACGTGGATGCCGGATCAGTGAGCTCGTAGCATGGTACCGAAAATAGCTCACGGTATCTGCTCCCCCTGCGTACAGGGAGCCTGCGGACCATTTGATACGGAACTCTTTCTCCGAGTTCATGGG